>CM065678.1:10675279-10957779 GCA_033220385.1 Triplophysa yarkandensis
ATGCTATCCTGGGCACAGAAGTAATACACTCTTTTGGTCGTCTTGAGCTGATAAAAGATAAAAGAGAAGAAATAAGCGTGTGTGAAAAAGCAATAACAAAATAAGAGGGGATTGTATACTGTAGATCTTACATCAAAGAAGGCTTTGTCATCTATGTTTTTAGGTGCTCCCATTGTAGGCGTTCCCATATAGACAGATTCCACTTCAGCTAATTCGATTACTCCTTTACAATCTTTATCTTTCCGTGATTCATAGTATCGCAACTGGGGAAAAGTGAGAAAGAAGTCATTGGAGAATCACTTGAATTTTAAGAATGGTTTCATTGGATGTGCTTGCAGATTCTTGCACATACCTGGTGTTTCGTCTTGTCCAAAACAAACCAACGTGGTTTCCACGGTTTAAGCAAAGCGCCTTTTTTGTATAAAATACCCTCGAAACTCCTTGAAAAGACCAGGAAAGAAATTTTTCTATTTACCCCATTTTGAGATGCAAACATCCACATCAAAACCGAAATGCTCACACACCTGTTCTCGCTCTCAGTGCTCTGGAACTGGCTGTAGAGCGTGCTGGTACTTGGCCGACCGGCTGCAGGCGTAGAGGTCGCGCTGACCTCACAATCCAAAGCCAGATTTATGGAGGATCCGACCCCGCTCTCCTGCAGATACACACCCTGAGAGCGCCGCTGGTGACTCAGATTAGACGACATGAGCAAGGAGCTTGAAAACGAGTGCTGGGGAAAAAAAACTGTGATTCTGGGATCTGGATACAAATATATGCACTGGTCTGTGTTAGTGGCTTACTTTGCTTTCTAGTCTGGACTCGACCCGTTGGGCTGTCTTAATCTTGTCCCACGTGTCTTTCCATTTTTCGGTCGGCTGGCCCAATTCGGATTCTAGATTCTGCACATCCTGCTCACACAAGCACACATTTTGCAATCATAAACTTGTTTAATCTCAACATCTAGTACGGTGTCAGAGGAAATAAAAACCAGCAGCGCTTCACACCTGCAACAATTTGGTGATGGCATCAGGCACTACTTTACTGAGGCTGTCGTAACAGGGCCAGACGATCCTTCGCTGGGATTTGGGTGCCGTCGTCTCCTGTCTTTCAGCCGCTTCCTCTGTAACCTTGTCCTGTTTCCCCCGCAACTCCCAGTCATAGGAAGGATCATCAGCAAGCGTCTCCTCCATATAAAAGTCCCAGACCTTTAGGTTTGAGATGAAGCTGTAGGGCTTCAAGACCTATGAGTGGAAACAAAAGTTATACTCACATACCAACAGAGGGCGATATAGTATTACGACAAAAATAGTGAATACTGTACGGATTCTTTATTTAAAGATTTATTTATGCCAACTTGAGTGGTGGGATTTATCTCTTATTCCAAAGTTTTCATGGTGGTATTTTGTAGGGTAAATAAAATAAAAAAAAATGTATATGGAAACCAAGTTATAAATAAAATAAAATAGAAATACAATTTTGTTTAAGCTAAAAACATTAAATTGTCTACATACCTCCTCCTCTTCAGGCGCGAACATATAGTTGTAGAAGATCGGAGTCTTTTTGTTGAGACGGTCAATGTAATCCCAAACAGACTTACACACCTGAGGGTTCTTCCTCTCGCCTTTTTCCTCATACAGAACACCTGTGCAGACAATATGTTGAGCCAAAATAAAGTCAATAATACATAAAGGCACACTTCCTGTAACCTGTACCAGTATGACAACTTGAGTACATAATAATATTATTTGATTGTAAACTCATTACGAGTTACAGTAGCTATTATGGAGTATTTAAATGACTTCTGCTCATGTTGATAAGAGACCCACCCAGCTCTATGCGCTCATAGTCAGAGTCAAGCAGGAATGTACGGAAACGGTTGGAAACGTAGTGGTAGGCCAGGAACTTTAGGTAGTACTGACTGAACTCAAACTCCATGGGGAATTGCAAATGGATCTGTAGAAAGAAAGCACAGAGGAGAGAAAATTTCAGTAACGTCCCATTAGAAAAAAATCAGGTATAAAAAAAGAACTGGGCCCAGGACTGAAACTAGAGGGGCACCGTTAAAAACACTTCCAAGAAATCAATAACAACTTCTTATCAGCAATTAAGAAAACAGTCATACATATATATATAGGCACATTTACAGGAAGCAAGATAAGAATCATCCACGTGTTTGAAAAATCTATAAATATAAAACAATATTTGACAGGCTCATGTTTACCAAAACATTATCGAGTAACATGCATGTATAAATAGCTCAGCTTATCTGCTAATATTGGGCATGTTGATATTATAAGCTGATAACACATACCTGATGCACACAGTCAAGGAACTGAAGAAAGATGGGCGTGAATCCGCTGCTCTGGCTGCTCAGCGTCTGACCCCCGCGATGACTAAACCGATGGCCGAATGACAACCACTCTTTCTCCACCAGCAGCTTGAAGCCATCAATGGTTCGGTAGTACGGATCCGACAGAAGCTGAACCAGAGATACCACCTACACCCAACGTCAAAATCCATCATTTGCACTACTTGAACAAATGCAGTTATATCTGATTTTACAAATGGAAATTTTTAGTCCCCTACCTGTGTTGTGACATCCCAACCATCTTCCAGACTAACCATGACGGAGGAACCAGTGTCCAACAGCTCCACGACAAGTACAGACACTTGCAGAAGCCTGTGAAGCTAGAGCGTACAAACATAAATAAGAATTTAGGCTTATTAGATTTTTAGTATAGTTTTTTAAATAACTTAAGCCTGGTTTTCATAGGCGGGCTCACATTTTAAAAGTTTCAATTAAAGCTTTGTGTTTATAAGAAAATTGATACTAGAAGCTAGTATCAAGCCTAGTAAAAATCTCTAGGACTGTACCAGATTCATCCACTCAGACTCCTCGAGGCAGCGGTGAAAGGTCATGTTTGGATCATTGCTAGTTGTGGAAGGCACACAAGCTTTCATCAGCTTCTTGAAACTGTTCTTCAACTGCCTTAAGTCAAAGACCTCGATGGGCACCACCTCCCACTGTTGAAAAGAGTCTTGCTTTCCACCCTGAACACAGGAACATTATAGTTTAGATGAGCATCCCAAATTCAATCCTGCCAAATGATTGTCAAGTTTAAGACAGGGACCTTTAACTGAGACTTGTCTCCAATAATATAGAGGTATGCCCTCTGTTGCCGAAGGAAGTAGGGCTCCGCTGGACCTCCGTTAGCTTGGGGCGACTCCTTCGTAGCAAGCCTGTTCCCTACATCTGGATTATACATGCTGAGCCGCCCACTGCCACGAATACTGCCCCACTTTCCTAAAAAACACAAACAAAACAGTAGCTTTTAGAATGATTGTTAGTGTGATTTTGAACGTGTACTTGATTATTGGAAGAACTGTCTGTAAACACAAGCCAGACCTTACAAACAAAAAACGGAAAACAAAGAACATAGGAACCGTCAAATTTGGTGGCTCACATGCAAAGAGAGAGACTCAGATCTGCATGGACAAACAAATATAGTGGTCAATCATTAGTCAGCACAGGAAGAGAGAATATCAACACTACATGGACACTTAGTGCTGGCTGACATTCGCTGATGCCGCTGTGTTTTGATTGGTTAGAATTAAAAGCAGGGGCGGGCCTACTGTACCTCTGGGCGAGTTGCGGGGCTTGAGCGAAACTTTAGGCTGAGAGAGGGAGATGACCCTCGCCCTCTGACCCAGCGCTATGGTCACATGACATAAAAATGCCTGTTACTTTACTACACAAACTTTGGCATCCTTATCTTTAGCAAAAATTAAAATCTTGGCACGGGCATCTACATTTACACATGTACATGCCACAGGAACCTAAAATTACACATAATGACTTTGATGGTCTGCAAACCAAAAGAGGCCAGATTGGCTGGACTGCATATGACATCTGAAACGCAATCTAATCTCACCTCCTCTACTGAAGGTTCCTGGCACATCTTCCTTAGCACCCATGACCTGTTTCATTAAAGCTCCTATTTTAGGTTGCCTGAGCTTGTCTGATGAGTCTAATGTCCAGAAATAAACAAACACACACAAACACACAAGCACAAAGACGTATTAGGCAGTGGGATTTCACAGTGAATTGTTAAAGTGAATCTACAGTGGCCCAAACAATATTCAGACAAATAAAAGTTTTCTATGATTATATATACCAGTTAGCAGCATTTGGCAATAAAGATTTCTCCTGTTAGGGAACCAGGGGTGTAATTATGAAATGTATAATGGAAACTATATTAGCTATAACAATAGATTTTTACGATATTAAATCAGTTAAATCCAACATTACTGTTATTATAAAAATAAATATAATTAAACACAATTTTAATAGACATAAAATAGCATTATTCTCATTCATATTTATATTAAAATTATTTTAGTCAAGTCGATTCTTTTTTTAATTAAACATTCTATTTGAAAACAAACTAAGCAAGAATTATATTGTTTTCTAGAAATACACTTGAATAAGTGAGGCACTTTTAATTACAAATAATTGCAAACTATTTAATTCAAATAAACTGTAATAAATAACAAAAATTATAACAAAACATCTGTAAAATAACCTTAATATAGCCTTTCATATAAAAATAACATCTTCACAATAATAATAATAGTTATAAAAAAAATAAAAAACTGTTATTTTAGCTTGAATTACGTAACAAATGGTGTGTGTCAATGGAGAACGAGAACGAAGTGCGTTTGCAGAAACATTGCAGACATTTGCAGAGTCCCGTTATTCCCACCGCCTATCCCGAGTTTGCATGTGATCACGTCTTTGTCTTGACTTTAATATATATTTTTAAAAATAAGTTTAAAAGACCTTATAATAAATGTTAATAATAAATGTGACCTGATTTATGCAATCATTCTTTTATATCAATACATATCACGATTTCTATGTGTCTAAATACTTGGGTCACTGTACTTGTCTGACATGGACTGTTAGTTTGGGGTTAGTCCTAGTCGAATGATCAGGGTTTGTGTCTGACCTGATGTGCTCATGTGTGAAGATGTGAAGCCGCTGAGTGTGTTTCTCCCGCTGGCTTCGCTGTATGAAGGCATGGAGCTGATGATGGCTTGTAGATACTTCTCCTGCTCCAGGCTGGTGGAGTCTGCCTGAGACGGACCTGAAATAAACATACACAATCCTTTTAAACCAGCACTTATCCTAACCCATCAACTAGGGGAATGAACCAACAGTTTGTATATTTGATGCTTCGGGAGAGTGCGTCTGTCTCTTACCTGAAGAGGGTGCATTGGGCGATTTGAAGAAGCCCACAACACCTTTAGCGTGAAGGCCAGCTGAGCGCAGAAGCACTGCCTTGGTGCGAGTATTTCTCCAGCACACCACAGGGAAGCGGTTCTGTCTATAGCATCGAGAAATTCGCTGGATTGTGGAGTCTGGAATGCTCTGAGGCACGATCAATAACCCGGGGTAACTAAAACGAGATGACACAAACAACGTTACTTTAGGGGATTTACAGTGCGGGACATGCTTGAACCTGAAAATCACCTTCGGCAGACGGTGTACATCCGGTTGACGGTTGAGATACGGAAGGGCTCGTTTTTGGAACGCGTCAGGCTGTTACTGAGCGTTCCAAGTCCTAGCCGCTGGTAGTCACGACAGCATGCCCTCTCGACGATGTTACTCATAGTCTGGCGCTCCGACGAACGGATGGTAGAGGACAACGTAAGGGAACTCTGATCTGGCTCTTCTGACACTGATCAAATAGAAAAGCAATTTAATATGACCTCATCATGTGTTACCCTATAAAAAAGCTTCGCTTTGTGCACATTCATGTGTACATCTCACCAGATATCTCATCTTCATCCATCTCCGACTGCAAACTGCTTCGGTTTTCCCAGGTGGGTGGAGAATACTTCTTCCGGGTCACATACTGTCGCCCAATGGTCCTCTTTGCAGTCTTTACAAGGCTTTTAGAAAGCGTTCTAAAAATACAACAAAGCAAATACATTTTATCATTTCAAAATGTACAGTTCATTCAGTCCAGTATTTTAAAGCACTTGTGTAGCTCATTTTCGTCATTTATTATTTATAAATACCTTTGAATAAATGATTCGGAAGCTAAATAATTGAACTGCTATAATCATCACAACCATAAAAGTTACATTTCACAAAAACAAATAATTTAATTGGCTTTAATGCATATTAACTCATGATGTTATCAATGCCAAAGTTATGGGTTTTGAATTAACAGGTTGATAAAAATGACAATCTTCAACACTTGAAATATGTACATTTTACCGACATATTTTTTTATAGTCTAACGGGGATGCAAAGCTTACTTCAACATTAATTATTTAAAGACCCAGCCATCCAGTATTGCAAAAAGTGTAAAGCAAAAGCCTTAGTAAATTTCACATCTTAATTCAGTTTTCCTAAACAAACATGTCCTTACTTTAATGATTGGTTCTTATCCTTCGTTTTGTGTTCCACCACCAGTTTGGCAGTCTGACCCACGGTGAAGGCAAACGTGCACTGAACATGCTGTGGGTATCTGAGCTTATGCACATGTTTCCTGAACACCTCAGCGAGATCTGAAGCAACCTCTTCATCAAAGCCGATCTTCATTAACTGCAGAAGATAATCAAGAAACATCATAGCTTCAAATGTATAAATAAAATTGATCATTGAGGTAGCAAATGCAATGGCCTGTGCAAGCTACTGAAGTGCGACCAATAAAGAGAGAGAACAAGTGAAGCTCTGTACCTGAAACGTGCAGGATCGCAGCTGCAGGCCCTCCTGAACGAACTGATCCAAGTTAACGCTGACCTGAGATCCTGACAGTCTCTTCTCTTTAGTGAGCGAGGCGATGGGAAAGGAGCGAGAGACCACTTGCTCTCTGACTGGAAAAGAGAAAAAGGAGAAAAGTTGTCATTGTTAACTCACCATTGAGATGTTCTAAATCTGTATTCCATTCTCTGTGCTTCATAAAGCTTATTGGAAGTCATTGACTACCATAATTGAAAAACTTGCTTTAAAATGTTTTGCTCTGGTAAACACAAACTAAGATATTTTGAAGAATGTAGGACAGCAAAATGGGGTAGATTTGACTACAATTTTATTTTCCAACTATGTTGGTTAATGGGGTCCAAGAACAGAGAAATGTAAACAAATTTGGAATAACTAGAGTAATTAATTACAGAATTATTTTTTTGGGGTAATTTATCCCAGCATGCGTTTTTGTTTTTTGCACAAAAAATGCATTCTTTCAAAATAATTTTTGAAAATTAATATGCAAATCTACCCCAAACACATGAATGACCCTAAACCAATTAGTGCTCACCCAGAGGGTCAGTAGGCGTGCCCTTGAAGATAATCCTGTAGGTTGTTAGGAAGATGGCGCCCTCGGCCGGCAGCAGGGGCGGACCACCCATCGCACCAGTGGCTTCCTCACGGCCATCTGCTATGAGGTGAACCCGCATTCCGTCCATCACAAACTCTTCACCGGGCAGAAGTGTCGGCCTTAAAAGCTTGGGCTAGAAATTAAGAGAGAGGAGACGGGATTATGGGAAAAGTACGTTGAAAAAGTATAAAGACAAGATTAATAGCACTCTTCACATCAGGCATTCAGATGCTACAAAATACCAAAACCCATCCAATCACAAAAGAACAGGACGTGGGGCCGAAGCGTATATAATCACAGACATTTATGAGCTTTTACAATCTGTGGTGTGAGGAGATCTTAGATCATTTTCAACAGTTTAATCTGTTTATTTTATTATAAAGCAATTTGTTTGCTATTTGATCTTCCATGTATCGAGTCCTCGCGTCCAACTTTTCCTGATTTTATCTAGGTAGGATCCGTTATCGCATTTTTAGAGATTATGGGAATGGGTTTGTTGTTGGCATCTCGTGAAAGCCATGGTTGCTTGGCAACATCATTAGTGATGACACATGCATGACTGGATCCTCCAGCATCTCATGCTTTTTCTTAGAATACTGCGGTGCGAGAAGTGTCGGTCTTCCAGAAAATGCAAAAAAGCTGAACAAGGACTTCTTTACAACACTCCACAGCATCGTTCTGCCATCTTGATGTTCTGAGAACGGCTCGAGATAAGATATGACGCCCTCTATTATGCAATACTACGCAAATGTTTGGGCAAACCTATAAAGTGATGTCCAAACAAAATCAAACAACCCATGAAGCTTTCATTTGGCGCTACAAAACAAAGCACAACCCGTGCTAAAAATCAACACAACACGTTGAAGGAATGTCGATGATAGGCAAGCTCAGGCTTATCTCTGCTAAGGAAAAACCAAAGGTTCATAAACTTCAATTTTATAAACATTTTAGTTTTTCACAAAGTAATAAAGTCACAGAAAGAGCTAAAAAATGACTTTCTTTTCAACTTCAACATTCCTTCGAAGCAATGAAAATAACTAGACTTTAGTGCTCTTAGTATGGCAAGTCACCAGAGTAAAGGAGAGGACGTGAACTGCAAGACGAGCATGCATCACTCAGTACGCATTCTGTGCCGTACCTGCCGTTGCACTGAAGTGAATAGGGTGAAGTGAAGTCTGCCTGGGTTTTAACACTGTCTTCACTGGCCAGCGGAAAGTAAAACAATGAGTTGTTTACCTTTTGGATGGGCGGCAGCCGCTTGCTCTCTCTGTGGACTGCGTCAAGGGTCTCGATGTGCATTTGAACAATGTCTGACAAAGACATTTTCACAAAAACATTAACATTTAAAATAATAAAACGTTAAGATCATTTTTAAGTTTAAAAATAGGTACCTGGTATCATGGTGTGAAGAGCCTTCAGGTGCTCATTGGTCACTCCGCTCTCATTGCACACTTTATCAACAAATCGGTTGATGAACCGCACAACGGAGTTGGCGACGTCCGAGCTCTCGGCATCCTCAAAGCCGCTCTCCGTGTCGTAGCTTTCGGCCATGCTGCCCGCGATGCTGGAAAACGACATTGATAACCAAAGATCAATATCACACAGTATGAAATTTTATGATCTGGACATTCGATCATACCTGTTAGTAACATAGCTGTTGCTGACACTCTCCACATCTCCCAGGCCGGTGTTGCGGAGCAGGCGGTTCTTGCTGGTGTCCAGCGGCAGGAGCAGGTAGCTCATGCGGTTGGCGTAATGGATGGCTTGACTGAACACCGTGCTCTCTTCTTTCTGAACGCGTTCCTGTTGTTGCTCTTTGCTCAGCGTGGGCCACAGACGGCTCTGCTCGGACGCCAGCTCCAGGGCGCTCACCTGCTTTTGACCTCCTTCACCCTCCTAAATGACACAGAGGACAAAAGGATTAGGCAACATTATTTTTTAAGATATTACGATAAATAAAAATGGACTGATGCTGCTGCTTACATATGTGAATGCATCGCCGTCCTCTTCGTTGTCAAGGTAAAGGGTCCGGATGTGTTTTTGAACATCGCTGTAAAACATGGCCTCCCAGAACTGCATGTTGGTCCACACCATGTGCTCCTGAACGCAGCTGTAGGCGAACTGAGTGATTCCTCCACCAAGTTTCTGTAACACATCAGTAAACCCATGCTGTGAACTCTACCATTAGTAAAAATTATGTAATTATTAAAACGATTAATAACTTAATAAGGAGAAAAATTATATTATATTATATTATAATTATTATATATATATATATATATATATATATATATATATATATATATATATATATATATATAGTGTATAAGTACTATTATTATTCATTGTATATTTTTCTCAGATGTCCATATTGTTTTATTAAATTTTTCATCATTTTAAATATATATTTTTATTAACATAAAAGGTTCTTTTAAGAACATGTCATTACAATTACCCTTGACATTAAGGCTATTACGCAACATCAATATATGTAATGCACTTTTTAAATAATCATAAGAGGCACTCATTATAATGATATTATAGCTGTAGATGCTTATAGATGTTTCCATACCCGACAGAAGGCAGTGACCAATGGTAGGAGAGCAGCAGCGATACCATGTTCATCCATATGTGAGCAATCCTTAATCCATAAACAGATAAAAAAGTCTTTCGTTTATAAAACATAGTTATGAGTTTATTATCAGTTGGATTATAAACTCTCAAGTTGATCCAAACCTGCTCTAGTTGTTTGGTTGAACAAAGAGATATTAAAATGAATGCTTGCAAAAAGTTCTTGGAACCCATTAACAACCATAGTAGAAAAATTTGAATAGTGGTCAAAGGCATCCCATAACTTTAGTCTGGCCAACATTTTTCAAAATATATAAATAATTTTTACAAGAACATATATTATTTTGAGGTTAACCGATCGAATTATCTTTCTATGTATCAGAACAAATAAATGTTTACAGATTTGTATCAACTCATTTGTGAATAAATGATGGGAGAACTTTTTTTTTTGGGTGTTCGTGGGGCGTTTTTATTGGTTTATTGGACAGTAAAGATAAGATAAGCAATCAGATGGGAACAGACAAGGGAACATAAGTCAGACAGCTATATTCTAAGTAAACTCTAGAGGCTTTTTCTGACCTGTAGGGTGCAGTTCATCATGCGTACAATGTAGTCGAACTGCTGGTCATCTAGTACGGCCCTGTTCTGAAGAACGTGCTGGTTGAGTTCCTGCGTCAGACACACACGTGCCGTCCGACCTTTCAGAGCCCGTAGCACGGCTGGCATTAACTGAAAACACATATATTCCCATTAACGCCAATAAACTAAACTGAGATAAGAAATGTTTATCATAAGATATAAATCTCAATTTACGTTTAGGAGAAACTCACCTTCTTGGCTTCCAGCATTTTGTTGTCAAAAATGTACGTGATGCAGTTCCTGACCACCTCTAATCTTCTCGCACTGTTGGCCAGAACGTTACCATTCCTGTCAACTAAATCAGCTAGAAAACCAGAGAAATAAAACATAATTAAAAAAAATGTAATTACTGAATTTGCTGTATCAACAAATCCCTATCCGATATAAGCAAGACAAGTGTCAGCCTGTCCAACAACCTCAGCGTGGCACACTTACCCAGTGTAGGTCCGGATGGCACCATGCCTTTTAATTCGGATTTGACCACAGGTGGGGCGGTTTTGAGTTTCGCAGCTGCATGGTCTATAAAGAGCTGCACGGCGACTTCGTCCAGGGGTGGGAAAGAGGTCTGCGGCACACGGGGCTGAGCATTTTCTGCCGTTCTCTGCACTCGATGCATTGCCACCGCAGGGTAGGGGTTTTCCTACAAGAAGATAGAAAAATTTGCAGTTGCACTCATTCAATTCTATTGTACATACTTCAGACCAACATTCTTCAAACTATCTTTTGTGTTAGGGAGCAGGCTTAAAATAGGAGTGTGAATTTCATTTTAGTTGAACTACAGCATGTTGAGTAAATATGAATGAAATTGATACAATATTAAAAAAAGTGCCAAGATTTGTACATTTTTGAAAAGTTGCTCTGCCAGCTCCTTAACATGCTTCATCACTTTTTGCAGATTTCCCGTCTCCTGACGAATGCGCTCCACCTGGTTGGCTACAAGCTAATGAGAAAAAGAAAACATGGCATTAGTTATGCATTTTATTTAATTCAATATATAATGCACATTTTATCAAAAGCAACCGACAGAAACAGCTAAATGTAGGGCTTACATCATCAAACAGGTCTGTAGCTCGATACGGCGGGCCACGCTCTGACACGAAGCCTGCAAAGGCCATGCCATCCAAAACTTTCATGAGGAAATCATCTTCAGCTAGTGTTTTCTGACCCAAAAATGCCGCCTGGAGAATAATATTTCATTTTTATAAATACATCCTTTTTCAAACCAAAGATCCAACTGACTAAAAGGTACATCTGTTAAATAAAATGCAGAACCTTATGAAAGCGAATGACTGGTTCAGGGTGGATCCGAATGATGTGTAGACACCACCGATAGCCCTGAAAGAGCTGTGCAAACAGCCACAGGAAGACCGCACGAATCTCTTTGTCCTGGACACACACAGAACTGCGTCCGTCACAATCACATCAATCGTTTCAGGGTCAGACAAAAGCTAATCTTGATGGACAACGTACCTGAATCTTCAGTGTTGATGCTTGAACGGAGGGTGGGAAAGCATGATCAGCCACTTCCAGTTCTGGATCAAGAACCTACAACACAAGCAAAGACATGAAGGTTTGCTGGTTTGTATTTTTGTCTATTAAACTCAGTTCAGATATTTAGGCATACACCTTCAGATCAAGTTGTTTAAAATAATAAGAAAAATCTCTCAAGTGTACCAAAACTTAAGACTGGTAGATTTCTCTTTTCTCCAAGGTCCAATCCATCTGCTCAGTAAATAGTCACTTAAGTCATTAAAATGGCATGGGATTTATAAACTAAAGATGCCAGTTGACTGCACAACTTTCAGAAGCATCCCTTAACTTTAGATAAAGAACACTGAGAAGTAAAAACAATAAAAACATTGCCTTTTAAGGCCATTAGAAGAGGAAATGGGTTTATTAAAGCAGCATGGTTATTGGTTTTGCCCATATCTTTTTATCTCCCTGAAGACAACGGTTATATCTAAATTCACATTTAGATAACATATAAATTCCAAAAAACCTTTCACTTCTAACAATAAAGTTCTTCTTAGATTCATCAGTGAATGATGCTAGCTATTACCATGTCTACACATCTTCCCTAACATCTTGTTTCAATGGAAATTCAACTACTGATCTATTTTGATCTTTGGCAGGTGTGGCATTTCCTTTAAGCAAAGAAAGAATAACTTCCTTTAATAAAGTTCTGAAGAATGAAAGTATGACTCATGAAAACAGCTACACTTTAACAGGATGTTCAATAACATTCAATATGACCGCAGTTTTGATGTACTGTAAAATATTTTACAATCCTTTTATCATATTCAAGCTGTTAATGTGACATAAACAAGGAAGCAATTATAACAGTGCCGAGAATCATTTAAAAATTGCTGGAATGTAACCTCATAACAAATATAAATAATAATTCAATATGATTTTATAGCTAGGCTTCCATTATCTGTGGAACGTTAAACGGCTGATGACAACCCTGATATCAGGATCTCCTTCTATGCATGACAAATTTCAACATATGCTTAAAACGGATTGGTTACCATGGAGATGACGGTCTGCGTTTGATGTTGAAGAGGTTCAGGCAGTTGGGATATGTGGACACACTCAGGAATGGTCACCGTGCCTCCATCTAAATCTGCGATGATGACGTCGAGCTATGAATGTAAAGCATACACATGCAGGTTAATATGCAAACTGATTAATATCATCACAAAGCCGAAATGTATGAATATAAGTATATATGTACTAAAAGCATTAAATTACGGGTTATATTACATACTTTACGCATGACGAAAAGTAATTGACATTTATAAATCAATGTCGAAACTTGCTTTGTGGTTAAGAAAACAGTATTGAGAGATTTATATTTTGAATAAGTGTTTATTTTATTATAATCCGAAAAATTACAAATTGTGAAAATTTGTATGTATTAAAATTTTTGTAAACGTTATATAGTTTTGAGTTATGCCAGTAATAAAAAATATAAAAGCAGTAATATTTCTTCTATCCAGGTGATCTTTAACTGTGTTTGTACCAAATGGTTTGAATGTTTCACCGGCATGTTGCATAAAAACCGGTACACTGCTAAAAACTCATTCATATTTGTGAAAAAAGATGGCCTCTTATTCATTCATGTCTAAACATGACAACTCTGATGCATATCAGACGCTATTCAACTGGAAACAGAAAAAAACTCACCACATTCCAAAAACATAGAAGACAGAACAGACATAAAACATATGCAACCACCCCTTTCTCACAGTTTCCAAAGAAACAATTTATAAGGGGGATTTTCATCTATATACCTCCAAGACATTTGGCATTTTCCCAAGCTATTATAATGTTTCTGCATCTCCAACCAACATAATCTTTTCAAATCTTTAAAAAAATTAGATTGTTTGTTTAAACATATATTAAAACGCTGATAAAAACAATAAAATGACCTGTCTGGGGATCCCTCATCTGGACTCGATTTCACACAGGTCATATATTTATAAATTTGTTCGGGCATGTTTAACGTTCTTTAAAAATATGTTTAAACAAGATACACAGATTTACACCTCTGATTTTCTGATGTTTGGGCGTTTGGGAGAATGAAAAAACCGTATAGTAAAAGATAAACGGTTATGACATTATAGAAATTTTTACAATCATAATCACCCATGAAATTATGCAACATGAATTGATGTAAAATACTTAACCCTGATCTAAATATGGGTCCACAGAAATCTGTATTGATTGAAATGTGTAATGTGGGGTGTGAATCTGCACTGGTCTCACGGTTTGATTCGATTTCGGTTATTATGTCATAGATTTGGTTCAATATCACGATAAGTGCAAAGTACTTAATTGTATACAAGCACAGGGTTGAAACCATTGTAATTTAAACCATTGAAATGCAACTTTTAGGGACCATAAATAGTCAAGTTTACATCGTTTAGTTTGTATGATGAACAATGAGTTTTGGTTTTCCACTTTATCATACAGTAAAACACTCCAAGAAGTATTGTGATAGCTCATCCCAAACATATGTTGCAACCATGCAACATATGCATCTGATCCCACATGAAACAGTGTCCACACAAAGCCCCACATGTTAGATAATCGGACCAAATATTAAGTGATAATGCTCAATGCCTCATGTCTCCCATATTAAATTCTGCAGTTCAGCTGTGGGACGCAAAATTAGAAGAATAGGATTGAAAGATTCTTACCAGCTCCTGCGTCTCTGAGCGGAAGAGGGAGTTGACTCCGATGATGAACGGTGTCGGAGTGCTGAGCACCTCCAGCAGCTTTCCGGGCAAGATGGGCACGTATGTAAAACTGCAGAGAAAACCAAGATACGGAAGATGATGAGAAAACAACTAGGTTAGGAGACACCAAACTGGTTTAGAGGAAACTAAGCTGATTAAACAGATATAAAAGCCCTATTTGGCTGAAAACCAATAATCAGAAATATTGTTTTTTGTACATCTTTGTTTGATAAATAGCCAGTGTTTTTTATACAGAAAAGACAAACTCAAGTTAAACTAATCTGCGAACATACTTTCAGTCCAAAAAGTATAAGACTACGTTAAAACTGAAATAAAATGCAAACCATAAAATATGGGAAAACTGTGGATGAATTTAAAAGTTTAAGGACATTATATCAGAAAAATAAATACAATATTAATTTTATTTACTATGACATTAAATTACTGTTTTATTGTCTTACAAAAATAAAATTATAATATTAATATTTTGTGATTATTGCATTAATGGTAATTATCATTAATATATATTATTATATTAATATTGTACAATCTTAGTGTATTTCAGATTAAACGAGGGTCGTAGGAAATCATTGTAATACATACATAAATCCCTCTTTGTACCTGTATTTAAGAGGAAACATGATGGCCAGCAGGGCTCTACATGCGTCAGTCAAACGCTGGTAACTGCTGGACAGAAACAGAATCTTGTGTTCTGTCAATGCAGCACAGAACAGACAGAGAACATTCACGATTCCTAAAGAAACGAAAAGAAGAGATTATTAAATTTAACAACAGGGGTGTTGAGATTACACGGTGTACAGACGCTTGACTGTTGCCGTTTTAATGAAGCTGATTTGCCATTTAGCACCTAAGCTTGCTTCTGATTGGCTTACCCAGCTGTCTGAAAAGCAGCGCCACACTGCATCCGCTCACAGGCAGAGAGTCGTTTATGGGCGTCTGAATGACCTGCCTGTCGCCTGCACCGAGCGTTATAGTCCTCTGCAGAGAGAGAAGAACGGAGAAAGGAGGAAGACAGAGAGAGAGAATAAACAATTAGATCGATTTAACAAAAACAAAGAAACTCCTCCACCGTGGCATTATGGGAAGGATTAATGAGTGTGCAGAGGGCTGGTCGGAGGGTGAGCTAAAGAAAGAGGGTCAATGTAAAGCCATTCCGTATTAAAAAGCAGCACCCAATATCAACGGTTTTCATCTGGAATTCCAGATCTATTCCATGTTATAAATCAAGAATCCATGAAATGTGTTTTTCCGTCCTGTGAAAGTACTTCCTTTTGGAAAAACAAATACGTAATGTGTATCGAGCTATACACTACTATTTGCTGTAAAAGGAAGGATATTGTTGTTTAAGAAAAAAAAAGCAGAGCGTTGAAGATGAGTTATGATTTTTGGTTTGTTTTTCCAGAAAAATAACTAGGAACACAAACTTTGTCCATGTGCAGATATGCATTAGAATATAAAGACTCAAGCTACAATTTCAAAGAGTATTTAAGTTTGTAATATAAATACATAAAAACAAATGTCTGGATCTCAATTTTATCTTATAAAAGCTCATGCAAAGATTTGTATATTGTGAAAATTATAATACATGGTAAATGTGTTTTAAAACATTGGGTTAGATGAAATAACGATGATTTGGAAGCAAGCTTTCATCCCAGCCATAACCAGCAATGTGTAATAAGAAATAAAACTGTTGATATCCTAAAATGATTATGCTCACATTTGGAGATACAATTTGATTTCATATTGCGTCAGAATTACATCAGGCAGAGTTAAGTCTAAAACAAGAAATGTCAACTCATATCAGGAAATTTAAGGATGGTGATGCAGGGGTGATCTCATCATACAGTATTTAACAGCCTGGCGTTAGAGCTCATGCACATTTTGATTAAAGGCATGTTTACGGGAATAACAGCAGTTTTGTTTATGTCCAGCCAATAGGCAGTTTTCATTCATTTGAGCCTCTAATGCTCCTTAAAGCAATAGCAAAATGTCATGAGTCTGCAATGCTGGAAACCATCAGAGCTGAGATGCAATCTTGTAATAAATAACATGAACGATTAAACAGTGTGTAGAAGAATCATTTGTGACCAATCAAAAATGTCTGCACTCTGATTGGTTCCTTTGGAGTTTAGAGTGTATTGGTAGGCAAATCTGTGTGGAAGAGCAGGGGTGACGGCGACAGACAGAGCTAAACAAGATCACACTGGCCGTACCGAGCTCTCATCTACGTCATCGTGTCCCGGCTACATTGACAACACACAAGGAAATACACACACAAGACACATATAACACAAAGTACAAACTGTTAGACAGAGCAAAATTGAGAGACATCAACAAAAAGAAAACGAAGTATACAAGACAAAAATGCAAAACAAAAACAATGCGGTGATAAAGTAACATGTAACGCAATGGTCGCAAGAAATGCTGTAAAAATAACTGGAATGCTTTTTGGAATTGATCACTGAGAAACATAACATAACATGCGATGTAACATCATCGTGCATGGTCACGTTTTCATGTATTTTCTTGGGAAAATAAACGTATCGTGCCAGTGTGACCCTTGGGTCAGTTAAACACGCCTTCCAGGACGTTCAAAATGATTGAGTAGAATTGCTCACAAAGTAAAAAAAACATCTGACTCACAAGCTTTTAAAAACACATGTTAATGCAAAACGTATTTCCTCTTTATCAACCCTGTTTATATTTTTTACGTCTTTTAATAGATCAAGGCAGGGTTAAAATATCATAGGTTGGGCCGGTCTCACCCCTGCATCATCTGCAACCTGAAGCATGTGAGCGCAACCCTGCAACACAAACTGAAAGTTTTTATACAGTCCCTGAAAAAAACTAAGTCTGCTCAAAGGTCAGTTGATAATTTTCGTTTTTTGCTGACATCATTTATATGGGTGTAGTGTGTTTAATAATAATGTTTTTTTGTGTGTGTGTGCTTGTGCGCGTGTCTCTGCATAACGACGTCACGCAAAAGTGACGGAGTGACGATTGCGTGTTTCTAAGTCTGTCATTCATACCGGCCGCGGTGTGATTATACGCCATCTGCCACCGTCCCTCCCCATATGTTCAATCCACAACAGACACGAGATACAAACACGGGCCTCATAAGCCACTGTGTGTGTCTTGAGAGCGCTTTAGTGTTTATGCACAGACCCAGAAAACAATACAGAGAGAAACCATTACCAAAGAACTGATTTCAATTCATTAGATGCGATCGATTTGAAGGGAAGAATAAGAAAGAAACATGATGCATTGATCTCTGGTGAAAAACGCAAAGCGTAGATCTGCATTTGAATCATAGATGGGTTGATTGGTTGAGGTGGCCGGAGGGAAAATGTTACCTGGAAACAACCCAGCAGACTGTCAGTTAAACTACAAAGAGGAGGGTCATTTATCTGGAACACACAGGAGTCAGGTGTAAACTGGAAGAAGGAACCATTAATACAACCTCATGTGAATGCACACTCATGCGTGCACGCTCACTCGTCCGGGGAATGAAGAACTCATGATTCTCACCTGAGATCCTCCAGCTATGGGTATGATACAGGTGAGAAGATTTCCGATCACGGTTTCCATGGGAACGCTGAGGCCATCCACGTGAACCGTGTAGATGAGACTCAAACAGTTCTGCGGAGAAGAAAAGGTGTGATTGGTTACATATGAACTCAGGCTTAAAAGCTGTCTTTGTGTGTTTGGTCTCTTACCCTAAAGACCTCCGAGTGGTCCAAACGGGACACCAGAACCAGACTTTTGGGAGCGTAGAGCTGAGCAGGTTGAAGAACAGGACCGTCATCTTCATCAGCCTCACTGGGTTCTCCTTTCTGTAGCTGCACATCAATCACATCATAAATCATTTATTTTGACTTGGGTTCATTCCCAGTTTTTTAAGTGACCAAAACTCACCTGTGGGTTTTCCACGGACTCCCAGAAGGTAAAGCAGGCACAGTAATGTCGCTCTGAGTTGATGTTTGTAAGAACCGAGACAAAGAAAGATGGGGGTTTTCTTTCTGGAGCCAACTGCCATCCGTTGGGCTGACAGAACTGAGCGAACAAAAAAAGCAAACATCAGAGATGACAATGTGGCAAACATATCCTTACGAACATATTTCCTTCCCATAGTTAAGAGAAACACATATCATACCATTGCAACAGGTATTTTAGATGGCAAAACAGATATTTTTAAATACGTGTCTGTGATACTTACCAGTTCAAGGCCTTGAGGAAAGGGATTATCTTCCCAGTCTTTTTCTGGGAAACGCTGGAGAATCCGACCTTGACCCTCACTACCTCCTATTGAAACAAAAAATGTTCATTCGTCAGAAAACATGTACCATGATAACCCAGGAATAAGACCATTTTTGAATGACATCATCAATCATTGTTCCCTGTGCAAAACAAAATACACTTGTAATGTACACTTTTTGACCTGTAAACAAACATTATTAAATTATTAAAGTTTTGTGTAAGCGTGGTACATGTCTGTGTACTGTGTATAATAATTTAATATAAAAATACAAATACACATATTTCTATTTCCGAAATGTACATACATTTATTTTGATGTACCAAGTATTAAAATAATAAATAAAATTTTAATTGATTTTAATATTTTACATTTCTTTATTGGGGAGGTATCACAACACTTCATGCATTATTAGTTTCTCAAAATTAATTTAAGATTGACAGATACTGGGTGTGAAACTTTCCCTTAACATATGGATTAAGTTATAAACACATTCACATAATTTTTATGCACAGCTTATATTATCTAAACACAAACATTTATTCTGTAATCTATTTAATTGATTACATAGCCCTAATCATTTTAAAAACCATTCAAAATTAACAATACATAGCAAGAGCACAGTAAGAAGGAGGGTACTGCGAGCAACGTTGGGAACATCACAATGGGCCGGCAGAGAAGGAGCAGCGCCTCCCCGACCTTTCAGCAGCTAAACAAAACCACGAACAGACTCTCCATAAAACAAACAATAAGTGGGACGCCTTCCAAAGCCGTGAGACATAAAAGCATACACACAAATGAACACATACACTTGCAAGCCCGATGAAATATTCAGCATCAACGACACTCCAGAAGTAAAGAGAGGAGCTCATCCATTTTTGTGAAAAATTGAACAGATATGTGAGCAACCAGACATGCGTCAGATCCAGCTTCAGCAGACAGTCTGATGAAAGGGAAGTGTTGTGAAACTGAGCGTTCTGACAGCATCATGGGTAGGGCAGTCGTGGCCTGGTGGTTCGAGTCTTGGACTTGTGATCCGAAGGTTGCTGGTTCGAGACTCCGAACCAGCGGGAATACCACGACTGAGGTGAGTCCCTTGAGCAAGGCACTGCTCCCCGGGCGCCGCGGCATGGCTGCCCACTGCTCCGGGTGTGTGTTCACAGTGTGTGTGTGTTCACTTACTGGATGGGTTAAATGCAGAGCACAAATTCCAAGTATGGAACACCATACTTGGTAATACGTCACTTCACTTCACTACAGTGTGTGCCTTGACCTTCACCTGTATGTGTGTGATGTAAAAACCTGCAATGTAATGTTTCGAACAGAGATGGCGAGGGGGCAAAACTGCAGTGTTTACAAACAGAGGTTTGATTTGTATTAGGGTTTAATAAAAGAGGTAAAAGGTAGCACACAAAAAGGAATGCACCATATTTCGGCTTCCCTCCGAACCCTCGAGTCAGTGTCTGAGTGTGCGCTGGTGTGCACGTACAATGAAGTGACTCACTATCGGCATGAGTGACACAAGTGCATGTGGCTGATGTGTCTACAACAATAAGTAAACACTGCCTCTCCTGTATTACATCAGCCCGGATTGACGAGGAGGGCCATATTTACTCCAGCATGATCCAGGTAAACAATGCATTGTGGGAAAAGGCAGGTATGCAGCCTGGGCGTCACCATAACACTTTTTGGAAGAACTTTCCTTTGCCTCGGTGGTACGAGCATGGTGCTAACAACGCCAGAGACATGGGTTTGGTCCTAGGGATTGCACAAACACTGTTAACAGTCATATTTACAGAGACATTAAAAATGTTCAATCAGACGGTTCTGGTTCTGAACTTGCTCGATTAATCTTCATGAGCCACAACAACTTTCTCATACACTACTGCAGTCTCCGGACATCTTAAAGTCCCGATCACATACGAAGCCCTGCCCTCCCTTCATTGGATTGGACAAGTGATGCATGAGGTTAAATACACGATACACTCCTGAGTACTTCTTAACAGTGACAACAGAGATATATTTTGAGAAATGTCTTCGTTGATTTGCATCCATGGCGCTTATATATCGTGTCTGTACCTCTTCCCATTTTAAATCTGTTCTTCCGCAGAACACCGAATAACATATTTTGAAGAATGTTGCATTGGTATTGTGTCCTTACAGTGGAAGTAAATGGGGGATAATGTTGTTTGGTTACAGACATTCGATACAATATCTTCTCATGTGTTAAACAGGTTTGGAATGACCTGAGGGTTTGTAAATTACGAAACTTAAAACCAGACTTAAAATCTGGTTAAAAACAGTATTTTTCATTCATATTTAAAATCTATATTTGTTTTATTGAAAAGAGCTGAAATCAAATAAAATGTTGTCATATATTAATTGGGGGGAAAATAAAAAATGTTGAAAAATAAACTGAAATGAGTAAACTTATCATGATAAACAAACCTAAAAATAATCATCTTGTGTTTTACAGCAACATCAAAAATAAACTAATAAATGATAACATGACCAAAGCATCTATCAAAGTTGCTAAATATTTTACTTGGCAAGTAAATAAAAAATCCTAAAACGGAAGCTATTAAAAAATATTAATGAAAACGAAATAAAACCATTATAACAATGGGTTGGTTGCAAATAAAATTTAGTTGCATAAAAAGCACATGAAAGCTGAATTCTGGAGCGGGTCCAAACCGCACGCAGCACAATAGAGGTTATTCACAATACTACGGACCGCCAAAATCAGCCTTTAGTGAGAATGATCTTAAGATGGCACAAGCTCAAAATTCTTTCTTATCTCTTCATTGTAGCATAAAGATTAATATGGCTGGTTTGCAAGCCTGGCTGCGTGCAGGAAATGCACCAACTTGAGGTGATATCCGAACACACATCTGGCCCGTTTCCAGCTCTCGGGGTGGTGGTGAAGTCCACCAATCGTCCCTCTACACACGCTCCCCATTAAGTGGGAATGATATGTTATCGCCACGGGATAAGAGTGAAGAAACTGGATTAGTTTCATTTTCTGAGCTTTGGCATCCAACCAAATTCATGCCTCGGATTTGTTTGGCAATCGACACCGCGCTTTCGTTCCCACCCCTCTCTCTTTCTCCATCTGAGAGTGAAAGTGTAGAGCGAGAGGGACGTCCCAGGACAAACAGGCTCTGTTCTCAAACACTAATTCCCTCATTCTGATTCCCAGCATTCTTTTCCCATTCCAGAAGTCCAGATAACAGCTGAATCGGCTGATCCCAAGCTCACGTTCACAAGCTTCCCCTGAGGACACGTCTGCCAAAGATCCTGTGTTCACAGACCCTTGATGACGGTAACACAAGTTACACGCGTGCCCACTTAACACATTCATATGGGGACACATAAGGACATTGGCTGAGGATGAAATTGTAGTTCTGACCTCATTTTGGAGGTTTTGTCGGGACCAAACAAAAAGCTTGGAATTAAACCAAGCCATGCGTCCCTCCCAATATTTAGTGAAAGGAAAATGGGTCACAGAGCTGTAAATAAACAGTTTGACTGTTCATCATGGAGTTAAAGAGCATTCACTTTTTATGGGAAGAAAATGTTTGGGTAACTGGGTTTGGGTTTTTTGCAAGTCAAATGAATGTCAGTGTCATGCTGTATCTCTATTTACAAAGTGTTACACCAGAGACACAGGTTGCTATAGAACTGTAAGGTGTACAAATTAAATAAATTATAGGGTTAATAAACAACACAAAAGTGGAAAAAGGCATCTGCATCGATAACCCATGGGACCTGTATATTCCCAGCCGAATCAGATGCAAAAAGTCATTTTGGTTCTTTATTTTATTTAAATAATCTTTTTGCCCGATAAAAAGTGTTTCTCTTGTTTTAAAAGCATTGCTTCAGGCATCATTTGGCACCTGAACAATTTACGGAAAAAAACAAAATGATATCTAACAGGCTTTACAGACCTATTAGAAAATTTAACCACCAAAGAAATCCTATTATGACCAATTAAACCATTACAAACATTCTTTCCATTGGGGTTAAACATTAAAACACTTTTTTACAAAAGGTAAAAATAAAATAAAATAGGAAGGTTCAAATGATTTGACTGAGGGTAGCAAAATGACCTTTTAAAAATATATTATTTGTGTCCAACCTGTACCGCAGCTACACTGTAAAATCCAACATGCAAATATCCATCAAAGGTATTAAAGTAACTTGCATAGGGATGCTCATTCCGGTTAATTTTCCTAACTGACACCCGCAGGTTGTTTTCCAAACATAAACTGTATGTAATCAATAACACATCCTTAACTTCGCCCTGCTGCTTTTCTGACAACAGAGAACAACATAATAATATATACCAAATGTAAAAAATAAACAGGCATGCAATAAATATTTTTTTAATACATTACAAAACGGAAACACTGAATCCTTTTTAAAGTTTGAAGAACCAATATTTTTAAGACATGGCTTTGCTGTAAAGTAATCTGTTCTGTTCACGAGAAAGATTTGTATAATTTTATTTGGAATATAAAATAACTATATATTAAATTCCTTGTCAGACTTATCCAGGATTATTTCACGTTTATCATCTGCTCCTCCCACTTCGTTTCTTCATACCGTGTCAAAGGTCTATTCGAGTTGTCAGCCAAGTTCAAATCGATCCCATTTCAGTCATACAAAGATCACAGTTCTATCTACTTGAATAGGGTCGGTAGATATTTCTGAAATCCCTAGTAAAAGACAGTCTGTTCTCAGTATTTCCCATTAATAATTAAACCTGACATTAACTATAACACACGATTAATTTCCCAAGCTTAAACTACGCTAGAAAGTTAAAATGCTTCTTCAGCTCACGTGAAGCACCAGCTTCAACTTCAAGTCTCTATGTTTTCATCATCTATGAAACATCTATGAAATCCTCACTCGATATGTCAAAGTTTTATAAAAACCTTTCCTCATTAATCCGGTCAATTGAGCGCTCATTCTATGTGAAATCGACCGAAGTAGCGAGACAAAATTTTGGTAAAACAAGAAGAATAACCCCGCAAGATGATAAAAGTGATGCCTTGCATTCTGAGAGCACCACTAATAAGTCTAAGTGCAGTCTCAGTATGTTGGCTTGACCACCATCATTTCTTTAACATCATAAAGTCTTATTTCGAATTTTAATGATGTCAAAAAGGCCTCACAGATTTATCCAAAAATGAACACACACGAACATCTGATTATGAACCGTTTCGAAATTTCACCCCTCCTCCATAAAGGATCTGAAAGAGACACCACGACACACCTCTTGAGTCATTCTGCGGCAGGTGAAGTGAAACTGGAGGCAGGTGATAGACTGCGGGGCAAAAGACATTGCAGGATACCAGGTCAACCATGGGAAAACTGATGCGGGACGGTTTTTGAACGAAATTATAGAAGAGAAGTGTGGCAGTCAGGGTGTTATCGAGATGAGAAGTAACATTTGTGGTTCGACATGAGTAACATCAACTTCCTTAACATGCATGTGGGACAAAACAGACAGCAGCTTGGAATGCAAAGTAAGAGCGATGTGACTTTGTTGGAGAATGCAGGGTTAGATCCCCAGAAATAACTACAGTAAATCGTAAACCGTATAAACACTAAAGTGAGCAGCATGCTGGGCTTTACTTTAAAGCGTTAAAACGTCAGTCGGCGTTCTGGAGAATGATTTGGCCTCGTATCAAAACCAGAAAACCGCAGCTTGTTTTAATCGCAAGAGAGTCCCGTTGTCAAAACACTTCAGTCTCTATGACAGCAACAACCTGTAAAGCCGCAGTTAAAGTCATCGTTCACAAAGCTTGAATACTAATCCTCAAGTCATTCCAAAACAGTAGGACATAATCCAAAAGAATAGATATTTCGAAGAATGTCGGTAAGCAAACTACAAAGAGACCTTTCTCAAAATATCTACTGTTCTTCCACATACACGTCTGTTACACATAATAAAAGTGAATGAATGAACACAGAATTTCAATTGCATTGTGCCAGAAATGAGTTCATAAAATGCAACACGGCTAGCCAGTTTTGGGTGGACCTTCATCGAGAGGAACTTCCGAGGCCAAAATCTGCTGTCACCCCGGGATACCTCGAGCAACGTTTTCTTCTCTCTCTGTGCAGAAAGCTCTTCAGCTAACTCACATCCTTCCTGCTCGCCAACAGCCACCCGTCCCACAACCACATTCAAACCCAGGCCTCTTTTACAATAGCGGAAATACTTGAGTGAAGACAACTTCCACACAATATTATTTAGAAAGCACTCGTTTCAAAACACCTTGTTATTTCGAAGTTTAGTTCTAGGTTTAAATACAACAAAGATCACAATGCTGTAACATTTAGAATTTGTATAACTTGATGCCGCGGTGTTGTCGGCGTTTGAATCAGCAGTACTGCTGGGTTTTATTAAGACTTGTGGTTTTGATATTTTTGGTCAGGCATTCTGGTTTTCAGTGGACTGGCAGCGGTGTCATTTCAGAACCAGAGCTATCCAATAATGTTGTAAGCCTGTTATACAAACTAAAGAGAAGGTATGAAACATGATTCGGGTTTAATTTACATGATGGATAATCATTAGCAAACAATGGCATTAATCTCTGTATTACACAAGAATTAGGGCAGGGTTACATGCCAATGTGAAAACTGGGTGGTCAAAATTATGGTCTTTAATATTTAGTAATTCATTTTCAAAGTGATGGTTTCTTGTGCTCTTGTGTTGACTTGTATGACTTCCTTTTTTAGGAGAACATATAAGAAGTTATTTTGAAGAAATAACTTGTTGGTTAAATGTTGTCTAAACATTATTTAGTTTGACTTCGAAAGATAAATTAAATAATTTTAAATAATTTAAAATAGTAAAAGTTCACCCACATTTGAAGATTCTATGATCATTAAGATATTTAAAATGTTAAAATAAGTGAACACCAACTTCTATTGTGTGGACATAAAACCAATGTAAGTTAATAGGTGCCAGTTACCAACATTCTTCAAAATATTTCCTTTGACATCCTGCAAACGACGGATAGCCATACAGGTTTTAAATGAAAAAAAAAAGTTTTTTGGGAAACAAAATTTACATTAGCTTTTACCTTTGCTTTGTCACCCACTCCTGATCTACACACGTCACTGTATTACACTTCAGTATGGAAACATAAATTGACATATCTCTTTAAGAAACCTCAAGCTAATTTAATCTACAAGATAAGCCGGCACACTTTGGATAACGTCAAGATGCATCAATAGTTAAACATTCCAAAAGACTAAAGCCATGACCGATAAACTGTGTAACAACTGAAAGTCAACTGACAGGCAAAGACAGCACACAGCTTACATAACGAAGAGGTCATGAGTCAAGCGTTCCACCTCAGCAAAACTTCCAAGCCTCACGTCAACGCTTGGAAATCATATGGAAAGCAGTAGTGAAATTAGGATCAGGGTAAGACCGTTCAGACCTCAAACTTGCCCAAAGTCAGCCGGCGAATAAAAAGTGGTGACCTCTGTTTGAACCTGCCTATAAATTAATAAAAAAATAAAAATTCATATATTTTCATAAAATCATAAGTCCTTAGTCATCTCTTTTGGATAACTGAATGAATGGATTGAAGGATGAATGGATGGAAGGAAGAATGGATGGATAGATCATTGACTCATTGGCCAACGTGCCAAAAATCTGACGGGAAAAATAGATTCAGAAGATATATGGTGGAGAACAACATCTCCAGTCTCCACCCGTGTGGCTTGGGAGGGGGAGAGGGCCGCATTCCCAAAATACCAGGGAAGACCATGAAAGATTTCCGGCTGTGAGGAGCTGACTCCCCCGTCCCACCGCGACCTGCTCACCCTCAACGAGAGACCACTCGCTGACCCACGAGACCCCTGGATTTAGAGCACAGTCAATTTTATAACGTAACTACATGTAATTATTGCTTGAGTGCAAAGCTGAATTTCCCGCCATTACCAGGTCGTGCAAAGTCACATTATAACATTGAAACTGAAACCACATGACCAGCAGTTTCAAATGTATTAGACCCAAGTTCGTTTATTACTGTTCATTTAATGTGTACGCATGCCCCCGGATATATTTTCGAAACAAAATATACCAAAAGAAGATTTAACATTAGATGTTTGAAACGACAGAAACCACACAATCACATTCGCCTATTGTGTGACAACTAGCCCCGGCGTTTGTTACAAACTGTCAGTTACCATGCATGTCCTCACAATCGCACACTTTAAGACAAAAAGGATGGAAAATGTGTGTGTGTGAGCCTCCGCGTCTCTCAGAATTAGGGCAATCTCCAATGCCCGCCAGCCCCCCGGCTGCCACATGAATGAGAAGTATTCATCCACCAGCTGCCTGGTAAGTTTTGTGGCCATACGCTGCAGGAATGCATCTGTGTCCACAGCCCCGGCCATCCTTTGCCTCGGCACAGAGCTTTTGAAAGTCCGGTGCGATGGCCAGAAGCAGGGTGTCATGGTAACACTGTGCGGCCATCGTGTCACTCCACGACCCCCTCGGGCCCATTCTCCCTCGTGAATAAGAATGCGCGCTCTGTTGGAAAATACTTTGAGACGTCCGGCTGAGTCAGTGCGCTTTTCTAAGGCTGACGGAGGACAGGCGGGCTACTGTCTTTAAAGCATCAATTAAAAAATACAAAGTGGGGTATCAGTGGTGCTTGCGAAGAAGAGAGTTCAACCTTAAAGAGAAGTATCACGTGTTTCATGCAACCATGGATTTTTTTTTTTTATATTCAACTTGCAAACGTCATGAAATCAAGTGTTATTATCAGGCCATGAAATCCTGCCCATGCAACAACTGGAGAGCGCAGAAGAGCACGAGCATCAGTGCGCAACTTCCAGGAGAAGTTCTTGTGAGGAGTTTGGTAAGGAGCGCTTCTCACGGCCGTCCACGGGAGCTCAGTTTTATCCGGAAACAGTCGTAAAACTGTCATAAAATCTGTCTTCGTTAAATGTGAGGAAACTAAATACTTTTCGGATATATGAACAACGCGATTCTAAACTACAGGTACTCAAGATTAACATAAGATTGGCCGAAACTGTGTGTTCTTCTCCTTTAACATTGTAGCATGCGAATGTCGAAATTAAGTTGCTATAGTAATTTAAATTTAGAAAAGATGTTTTGAAAAACTTCTTTCTCTGGACATTCTATGGTGGCCACGGTTATTTGATTTTCAACATTCTTAAAATATCTTCAGGTGTGTTTTGCAGAGAATGTCATATATTGTTGTCCTTAGATAACCGCCAAGCCACCACATGTCAGGTCTCTGGCATTGTGGCATTGGCTTCGCATGACAGACCCACCTTATATTTGTCTCTAAAAACCTCACACACCATGTCAAAACTGTGTGTCTATACGACCACAGCAGGATAATGCACGAAACTCTGGCCAACACTCGAACGCACACAAAGGTTAAACAAGAAAAGAGTCTACCAGAGACAACCCACACAAAAGAGTGAAGAGCCAAACAAACCCTCCGCTCTTTTGTTCCGGGCCTCTATGAGTTCAGCCGGAGCTCCTCCCAAGAAAAAAGAGAAAGAAACGAGAGGCAAAGAGGCGAGGAAAGGGGGGCTGTACGCCGAACCCCAAAAGGCTCTTCAACGCAAGTTCACCCAGCCCCAACTATGGACCACCATTTTCTCACTCCGTGAAATGCCGAGAACAATCTGGATTCTCACTCAATCATGTCTTCTCCCTAGAGTCCCAACTCCCATTTCCTGTTTTTATACAGAAAGCCCCTTGGCCAGAGAATCCTACTCGACGCAGCGCTCCTCGCAGAGCTGATAATCGACCGGTCAGTTTCACAACAGACGCTGGACGATACCCTGACGGTTCACTGCCCTCACATGATGCAGCCATTCTGGCCTTGAAGGAGTTGGGATGGAGATTTAGGGATGGAGGACGGCAAATGAAGAATGACTCTGCACTCGTACAGGCCCTTTGAGAGTTAACCACTTAAAGGGACAGATCAACCAAAAATTTGATCCTTTACTCGCCCTTTTGTGATATCACAACTGTGTGACTTTCTTTCGAAGAAAACAAAAGAAGATGTTTTGAAGAATGTTGGTACTGGGACCTATTACTGTGTCCGTATAGTGGAAGTCACTATATAGACACAGTTAATAGGTTCCAGTTACCAACATTCTTCCAAATGGGTGAAAATGCTGTTTTGCAAACAACTTTCTTCAAAATATCTCCTCTAAGAGATACCAATGTGCAATTAAAGTAACAAATCATATTTACATATATCAAAATTGTGCATCAATGAAGAAACAGTCACTTATATCATAAACACTAACAGCCTTAATTTTCTTTATTCAAACCAACGACAGCACAACCACTCAACACGACAAAGCCGACCACTATGCTTTAAACCACAAAAATGAACACATCACTCAGTCATTGCATGCAAGATGCTTATTTAAAACTGTGTACGTAGAAACAACTCAACCGATGTGTTTAATAGAGATTTGACAGTGGGTGGTGATGTCACACATCAAGCCCACTGCCACAGGATTAAGATTTCATAGGCCAGGTCCACGAATCACATCTCTAAAGAGCTGCACCACTGCCATGTATTCTTGCATTTAAATGTTATTTTAAGCCTTTTTTATGATGCGTTTCCCCTCGCACACCTATGCTGCAACGTGAAGGTCTGCAAGCCAGATGCTAGCGTCTGCGTGGAAACCCAGCAGCAGGTTTGAAACAGGAAAGGAAGACATTCTGCAGAGCGTGCAGCCCTTTCGACATCCTGCCAGACTACATGTAAGGCCACCTACAAATAGTATATCACCCGCTTGCACGCCACAGGGCCCCTGAACCGAATGTACATGGCCTTGCCATGGTCTCATTTTTTTTTACATGTGCCTTACGTACAGCACACATAGATGAGACCCACACGCATGCAGATTTCTAAATAAAGGGTGGCTGATGGTTTCAGCTACTCGCTCGAAGATGGTTGGTATATAATGCACGTTCAAAAGATTATTATTATTATATGGCACCAATCAATGCCCCTAACCAAAACACTCAACCTACAACACACACTAAAAGGGAGAATTTTGAAGTGACAGTGCCCAAACCTCACCAACATCTTATAAAATAATATATAGATATCTAAATAAATACGTGTTTATAGCGGCTGTCAAAATATGAACTATGATTAATCGCATCAAGAATAAGCGTTTGTGTTTACACAATGTTTGTTTGTGCATATCATTTTATAAATACATACACATCAAAGCTGCACAATTAATCGTTTAAATGATCGTGGTCTTGATTCGACCCCCTGGACGACCCTAATCCAGCATTTTTTCGAATTAAGGTCATTATATCTTCAGGAAGAGAGAAGACTGCGGGTCTCGAGATAAACACGCATTCACGAAAACCAGCTTGATGACGTCTTGACCTCACAACGGGTATTGCGCATGCCAGTTGTGCTCGTGTTAGTGCGGCTGGTGCAGATGATGCTTTCGTCTGGAACTTAGTAACAGCCATCAGTGTTTACTAGACATCTAACTCTGGTTAGAGAGTAGGACTTGTAAGCAGAAGGTTGTGGGTTTGAATCCCACTGCCGGCAGACAATAACAGAAGGGTCCTTGAAGAAGACATCTTACCCCTGTTTACTCTGCAGTGATGATTGGCCACTGCATAACACTTGTAAGTCACTTTCGGATAAAAGCGTCAGCCAAATAAATAAATGCAAATGTAAATGTGTGTCAGCGCAAGCAGCGAGACGCGACGATTGATCACAAGTCGTTAGTTCTACTGCGATTCTCATGTTAAACAGAATCGTGCAGGCCTTACACACATCCATGCATTTACTCCGGAAAAATGTGTCATGATATATTACATTTTTATAAATGATTTTAAATGATTGAAAATACAAACAAATGTTTTCTAAATACACACATGTATGCATTTACGTTTATAAAGAAGACGTTTATCTACACTGTTATGTTAACACAAACGTTTAAGATGCGATTCATAGTTTTGACAGCTCTTATTTTCATGCTGGAACGACAAACGCTTTCCAACCGTTGTGAGCTGTTGCACACCGAGTGCACGAATGCTGTCTAGGTTGCACACTACACTTCAGAACACATCCCGTGTATCTGTGTTCAACATCACTGCTGCATCTTTTCTGAGCGATGACACGTCTTAGAAGTGCATTTGAATCACTTGTTAAGCGTGTAAACCCACTCAAGTGTGCATTCACAGCTTCAGCACCGGAAGTGCAAAGGTTGTGTGGTCCGGTGTGTTAGAGAGATGGGCCTGTGAGCAGGAGGTTGTGGGTTCGAATCCCAGTGTCAGCCAATGACTGAAGGGTCCTTGATCAAGACATCTTACCCCTGTTTGCTCTGCAGTGATGATTGACAGCTGCAATACAAAGTCAGTGTGGATAAAAGCGTCTGCTCAATGAATAAATGCAAATGCAAATGTAAAATGAAGTCACACCCTCATATCAAAACCTGACATCTTAAACGCCAGCAAATCACAAGTGAACAGTAACAAGTGGATTTAAACGCCATCCCGAAGGTTTATATTCGTGTATAATCGGGCGGAGTCGGGATTTGAGTTTGAGGCCCGGGACATCCGCGACCTCGCGTAGATCGTCCGGCCGGGACAGGGGCGCTCGGTGTTGGCCCGGCTTGACGTCACTCCCCGCCTCCTGTCGTGTTTATCCCAGCTCTATATCGCAACACATCGGTGTGCGCGTGCGTCTCACCTCTCTTGTCGAGATCGTAACCGACCGCCACGAAGTAATCGGCGAGCCGGGCCATCTTATCGAAATCACGGCGACGGGCCTCGGTGTTGGCTGTAGTAAATCCGCGGGCTGTTGGTATTCCGATCACATCGTGAAGGCAGCGGCGACAGCAGCATCTCTCCAGCAGCAGCCCGCCGCCATACTGTCGGTGCGAGAGTGCCGTGCCCTGTCAACGCTCTGCGCATGCGCCGTGACGTCAGCGGAGACAGGGAGGGGCGCGAGGAAACAATGTGGCGTGGTCATTCATTAGTGCCACATTTATTTAATTTATTTATTTTTAAGATTTTTTTTGTTTTGTTTTTATTTATTTATATTAGAGATATGGCTGCAAAATATGTTTATTTATTTATTTTTTCATTCATTTATTTTAGAGATATAAATGCAAAATTTATTTTTTATTCATTTATTTATATATTAGAGATATGGATGCAAATGAATTTACTTGTTTATTTATTCATTAATTTATTTTCGGCATTAACATGCAATTTTTTTATTAATATTAGAGATGTGAGTGCAAAATTCATTCATTCATTTATTTATTCATTCATTCATTCATTTTCGAGATATACAAGATTTATTTTTTTATTTATATTAGAGATAGCGATGCAAAATTTATTATTTATTTATTTATTTATTTTAGAGAATGGATGCAAAAAAAAATATTTATTCATTTATTTATTTTAGAGATATAAATGCAAAATTGATTTTTTTATTCATTTATTTATATATTAGAGATATGGATGAAAATGTATTTACTTGTTTATTTATTCAGTTATTTATTTTCGGCATATACATGCAATTTTTTTAAATTAATATTAGAGATGTCGATGCAAAATTCATTCATTCATTCATTCATTCATTCATTTTCGAGATATACAAGATTTATTTTTTTATTTATATTAGAGATAGCGATGCAAAATGTATTTATTTATTTATTTATTTATTTTAGAGAATGGATGCATAAAAAATATTTATTCATTTATTTATGTTCGAGATATAAATGCAAAATTGATTTTTTTTATTTATTTATTTATATTAGGGATATGAATGCAAATTTATTTATTTATTCATTTATTTATTTCGAGATATAGATCTCGAATTGATTTTTTATTTATGTATTTATTTTCCGAAATATGGATGCAAAACTGATTGTCTTTTTGTTTATATGTTCATCTTTGAGATATGGATGCAAAATTGTTTTTTTTACTATGGATGCAAAAATATTTTTTTATTTTAGTAATATGGATGCAAAATTGATTGTTTATTTATTTATTTTAGAGATGTGGATGCAAAAAATTTTATATTTATTTATTTGTTTGTTTTCGAGATATGGATGCATGTTATGTCTACAATGTAAATATTTAAAAAAGCGGTCACATGCTGAATAAATGTTTGTGTATACATTATATGTCTGTGTTCCTTGGTATTAACTTCTTATTCATAAATACAAACAAATACACGTATACATATATTTAGGAAATAAATATATAGAAAAACGGTCTAAGTATTAAGAAAAAATATATATTTACATTTACATTTAGTCATTTAGCAGACGCTTTTATCCAAAGCGACTTACAATAGTCGAGGAGACAATGAAGCGGTAAATAGCCGATACAACAATAGATGAACAAGTGCTACAACAATGCTATCGAGTTACACACAGAGAGAAGTTACAAAAGTTTTTTTTGAGATTTCTTACCCTTTTGAGCTGATACCACAAGTCTCAGCTCATTTGCGGAGCGCAGAGATCTTGAGGGCCTATATCTTTGCATTAGTGAGTTAAGGTAAGTGGGTGCTGAACCGGTGGTGGTCTTGTAGGCAATGAGAAGACATTTAAATTCAATGCGGGGGGGGCAGTTGTGTTCTGGTGGTTAGAGATTTGGACATGTAAGCTGATGGTTGCTGTTGGTATATAAAGGAGACATATAAAGAAAAAAGCGACTTACAGTATTATTCAGTTGCCAATTATCACTGCGGAGCAAACAGAGGTAAGATGTCTTCCTCAAGGACACTTCAGTCATTGTCTGCTGACACTGAATTTAAAACCAACAGCAACCATCAGCTTACATGTCCAAATCTCTAACCACCAGAACACAACTGCCCCCCCCCCCCATAATATATTAATTGTATAAATGTATTTAAATAAATTGATATAAATAATCAACTGACATACAGTATATACCCACAAACCTATTCCGATCTTTATATTTTATGGTTATTTGTAAAATCACATCTTGGGTTCATTGGTAAAATTTTATACTTGGTATCCCAGAATGCATTGGATCAGGGGTCTCCAACATGGTGCCCATGGGCACCTGGTAGCCCGCATGATCGTTTTTAGGGGCCCGCCATGCACAGTGTTCAACAATAAGAGCTCCACATGAATTTGCTCGTGATATTATGCGCCAAATTATAAAGGCCCCATGTTTTTTTCTCTTTGACTCACTGAATGAAAACGCTTAAGTAGTGTTCGTTTTTAGAAAATGACATATTTTGCCTGTTAAGTTGGCATTTACATCGAAGATAGTAATTAACGAAGATTATTGATTTTTCATAATATCCAACAAGAATCCCCCCGGATGATTTCATCTCCTTAGGTAGCGCCTACTTAAAAAAAGGTTGGGGATCCCTGCTTCGGGCCTTAGGACGACAGTTACTTATTCCTGCAATACCCTGTGAACAATTACAACCTTTCACAAAATAATAAAACAAAACCCTTTTCTTGCATGAGAACATCTGGCTCACATTTGCTTAAGTGGCAATGTTTGGTCAGTTGTTACATAAACGTTACAGCCTCACGTCACAGAGGAAAAAGCTGAAGAGCACCACCGGATAACCCCCATCCCATAATCTGTGTCCTTGCCTGTCAGCATCAACATGCCTCCAAAAGAATTCCGACACTTCCTGTGTAATGTCCTCTGACCCAGAGCGCGTATCACGCCAGAATTAAAAACATTCACATGCATGTACTGTCAGGCTGCCATTGACTGGTGCGAAGAATAACAAGCGTTATGAACAATATCTCTATTCCATAACAGAGGTGTCACGAATTCTAGGAAACGTTTTTTACTTACCAGTTAAGAACAACATAAATATTCTTTATCATTTTTGGACTAAACATTAGAAGTCCACATCTACCATAGTTGTGCACACTTTACTGAACCTGTGACAGCTCAACAAGAATAAAAAAGAGCAAGTGAATAAGGGCGAGAGGGAACACTTCCAGGTACGGTGAGTGGGGTACAGTGAAGCTGAGCCTAATCCCTCCAGGTCCTCCATGGACAGAGAGATCAAGTTTCCCATAATGCTTTGTAAAAAGAAACATAAACAGTAAAGAAGCCTTCCCTGGCAGCTGTGCCACCTTCATATCTAGTTTCCAGCAGGAGCACTTGACAGATGAAAAGAATCAATGCACCTGCGTATCTCCAAAAAATGAAAAACAACACCTGTAGGATGTTCGGTTTACAAAATAGAGAAAACCTGCAAAACGGTTCTCTTAACCTCCAATCTGCGTGGTCATTTCGAGACAAAGTTGGACATGCATAACCTTGAATCCATCGAATATAATACGTAATAAAAAATAAGAGAGTGTATATAAAACTTTTCAAAGATATAAGACTATAAATGGCGTTCACAGGATGAGCCGTGGGATGTTTTTTGGTTTCATCATGTGACAGGAAGGGCAAATGTGTAGTCACACGTTCATAAAGGTAGTGTTCTGTCTCTGCGGGTGTAAAGGTGTCTGGGCCTCCAACACATGACATACAGCCTATTGGGAACATACAACGCAGATATCTATGGCCGGATTCGAAAGTCATGTGATATCCTGTCAACAAACCAACAGACAGGAAGAGGTCTCATGGCTAGGTAAAAAATCATTACCCTGTATAATTTCTTATCACATATAACAACTTGTTGCAACAGATAATACTGTTAAAAGTGTTCGTGTGTATTCTTGGGTTATGATGTCAATTATAAAGACACGGATAATCGGATTAAGTAGCAAATACTGTTGCAATACTGATGCAAATTTTGTTTATTCATGACCTGTGTATACAGGACATGAACATCTACATTCTAACTTTTGTGTCTTAACTTCAAACACAAAATATGAAATGTTGTTCACAGGAGCATCATGCAGAAGAACACGCTACGGCAGACGTGTGACCCCAGTTGACCCAAGGACCAAAGCATTTACAAAACTTTCACTGCATGCCCAAAACACAAGGACATATGACAAGGGGAATGGATATATTTGAACAAACTTTATCGACCGTTTTGCATGTCAAACTGAACAGTCCCATAAAAATGAATCACGAGGATTGTGAAATGTTGCAATCCTTACACACTGAATGATAATAATGGTGGAGAATGTAACCGGTAACTGCCAGATATTTCCAGTGCAATGCTGGTTAGACAATATAACAATGAGTCATGTGAGGCCTGGACCACATTGAGGATCAAACACATTAACTTTCCCAATATAGCAGGCTTCATTCATCTGTTATACCTGCCGGTTATTTGATCCTCTAATTCACAGTTTCCTTTATCTTTGTCCGCATTCAAGCATTCAAGTCATGTCTGAAAATATGTCCTTTGTTGCCTTGCAGACACACCCGAGGAACTGCTCAACCAGACTGCTATTCACAAAGCTAAAGCCATAGTTCACCACACACACTCATTATTTACCTTTCACGTAGTTTGTTATTTACTTTTGCTTGTTTACTTTTAGATATACAAGAATGACAGTCCCATTCCGGATTTACTTTCGCTGTATGAGCTGTCCGGTAGCCCGGTGGTTTAAGCAGGGTGCTTGCAACATCAAGGTCATGGGATCCATCCAAAGGATGGCAGACACAATGCAATGCAAGTTGCTTTGGATAATAGCAACTGACAACTGTGTAAATGTAACTTTAATAAAGAAGCGTTTCTCATAAACTTTCCCAATCTTAATGTTACTGATGGTAACGGACGCTGAAACCATCATTGAAAATATGTAAACAAACAGAAGAGTCATAGCAAACCAGTTGTGTATCAAACTTGATGGCGAGCCATAACAAACATGTGAATAAAATGAACTACGTGGGGGAAAAGCATGATTCTAAATGGATTTTTGCACTGGGAATTATAATTGCATCCAACTTGGGAAAGGTCAAAAGACTTCATTAATATTTAATGGGAAAGACCCATTTTGGAAAAGTTTTGTTTTGAATGACATTTTGTTTATGTGCGCTTTAAACGTATGAAGGATTTTCCCATGGCTGATCAAATTCATTATCTCACTTTTGAATCTTCCCAAAAACTTTGGCCTTCTGCTCGGTGCATTTATGATATTTCACCTTATATGAAATTGCGGTCATCATTTACTCACCTTTAAAGTGTTTCAAATCTGTTTAAATTATATTTATTCTGATGAACAAAGAGTAAGATATTCTGAAAAAAGTCTGTGAACAAACAGGTCTTTGGTAGCAACCTTTACTTTATATTTTAAGAATGTAGGACAGCAAACAGTTCTGGGGTAATTTTGCCCTTGTCATTTTTTTCTACTATGGTTGTCAATCATTCTTTCAAATATCTTCCTCTTTGTTAATCAGAACAACAAAATGCATACAGATCTGGAACAACTGGAAAGTGGGTAATTCATAAAAGAATTTTCATTTTTAAGTGAACTATCCCTTTAACCTGGATAATCTTCACTAGAGGGCAGCATACAAAAGACAACCACTATGCTTATGTACTCCTATTATTCTTTTTTTTTTTTTTTAAGTACATTAAAAACATGATTTTTTCAAAGAAATTAACTTTTATAGGCTCTCATGTTGACATTGTGTCTCTGTTTCTTATTAAATAATTTTATATGTGCCTTCTTATATGGCTTTACAACTATGCAGTCCAATAAACTAATTAGGACATAAAAAAACAACAACTGGATAAGCGGAGGCCAAGAATTATGATTTGGCTTCACATCACCATTCTGTTTTCACATGATTATTCTGCTCACCGGCCTGACTCATTGTCAAGGTCCTCCGCACATTCAGTTAAGGTTGGATTTGCCTGGTCTCCTTCATATTCATTTGGGTAGATGTATATATTTAAAACATGTTAAACAACACATATAAACTTTCCTTACGGCATAAACATTCCGCACTATCCTGAATAACTGACTGTCCGGTTTCACGCAAGCCAAAAGACATTTATAAATGTGATCACATCCACATATCAAATAATCTTAAATAATACAAGGATACATTTACGACAAAGTAGTTGATGGGTTCTGGATTTAACCTTGTGTAGGAAATCAAGGAAAAATTTTTAACTGATTTGTCAATGAAACAACAGTTTTTCCTACATTGCACCATGATAGACAAAAAGGCACCATCTAAATAAATATTTACAATGATTAGATCATGACCCGGTAGATTTCATCATTCATGATGATCTTGTGATTTCAGAGAGACGGCATTCATCAAGCAGGCTAAATAACCGCATATATTGTTTCCAAATGAGCTAAGGTTACACGTAAATCCCCTCTACACCACGGCACAAATGCCACATATGTGCCAAAAAATAACCTCAGAATAAATGCAACCTTATATTTTACGATTCAATTCGTTCAAACAAAAAGCAAACTTGCTTTCATGAGTGTAACATCTCCACATGATGTCTCCATTCAGTGAGAGGATTATGAAATGTGCATTTGTTCGAAATGACTCTGCAGAATTGTTTGTGTTATGTTCAATTATCAATGAAAAGAGGGTGTGAAGTTCTGGGGAATTTGTGTGGTCTCCCCAGCGTACCTTATCCACGTCCCACACCCGCCCGAACGGTTACAGATAAAAGCTAGAGAAGGGGTGCATTGACCAATGGCTTTGAATGCAAGTCCATCCGTGACACGAATGGATAGGGTTGCAATTTCAAGGGTTGCCCCAAATATGCAAAAGAATGAGCCTAAACTGAAATAAGAAGTCACTCATAGTCAAGTTACTGGCAGCCAATTCTTGATCCTGAACAAGGAATATTGTGGATTTGATCAGGTTTTTTTCAAACTGGGGTCCGGGGACCCCCAGAGGGCCTCCGAAAAGTTCTATCTTCAAGAAATAAAAGACATTCATTTCTACTTGTTCGAAATCTTTCTGATGAGTTTGTGCTGCGATGTTTATCACAGATGGAAAATGCCACAGAATCAATAGTTTGGAACAATTGCAACCAACATTACTCCTATCATAGCCAACTCTTCAACATGATATCTATCGGGGTATTCTCTCACAAACCATCGAACACATTTTAAACGATTCTTTATTCGGAAATGTTTCATACTGTATGCAGTGTTAGTCGGATGGGTATTTTAGAAAGGGGGTCCGCCAACATATTTGGGGGTCCCTGGCATGGTGGAGCTGGAAAACCCCTGGATTAGATTATAGTCCTAATCCAAGTGTGCCCCTCTATTCCATGAGTCATAGCTGGAGCTGGATCAACGGTGAACTGGGATCTGACACACCTTGGAAAGGCTGTAGGTCCGCCCAGTCCATATTTAAAGGCGTCAATGTGAGTTGAACCTCAGACTTTACAAGAACTTGATCTTGGCAAGCGTGTGTGTGTGCCACCGTGGGAAAATTCTCAAGACAAGTTTCTATTGAGATCAAGGTCAGTAGCAGACTCTTTTATATATATATATATATATATATATATATATATATATATATATATATATATATATATATATATATATATATATATATATATATATTATATTATAGATGTATAAACCAATGCATGCATGTGAAACACCTTGATGATATAAATGTATAAAGTAGTGTTAGAGCAAAAAAAACATAAAAAAAGAAAAGAAAAAATGTAAATTGCAATGCCATGTGATTGATTATGGGATACTAAAATATGCAAAATGTATATATATATATATATATATATATATATATATATATATATATATATATATTATATATTACATTTAAGGTTATTATAATAAAAAAGTCATCTCCTTCCAGACGTCTGCGTTACACCAGCGGACTTTTGGAGCAGTTTGCGCATTACAGAAGGCGGATTTTGGACATTGAACGGGTGCATTACAAAGCCCCCTTTGAGCCCGGGGGTGCGATCGTCTTTTTCGGACACGATGAGCGCGTTTTTCGCCCTTGCTGTGTGTTGCATCAGCCTGCTCTGCTCACAGCTGCTGGCTCTGCCGGTCGGAAGCCCGATGGAGAAGAACAGGTGAGGTCCTCCCAAACTCAGTCCGGGGGTCCGTGTACTTCAATGCATGGGGCAGAAAAATGAGTGTGTGTTCTTTTGTAGAATGAATGAAAAGTGCAAAATAAAAAGTGAAGAAAGTTTCACAAGTTTATAAAGTTTCCACTTTAAAGTTGGGACCATCCTTAATGAATTAAAGTACAGAATAAATAAGAAAGTACAAAGAGAGAGAGTGAGAGAGAGAGAGAGAGAGAGGGGGGGGGGGAGGGAGAGAGAGAGAGAGAAAGAGAGTGAGAGAGAGAGAGAGAGAGAGAGAGAGAGAGAGAATGGTCGAACAAGGTCACTGTGGATGGTAGACGTGACTCTATCAACGCACACATCCCCATTCAGCTCTTACTCAAAACTTTAAGAAGTCTATTGAGCACGTTTTACTATCACTTAAACCCATTTTGAAGTTGTTTGCCTATACATGTGACTGTTTAATAAACATGTTATTATTACAACGTAGTAATATTTGTATAACATGACATGAGGATAATTTAAGTGTAACAAAGTGTAACCATCATAAATCATTGCATCAGTCCTTTTTGGCCTCTCTGAGACATTAGTCATATCCCCAAAAGTCAATGAGGCTTCTGTGAATAATATAACACCTATTGCTTAAAAGCACTGTGAAATCAGTATCAGAAATAAATGCTTACAGGGCTTTTTTATGCAGTGATAAGAACTTGCGTCACTGAGTCAAGGTTAGAAGAACACGAGTCTGTTGAGATACATCTGACGAATGGAGGATTTGGGGAAAGCCTTTGCATTTGATGAACGAAGTGAGCTAGCTTTATATGAATTCTATGTTTAATTGTGAACCTTTACAGTGTTGGTTGCACTTTAAATGTAGTGTTAATATGCACACATGATCCACAGTCAGATTGGGCTAGTTGTTCTTGAAAATGGCTAGTGGCAGTATTTATATACTTGGCTTTGTCATTATTGCTTGTTGATGACTGATGATTTGAACTGAATGAATTGGGTGTGTAGGAAGTCTCTGTGTGCCCTCTTCTGGCTGATAGTAATGTGGTCACCTTCCTCAAAGGTGTGTGGTGTATTAAAAATGAAATATTCAATCACCCTCTTATTCTTCATGATGAGTTTCTATTGTGGAACAGAAATATTTTGATAAATGTTCCAAACTTCTGCAGAATATCTTATTTTGTGTTCCGCACGAGAAGTTAAAATGACAGGAGAGTGAATAAATGATGGCAGAATTGTAATATTCGGGCGAACTATTCCTTTAAGGTTGTACTCAGTTAATTCAAACCTAGTCGAAAGAAATGTTTGTAGCTTTCAGTCTAAATCGAGAAGTACTTTCCAGGACGGTTTTTTGCTTCCCGGCAGCTCATTTATATCTTGTGACAATTTACACCCACCCAACAATGCCACACCTGACAGCAAACCAAACGTAAAGGCAAAGGAATGCCAAGGGAGGGAAAGCAAAGCCGGTGACCTACGATATATACACTATGAGTGTATTCTATACAGGCTTGTTTGTCAAAGCTGACAGCATGTGTCAGATTCTAGACATCTCACATGGTCGACATTTATAGAACAAACGTTACAAAGTCTAAAATTCTGCAAATCAAACCATTTTGATGACTATAATTGTGTTGGGCATAGTGCACATTTGTAATTGCAAGCTGCATTTCAGCAGGTGACTCAGTGAATGCTAAAATAAAATGACTGTAAACCCCAGAATATAGGGTTTAAGGTTGGAGGGGTAATTCACGGAGCCAAGCATCCTTATTTGCTATATTTCTATCCCTTCGTTGTCATATCTCAACCGTAATGTCCTATTTTGTCACACAGATATAGAACTTTGCGTTCATAACATGGACTTCTCATTGTTGTAGAGTTGATAAGCAGACGGTTACAAATTGTACGGGAATCATGATGTCATCAAGAATTTTCTGATTTGATTCCTTGAACTTGGGACTTGAAGTCATCACTGAGAGCCAGTCTGAAGGTTTAACCGTGATCAAGAGGCCTCTTGCACTACAGTATTGCCTAGTTTCTCTACTTACATAATGTCTTGGGGTTACGTTCACGAGAGAACATGGCCAAGATGCAAATTAAAATTAACTTATGTGCTGTATAACATGCTCACAGTGGCTTAAATGTCAACAGTGGTTACTGGTGCGAGCATTGACGATGCAAAACTTTGTTAAAGTATTGTAGAATTTCATAGTACAATAATAATATTCCTACTTTTTTTATTTAACTTACCTTTCTAAAGCCGAAGGAAAGAGCTTTTGCTGTTTGGTTACTATATCATTTGATGTATACCCATCAAGTAGGAACTTCCCAGTTTGATGACTGGGAAATTCAAGGCTTGAATGCCGATCGCAGGTTAAGGAAAATGTTGGTTCTCACTCAATGGGATTTGAAGTGGATGACCTTTGAACTTGGGTTATAGGGGCCTAAGTTTACAATAAAAACAATAGCCTTTTACACCATGCTGTTGGTTCATTATTACTGGCGTTAGGAGCGGAAAGTTTTGGGAAAACTCATCTGTTGGGCAGAATTCCATTGTGGATTAGTAACTAAGACCTGAATTCCTCGCTTCTCCTTATAATATTCCAGTATGAGGAGAAAACAATGAAAACAAACACAGGGATGGATGAGTTAAAATGAGAGGACCATTGACATACTGTTTAACACCTGCATGACTTTCTTCCTTCTACAAACCAAAAAAAGAAAATATTCTGAAAAATGTTGGTAACCAAAACCTGATGCTCCCTACTGACTTCTGTTTTTTTGTCTGTCAACATTTCTCAAAATATCTCTTCAGTGTTCTGCAGCAAAAAGTGGGAGATGTCCAAATAGATGTGAAAATTATAAAAGTTTTTAATTTAGGGATGTACTACCTCTTAACTACAAAAGGCAACCTCTGGATACATCATTGAGCTTGAACATTAAATCTCCGCTGTGTGCATTAAAGCATGACACACGCTGTTATTAATGGAACAAAACATCCCAAAGTAACTGGAGAAGGTCAGCGGTTTGTCGACCTATGGTCACATTTCTTATCAAAAGTACAACGATCACGTCTCCTATGGTCAGCTATAAATAAAACCTTGATGAACAATTTATAAAGTCACATGCTGCGCAGAAACCCCAGACCTCCAGGAAAAACAAACCAAACTATGAAGTTAATTTATATCACCTGACGTTCCCAGTGGAGGATCAGAGAATAAATCAAAACTAAATGTTAAATCTTCCTGTCTTTACCGCAAAGAAATTGTTCCCACGGGGCATCACTTGGTTTTCGTGGCCGTCTGCCAGTTCCAAAGACAATTGGGTGAGAGGCCAACGGCAGCATTAAGCATGAGACATGTTGTGTTATAAAAGATCAAATCCCTCCGACACCAAGTCACAAAGTGCACTGCCGGGCTTTACGTCAGGACATGTGCCTCTCATTACGGTTAGAAATGAATCAGGATGATTGGTCTTTTGATGGAGCCAAAACTGCCCCCACACTTACATGCTTTAAACGAATAGATCTGAAACTCTTTTTAAGAAAAGTCTTCAAATTCGTTGGTCTCTGGGAGTGTCTTATCATTTCACGTCGTTGCAAATGAAGTTCTGTAAACCGGGATTATCCCGGACGGATTGAATTTCAGAAGGCAGGTGCTAGTTTTCTAAGCTGGACATGAAGTATTAAGAAACGGATTGCATTTCGGTGTGGTCTGTGTGATGTATGTAAATGGGCAGGTGTCAAAGTTAATTCAACATAGTATAACAGATGGATAGCAGGATGAATAAACAGGATTTGTCAAGAAACAACAGCTGCTTTTCTGTCTGCCGCTACTGCATTAATTCAGCAGAGAGGACTAAATTCTGTTTAAAAGACACAAAGAGTCACTTTACAATTGCTTGGGGTAATATTTAGAAATTAAATATAATATAAAGATTAATCATCCACTCCCTTTTGAGTTCTAAATTGGTCTGATGAACTGTAGGAAAAGTTACTTTTGGGTTCCAAACGCAAAATGAGATACTTGGAAGAATATAGCAGAACAAAAATTTCTAGGGTACATAATAACGATTGTCATTTGTAGTCATAGGGTCCAAAACTGTTTGGTTGCAAGCATTCGTCCAAATGTCTTTCTCTGTGTTTAACCAAACTAAGATTGTTTTAAGGTTTGGAACAACTTGAGAATAAATAATTTTAAGTACATTTTTGGGTAAACTATTCCTTCAAAGGATTTGGAAGCGTAGTAATGGTGAAAGTGGAAGAATTGGTTGAAAGGTTAAAGATGGATAGAATATATGAGAAATTCATCTTTTCTTAAGCATATTCTGGCTTAGTCATTGTGATTTTGTACCAAGGAGATGGTACATTCCAAACCAAAAGTACAGCCTGTCATTTCTCAAATTTTAACTTTAGAGGTTTTGAATAAACTGAGTTTGTAGTGTATAACCCTGAATAACCAGCTTCTTTGTATGTATGGCGTTATTATTGTACAGCAGATTATTATTATTCCAAATAATTTAATATTAGGTTATTTTAAACCTACAAACAGTACTATAATTTGGTTAAAAATAAACAAAAGTCATATAATGAGAAAGAACTATGTTCAAAACTATCCCCATTCCAAACAGTATGATACAAGATTTTTTATTTGACAATTACCAATCTAGAGATAAGTGAAATATCCTTAGTTTTAAAGTGAAAGGTGATCATTAAGATATCAAAGAATATTGATAACCAAACAGCGATGGCATCCACTCACATCTATGAACACGAAACCAATGCATGTGAATGGGTGCCAAATACACAATTCAAAAGATCTTCTTTTGGGTACTGCAGAAATAAGAAAGTCATACAGGTTTGAAAGGACAAGAGGGAGAGTAAATGATGACACAGTATTAATTTTAAGATTAACCGTCAATATGACTGTGCATTGTCATAAAAATTCTAGGCTGCACCTGTCATGTGCAACTACTGCAAACAGTACTTACTGATACTAAAAGCAAGGCCTGAATTAGTGTCCTGTGCAAACACAGCATTAACACCAGGGTCCCAACTTTACACATGTTCATCAAACAAAGAGCAGATGGCCAGGACATCAAATCCAGTATAAATCAAGTTTATTTGTCGTACGTTCTGTACCAAAGAGTCAAACCTAGTTGAGGGGCAAGAAGCTGGTTTGCTCAAAAGTATGGCTAAAGCATATGCTTATCAACAATAGTACCAGTTACTGCTTATACAGATTATTTTATTCCATAACCATAAAGAGGGCTTTTTATAAATAAAAACTGATTAAAAATGTACATAAATGTTACGTTTAACTAACGCTTTTGCATTTGTATTTCAAAGGTTGGACTTCATGTTAAGACCTCACCAAAAGGGCCAAGAGGCTACCATCTCTCCAGACGTCACCGACCGTACCTCATCCATCGACCGCACCATTCTGTGGAGGGCCATCCTCTCTAGACTGCCACCTTCAGACCATGACAACCCAACCGGACTCCACATCCGTCGGCCAATGGGAATAGGGTCCAAGGAAGTTGGCGGAGTCCAAAATCAAAGAGGTTCGAGAGGTCGGCGCCACGTGCGAAGTCACCATAACCATCAACACGCCCAGCTGATGCGTGTTGGGTGCGTCCTCGGTACCTGCCAGGTACAAAACTTAAGTCACCGCCTTTACCAGCTCGCCGGCCAAAGTGGACGCGAAGACTCCTCCCCCATTAACCCCCGAAGCCCTCACAGCTACGGATGAAACCAGAGAGACCAAACGGAGAGACCCCGGCTCAAAAGACAAGAGAAACAGCGTTACACATATCTGTCCCGATGTTTATTTTAGTATTCGATACTGCTGTATTACTTCTCCTCTCTGCCTTGAGTACTGTGCCTGTATGGACCTGTATTACTTGATAGCAACCTGCCTAAATTCGGAAAAGTGGACTTTGGCCATGAGTTGTCCCTTTTTTGACTTTGATTTTGTCATCTTGTTAGGGTGATATTTAATCCCCATCACATTATTGCCGACTCATCTGATGCTGTTAAATTCAACACAACTGATCAAACCGCCCAAGCCTTTAATGTGGATTTCAACAAGAAGCTCAACTGGATTTCTGTCAAGCTCAGATTTGTGTTGCAAGACTCAAAGACTGTACCCTTTTTAGAAGACCAGGCACACTTTATCACAAGTTTGAGTTTACATATTGAACATGTGAGAATCTGGAAAGCAGGACTCAGCCATCACTCCATCACTTACAATACAGTAGAATCCCTAACAAATCCGGATGAATTTTTGTCGTGCACCTCGTGGTCCGGCGTCAGAAAAATTGCACTTCACGTGATGCATAAGTTCTAGAAACATGACAACAACGACCGCCTTAAGAATAAGTTATAATCCCGAAGGTCTCCGAGTCCCGCTGAGGATCGCCACGTTTCATAAACAAAAGTAAATCCTTTCCTTAACAGAGGTTTAAGCACACCCATTAATATCCATAACCGAGGTTACAGCTCCAAAACGGCGTTTCATTTTCTGTATCTGCTGAAAATAAGATGACAACCACGTGTCAGAGACCAAGACTTCATTTTGTTCTCAAAAGTAAAAATGAAAAATCTTCATTTTAGCAAATTCATAAACACATTCTGGTTGCTTTAATTAAAGATTCCAGCTATACCAAAGTTTCCAACACGGCCTTCCAAAACTACCCACTATGTGTGTTGTGTATTTTAGGAATTCCTTATTGTTATAATAATCATGTCTGAATCCGTGGGTGGACACACATGCCAAAAATACCCAAGCGAACAGCCTTTCAGACACTTGCCCTGCTTTTGAGACATGAAAGTGCTTTTAACATCCCAGGATCAAAATAGCAAACTCACAATCTGAACTAAGGCGCATTTCAAGGCCGAGAATGCATTCAGCATGCATTATGATTTGACAATGGTACAAAACACGCCTTGCTCCGAAAGGCAGAGAATGAACCAAAAACCTGATTTTACTTGATTCTTTACTGTGCATTAACACTTTACTGTAATTCAACAATCATTCATTCCCTTATTCTTGTTTTTTGAACGGTCTTGAATCTTAATTCCCATTGGATTCTATGGACTATAATTGTGAAAGGTCTCTCTGTCACGGCTCATTCGAATCATCATAGGAACGTCTCTGGTGCTTGGCATCTATCATCTGCTTGGAGGCTCTCTATTTATCCAAACCATTCTCTCTTCTGTAATCTGTTCACTGATTCATTCGTTACTGATTCATTAAAAGGCTTTTAAACTGCTGAGAGCCTTGTTACTCTGTAGTTTTTTTGTATATGCACAGGGAGAGCCTTACCTGCCTCGTGTAACCTATATATTGATCACATTCCTGTTTTTGTTTTATATTTAACTATTTATTTATTTAACGGCAAGTTGTCGTCAACGTTTCGGTGACGTGGGTTGAACGTAGTTGCGTCAGTACTATCATTCGTGCGTGTGTTTTTTGGAAACACTGCGTATTTTTGTGACCTTTGTTCCCCTTTAAAGCCCCACTTTGTTCATTGCATCCGTTTTTTTCGTTGTGATGTTGTCATCCCAACAAAGCGACACAAATATAAGGAATCTGTGTTGTGGGGTTGTGAAGGATAAAATGTATATGTTGGACGTTAGGTCAGTTTTGTTGTTATGTGTTTACAAAGCACTTTAAAGGAGGAGCGTGTTTATCTTTGTCACTTGAACTTTACATGATTGACTGTGAGCGCTGTATTACATGAACCTGTATGATTGTATTTTGAAAGGAGTTTGCGCACTGTATTTTGGGTAATTTGGTGGAGGCAGTCGGTATCATGTACACATTGTAAATACTATAAGTGATAATATTTAAGTTATTGTATTTATGCATTATGCATTTGGCACCAAAGACGTCATATATGGCATTAAGTGTTTTCTCTCGGCTCAGAGGGGCATTCTGGATAGGAAAAGAAGAGTATTTTTTAGGAAAGATGATGGGTTTATGTCACTCCCATACAATGTCCTTTTCTCTGTGAAATAAAGCACTGCAAAGTAGTAACATGAAATCTGACGTGTTGGTCTCTTTTAAATTTGGTTTGCTGCTGGGAGGGGATTTTATTCAGTTCGAGGAAATTATCATAGATATTAAATAATCATATCATAAACTCTTTAAATATATCCACGAATCAGAATCAGAATGAGCAGTATGGCCGGGATTTTTCGTGGTTACCGAAGATTCCGGTACACATACAATGTAAAGTTACAACACAATTAACATTAAAATTATGTAAGATTGCGCACAATGGTAGAAATGAAAGGTGGCAGAAGATCTCTGGATGGCATGTAATGTAATTGACATACACATATGTATAACAAATTCAATTAATAATATAGGTTTCTAGATGTGTATTTCCTAAAGTCACAAATCATAAAAAATAAAATGATTATACATATATTTATCATGGTAAATATATTTACTCATCATATTTAATTTAAAACAAGTATAGTACATTTGTTTTGTATGTAATACCTTTTTTAAATAAAACTTTAATCTAGAGTGACCAGACATCTATTTTAGCTTAAAGTTAGATAACACACAAACTAAATAAATATTTATTCATTATATTTGAAAATAATACCTGTTTTTATTTCAAGTTTTATATATATATATATATATATATCTAAAAAGGTTTATCTAGTTACTTTAAATTAAAGTTAAAGTAAAAATAAAATTTTTATTTATATATTTCACATATTTGATTTATTTATTTATATAATGTTAATGTTTAAATTTATTAAAGCTCATTTTTATATAAAGCCTTTTAATTTAAGCTTAAAGTATATTTCTACTAACTTTAGATTAAAGTCATATAACACCAGCATGCTAAATACAGCCAAAATATCTATTTCTATGGGTTCCATCGACCAAAATTCCATACCTGATTGTATCTTAATCTAAAAAGCACCTTATTTCCGACATCTATTATAGGCAACTCACACGTCTGCCATAAATCTCATAAATCTGTGCCATAGCCGGCTGAAAAGGGAAAGAGCCTCTTGGCATCGGACACGACAAGTTAAGCATTAAACCAATAGAGGTTAGTTTTCAAGCCAACAGAAAGCTATAAAATGAAATGCTTTATCTGGGCACCGTTTTGGGCACACTCCCCTCTTCGGTGAAAATTTCCACTCAAACAGAAGGCAGAATTAATAAGTGACCAGGGAAGTGTCACGGTGACTACATAACCAACAGCTGTGCAGACAGAAAAAGCAGGTCACTATGAGATGAACACACCAACCAGCTGATCATGTGAGAGCTTACTAACTCCACATACATCTGATATAATGAGCAATGACCATATCAGGAGCTTGAGTATAATCTGAAAGATGTATTATTATTGAAAAGAAACGAAGACATAAAGAGTTTTTCAGATTCTCATGTCATCTGATGCTGTCTCTCATTTCAATGGATCTGGTCATTACAAATAAAGATTGCATCATTGTTAACATTTTCCCTAACAAGCATGTGATTTATCTTTGGGCCTTTTTACGCTTAATGGACATTATTATGTAACAATGTTTAATTACTGAAACAAGCAAACACAAGTCTTAAACCTCAAGGTTACTAAACTATAAAAGCCTCATTCGGCCTTTTAAATAATGATATATTCATATTTGTTAGGTCACTATGAGATCTATGTCCCTGCACTACATATTTCACTTTATTCAAAAATCAAACCAAAAACATGTACAGGTTTGAAAGGTTTGAAAAACTTGAATAATTTTTTGAATGTTGATCCAAGGGTCGCCAAAAAAATGAATTAGCAAACATGCATGTTTTTTTCATGACAAAACTATTTTTTGTAAAAACTTATTTTAAAAAGTTTTTGAAATAGATGACTTTAAATGAATATTGAAGAAAGAACAAACATCTATAAAAGAGCAGAGTAGACGGGGACAGGGATTCCTTTAAAATGAAACAAAATGAAATAAGAAAACATTTTTACAAATTCGAGTCAAAAGCAGACTACACTGAAGATGATAAATTATAACATGTTTTTATTTTATGTTTTATTTAGTTTCTATTTTAGAGGTTATAACACAATTTCTATAGTTTTATCTTATCTTATATCATTTTAAATTTGGAGAAATATGAATGCATAAGTGAGTCCACAAACATTTAACCTGTGGTGTGGGAATGGAAAGATTCATAAAATGTGTAAATCTGTCCGTGTTAAAAAAAGAGAAATAATGCTTTTCAAATATATTTTTATAATTGGTTAAATATGTATTTAAGTAAATCAAAGTGGTTAGAGTCCAGTGTCCAAAGTACATTGTATAAATATAGATGTGCCTAATTTATCCAAAGCACACCATGTAGAATCTGTGACTGCTGAAGTCATCTGTTTTTCACATTGAACAGGATCTTCAAGCATAATATCATTTTTTCCCACATTTTCGAGTGCAAAAATAGAATCCACCTCTGCGACAGTGCCACTTGATGTCATATTGTTGATGTACAGTAAGCAGGATATATCAGCAAGCAGGGTAAAGGTGACCCACAAAGTTGTGTGCATGTCAAACGGACACAAAACTGTATTTATTGTCATCCTTGAACATACAAAACAAAATATCTGTGTCAAAGGCAAACAAACTTAAAAAAGCCTAAAGCTGTTTTTATAGGGACATCCCTCCATGATCGGCATAATGTCCATGCAAGAAAACCTATACAGAACCTTCTGACCTTCCGCCACATCAGCATCCAATATACGCTTGTCTTTAAGGTAAAAGCCTCACAGTTTATATCACCAAACAAGGGAATTAAAACCATCAGTGTGTGTGAGAGTATTGGATGTATTTTGGATAGTCGTCGCCAAATTGTAAGCTCAACCAAGCAGTCATGCAGGCTCGCTGTGGTTTTTAATGTCAAAACAAATCATTTCTAAGTATGATGAGAAGTTTCGTTTATGCACTTTGAGTTGTAGTGTTGACGGCTATTCCCTCACCTACAGGCTTTAATTTGACCATGAATAGAATATAAATAGAACCAAACAACAGGTTAAAAACAGCACATGTGCCTCTTACTATAAAACAACAAAATCTCAACAAAGTGAACATGAGACCTCAAAAGCTGCATAAGAGCCTTACAAAACACAACTTACAATAAATATCTCACTTATATGCTTTGATATACTTATAAATAACATAAAACATCTCAAACGCATAAGAAATTCTTCAAGGAACACGTGCTGAACAAGCTCTCTGGATTGGCCTACGAATGTACATCACGATTACAAGTTTCTTGTAAACTTTTAAAGTTCATTCTAGAATTTACATTCCAGCTCTTGACTGGTTTACCAGTAAAACACAAATGACACATTGGCTTTTGTGTAGTACTTAAACTTATGTCTGTAGAAAATTAAGTCAAGCACATTTTAAAAATAAAAATGATAAAGATTGTCTTAACCTGTCCTTGATCTCAACAATCTATGCAAGGAATCATTTGGAGTACTCATAATGATTAATATCTTGCCCAAGAAACTCATTGGCAGTAAGGGAAAGATTTTAAAGTGATATATTCACAAATGGCATAAAAACAGTTCACCAGCTTGCTGAGGATAGTAAAGAGTCAGTGCCAACTTATATTGATGACAAATCAACCATGCAGAAAGTCCGTTCAAGCCTAGAATCTCACTCTCACCAATTCATACACCCATGTCCTCATATGACCTGCTTCCAACGTGTTTCACTATTACAAAAAATGCCCACACTCACATTCTTCTCAGGATTTTCACAGACTTTAGGGCAGAGTCAGTGATTTTGCATACGTGCAGCATCTCACGGGAGAAATCCCCGGTCACCGGCAGCATATGGAAAAATGAAACCAGCCATTAATATTATTCCTTTCTCAACACCCCAAATGAGGTTGGAAAGACCTGGTCCTGCTTTGGATAACTTACTGTTATTTATAAATGTTAAAAAATGCCAGCTTGCACCTGAAAAGCTATGGCAACTTGATAGCTATAAATGATCTCCAAGAATGACAAGCTAAGCTTTTGATTGCTCGTAACAACCTGCGGTACCATACCACCCCTGGTTTAACAATTTAAACACCGAACATAGACGTCAGACATCCTAGAGTCTTTTACTCTGTTTAGTCTAAAAAAGACGGATTTTTTTTACCTAAAATTCTTAAGAGAAATAAAAGTAGACATGGATATGAATAGCTTTACTCAGATCAGGGGGCCAAAGGAAGTTTGATGGAAAATTAAAAGCAGTTTTAAGTGAATGTAAGCAGTTTGTGACTTCTTGTGATTTCTGAAATACCAGAAAAAACCCTTATTTAGAAAATACAGAAAATCTAAGACTTTGTGCTTCATTTATCGTATAACTGGCTATGAGAAATGTTTGACATACTGATGTTTGTTGGCATATAAAAAATAAATATACCGAATTGTAATAACACACTTAAAGTAACGACAGAGTGGAAATTGTTATTTATATGAATTAAATAATGGATATTTTCAGATAACAAACTTTTGGAATAAGGATTTAACTTTGACTTATATTCTTTGTGGAGCCCTGGATTATAAATATTACTATAAATTGTCTTTTTAAAGGGATAGTTCAAACAAGGTTGAACATTTTGTCATGAATTACGCACTCTTTTGATCTTCTAAACCTGTATAGATTTGTATAGGAAAATTTTTTGGACCCCATTGACTACCAGTGTAGGAGAAATGACAATGGAAGTCAAAAGACACCTACAACTTTTTGCTGTCAAACATTCTTCAAAATATCAAATTAGCTGTTCAACAGAATTTCTTTAATTATATTTCAACCCTGAGTCAATTGGCTCCAAGAAATGTACATGCACACATAACACTTCATTCTCTGTGACAAATAAACGTATACGGATATCAAACAATTCAGTGAGCAAATGATTGTGGATTTCATTTTCGGGTGAACTTTCCCTTTAACGCAGCATGGGAAACAATGAGAGGATTTTGGTTACACTTTTCGGTATCTCACGCAGTTGGATGGGACGTTTGCAGATGTCTGGAGGCTGTATTGTGTCCTAGATCTAATCTTATTAAAGGCCAGGCCTTAACACCTAGATAACAAACCATTGCAGGCAGCGAAGACCTTGAATAGATACAGTGTTATTCAAACCAACATAATCGTTACTATTCCCCAAACAAACGTTATTAGATTTCAAGGCAAACATGATGAGCCTGAGAAACATAAACAAATATTCTCAAACATTTCACACACATACGCGCGCGCACGCGCACACACACACACACACACACACACACACACACACACACACTCTTCTGTCAGACTGAAAGATCATATCCTTGCAAAAACAAACAAAGTTGAACCTTTACCAAATTCTTCCCCTTAAAGGAACAATGACTTATAAATTGACTTTTTAAAACACAAACATTTGGGTTAAAATGCATGAGCTGATATTAAGAATTGATTGGGGATTGGCGATATATCGGCAGCCTTATCAGTATCGGGCGAATAAAAAATAAAATCAGGTCGATATATTTAGGCCGATAAATTAGATATTATTTCTGCTGGCTGAATCACTTCTTGTTCTTGCTTCTTGCCGCTAGGGATTTAATCGTCACTTAATTTATTTACGTTTTATTTTTTGTCATGCAATGGATTAATGCAAAAAAAGTTGGCCGTAGAAATGTATAGTGACTATAATTCAGTTCAAACTTTTCTGAAGTTTTGAAATAAAATCATTTGTTCAGTGTATGTTTTCTTTTTATGTTTATCCTTAGAAAAAAAGTATCGGCCTATACATCGGCATCCAAATATAAAATAGTTATCGGCCAAAATGTCCATATTGGTGCATCTCTAGTATATATTTACTACAGAAAAAAAGAAAACTTGTTTTTGAAATATTGTATGCTTGCTGCCATCTATTGGTCTAACCTGCATGAGATTTAATTATTGTAACAAATAATACATATTTTAAATAAATAATACAACATGTCTGTTATCTAACCAGCATAAGATTTAATTATTGTAACAAATAATACATATTTTAAATAAATAGTACAAGTCTGTGGTCTAACCTGCATGAGATTTAATTATTGTAACAAATAATACATATTTTAAATAAATAATACAACAAGTCTGTTGTCTAACCAGCATGAGATTTAATTATTGTAACAAATAATACATATTTTAAATAAATAATACAACAAGTCTGTTGTCTAACCAGCATGAGATTTAATTATTGTAACAAATAATACATATTTTGAATAATTAATAAAACAAGTCTGTTGTCTAACCTGCATGAGATTTAATTATTGTAACAAATAATACATATTTTAAATAAATAATACAACAAGTGTGTTGTCTAACCTGCATGAGATTTAATTATTGTAACAAATAATAAATATTTTAAATAAATAATACAACAAGTCTGTTGTCTAACCTGCATGAGATTTAATTATTGTAACAAATAATACATATTTTAAATAATTAATAAAACAAGTGTGTTGCTTAACCTGCATGAGATTTAATTATTTTAACAAATAATACATATTTTAAATAAATAATACAACAAGTGTGTTGTCTAACCTGCATGAGATTTAATTATTTTAACAAATAATACATATTTTAAATAATTAATACAACAAGTGTGTTGTCTAACCTGCATGAGATTTAATTATTGTAACAAATAATACATATTTTAAATACATAATACAACAATTGTGTTGTCTAACCTGCATGAGATTTAATTATTTAAACAAATGATAGATATTTTAAATAAATAATACAACAAGTGTGTTGTCTAACATGCATGAGATTTAATTATTGTAACAAATAATACATATTTTAAATAAATAATACAACAAGTGTGTTGTCTAACATGCATGAGATTTAATTATTGTAACAAATAATACATATTTTAAATAAATAATACAACAAGTGTGTGGTCTAACCTGCATGAGATTTAATTATTTTAACAAATAATACATATTTTAAATAAATAATGCAACAAGTGTGTTGTCTAAACTGTATGAGATTTAATTATTTTAACAAATAATACATATTTTAAATAAATAATACAACAAGTCTGTTGTTTAACCTGCATGAGATTTAATTATTGTAACAAATAATACATATTTTAAATAAATAATACAACAAGTGTGTTGTCTAAAATGCATGAGATTTGATTATTTTAACAAATAATACATATTTTAAATAAATTGAACAACAAGTGTGTTTTTAACCTGCATGAGATTTAATTTTTTTAACAAATAATACATATTTTAAATAAATAATACAACAAGTCTGTTGTCTAACCTGCATGAGATTTAATTATTGTAACAAATAATACATATTTTAAATAAATAATACAACAAGTGTTGTCTAACTTGCATGAGATTTAATTATTGTAACAAATGAAAGATATTTAAAATAAATAATACAACAAGTGTGTTGTCTAAACTGCATGAGATTTAATTATTTTAACAAATGAAAGATATTTTAAATAAATAATACAACAAGTCTGTTGTCTAACCTGCATGAGATTTTAATTATTGTAACAAATAATACATATTTTAAATAAATAATACAACAAGTGTTGTCTAACTTGCATGAGATTTAATTATTAATTATATTTTAAATAAATAATAAAACAAGTCTGTGGTCTTATCTGCATGAGATTTAATTATTAATTATATTTTAAATAAATAATAAAACAAGTCTGTGGTCTTATCTGCATGAGATTTAATTATTAATTATATTTTAAATAAATAATAAAACAAGTATGTGGTCTAACCTGCATGAGATTTAATTATTTAAACAAATAATACATATTTTAAATAAACAATAAAAAAAGTTTGTGCAGAATTTGTCATTCATATATTTTGTATTTGTTTCTTATTTTATTCACCTTTCACGTCTGCACTGTCGCTCTTACACGGACTTTTATTTTGAAAGAAAATGGTTTGTGTCCAGACCGGAAGTGAACAGTCTAGTTGTTTATGGACACAGTTGTGTTTTAAATCTCTGACCAGAGGAGCTGTCTCCTCACTTATATATCATGGAGTCTTCCATAAGAGGTGAACCTACAGGAAGTGTTAATGCTTTTTGCTGTCTGGTTGTGTTGTGATGTAGGGTTCATGTGTTTTCCTTTATTAAATCAATAATGGCTAGCTCCTCCTACATGTGCTTGATCTTGCATCCTGTTGTTGTTTGGTTGATAAAATGTATAATAAATGTTTGATATACCTGGATGCAGGAAAGGCCAAGCGTAAACATCTGGGACCATCTGAGTGTCTTGATCTGGCCCAAAGCAGCTCTGGAACCCAGCCTCTCACAAGGCCATTCACCCATGTCAGAAAAGATCCAAACCATGGTCTTCAACCCAGGACACCAACCAAAAGGAGAAGACAAGGTACAAGTTGGTTCACATAGTTGAGATAGTTTCCTTCAATGCATGTTTTACTTCTCCTTTCAATTTGTGTGTCAAGCCACAGAAAGTGAGGGACATCAGAAAGGCATCACAGAGTTCTTCTCGGTTACCGGAGTCATCAGCAGCAGCCCGCAAAAGAACAGAACAACCTCCGTGAAGGAGGAAGAGGAACTCGCTGCACCTCTTGTTCCAAAAGAGGAAGATGACTTCATGGATGGCATCACGGAGGACATGTTCGATGATGACATGTTTGATGAAGATCCCGTTGACGTCGGCATCAAAACAGAAAAGGAATTGTTGCGCTCTGTGAAAAGAGATATGGACGAGGAGTATCCCGTAGACGGCCTTCCTGATGCACACTACGGGTTGCTGGGGGTGCAGGGCGGGCAGGCGGTGCCCCAAGGTCACATCCAGGATCTGCCCGACGAGATCCTGAGGACCTTGTTTACGCACCTTCCAGCCGATGATCTTTATCGACACATAAGCTTGGTGTGCCGGCACTGGAGAACCGTCGTCGTGGACCCACTGGTTGGTATTGTTCACTATTGCTGTACATTAGGTATGTTGCAGTCTATTGTGTGTTTTGTAACGTCTCTTGGTTCTATTCGTAGTTCCTTCCTTGGAAAAAGTTATACTACAGATATCATAAACAACAACCTGAGGCGGTGAAGGAATTGAAGTCTATCTTGAACGATAATCACATTGACAAGAAGGATGACTTGTGTCTTCTTAACTTGCTGAGGTGGGTGTGCATGTTCTTTGAGCGTGACACTTTTCAAGGTCTTTCACACCATAAGGCGGTGTCAGATGGGGTGGGCTGTAATGATTTGGTTACGGGGTTCATCTACAGGGGTCATCTGTAGTTTACATGCGGTTAACTGTTGTTTTCAAATATGTTTGTTTTAATGCTTCTGGGTTTCTTGTCCAACTGCAAAACTGTGATCTATGCCATTCGTTCCTTATTACATGTTTTTATATATTTTGTCTTTTTTTAAGGTACATGTCTCAGTTCAAACACAGCAAGCGAGTGAATCTAAAGGATGTTTTGGAGTGTGTAAAAGCACATCGACTTTATGCTCATGCCGAGGCCTGCATCAAACAGAGACTGCCTGATATTACAGACTCTGATGTATGTGAATCTGTAATGCTTACAGTCTTAAAGTTGATTTTGTGTTTACCTCATATGACTTAATTTCAGGGTCCAAACCCTTGGTCTGCCATGGCTCTGATGTTGATTCTGTCTGACGGGGTGAGAGACGTCCTTAATTTGGTAGCTTTGTTGCGGAGGTCTGGATGTCTTCTGTCAGCTGGTGGAATCTCAGAGTATCTTTGGGCTGTGGCGACTCTGCTTCTGGCTATGAGAAGAAACAACATCAACATAAGCAACAGGTGAGACATGAGCATCTTAAAGACTATACTGGTTGGAAAAATGTTTTTAACATCTTTAACTATTTCAGGTGGCATTATAGTATCTTCTATGCACTGCACCTAATGGACAATACGCCCCCAACTTTGAACCACCAAAACATCAGGTGGGTGGCTACTATTTTTAAAATGGGGATGAAAAATATGCACTTTAACATTGCCCTTATTAATTCTTTACAGACAGCTTCATGTCACACGGGAACAACAACAGATTCTTAATCATGATATCCAGAAAGATCATGTTGTCAAGATAATGGCTTTTGCAGGTAAAAGATGCGAATTCTAGAGAATTAAATTTACTGGATCATCATAGCTGATGTATTTTATTTTGTCTGTTGTTGCTATCTTTACTTTAATATTTGAAGGTACAGGAAAGACTACTACACTGGTAAAATATGCTGAGCAGAGGCCACACTTGCATTTCCTTTATCTCGCCTTCAACAAATCTGTGGCAGTGCAAGCTCAAAATTTGTTCCCACGCAACGTGGAATGCCGTACAGTCCATTCGATGGCCTTCAAAGATGTTGGAGTCAGGTCAGTTTAAGTGTGAATATGTTTGCTCCTAGTCTTGCAAATGGACAGCCAGTTTTTTATCCCTAAAAAACATTTAGGAACACATCTTTGATTCTATGCAGGTATCGAAAGAAACTGTCCGGTAAACTGCAACCGTTTGAGGTGGCATGGATCTTGCCAAAGAAACACGGTGGATTTGTCAATGCTAAAGTGGTGACACAAACTATAAACTGTTACATGGCGTCAGTAGACCAGCGTATCGGCACACAGCATGTCCCATATGAGTACAAGAACACGCGCGGCAATATAGTATGCCCAGATGAAGAACAGAGAATGGTAAAGCCAAAACAAACTGTTTTATTATGTTACACTTCTTTTAGGTAGACTAGCAATGTGACTACTCTGAATGTTTAATGCAGATGTTGTTCATATGTTTAATGTACTCATTTTACACATTTTTCTGTGCAGGTGTTTGCAAACTTTGCACAGGATATATGGGACAAAATGGTGGATCTGCAATACAAGAAAGAGAGAGTGTACAATATGACCCATGATGGTAAACCCCTTATAATGAACTGGAAATGATATGCTATTGCATAGAGGTTCACAATAAAGGAGAAGTGTCATACAACATCCTATGTTGATCTTGAGTACCTGTAGTGTAGAATGGCGTTGTTCATACATATGAAAATTTTTTAGTTTCCTCTCATTTAACAAAGACAGGACAGCTTTACAACAGTTTCCAGATAAAGCCGAGCTCCCGTGGACGGGCCGTGAGCAGCCCACATGACCGAGCTTCTCATGAGGGCTTTTCCAGGAGTGTGCACGCTGATGCTCGTTTTCTTTCGCACTTTTTGATTGGTGCATGGGCAGGAGAATTGCCAGTATATTCAGACGGCGACAGGCAATATTTAAAAGAAATGTAATATTTAAAAAGACACTACTTGAAGCGCTGCGAGAGTGCATTAAGCTCAGAAATACTATGTTATGCGTCTAACTAGGTTTGTAACAAATGGACCATGTTGATATGAGAACTCAATATGTTTAACCGTCTAAAGCACTTATAATGCATGAAACAGCGTGATACTTCACCTGTAAACAATGGACATGTTAGGAAGAACTGTTAACAGATGTCATTGTTTTTATCCGCTACTCCTATAGGTTACCTCAAACTCTGGCAGCTGAACCGACCAGAGCTGAATGGTTATGATGTCATATTTATTGATGAAGCTCAGGACTGCACACCAGGTACAGCAAACAATCATATACAGTGTATAGTCACGTCTGTCAATTCTCATAGTTTGTTAAAAACGTTTGCATTTTCAGTTATCATGGACATCATGCTCTCCCAGAACTGTGGCAAAATCCTAGTTGGAGACCCTCATCAGCAGATTTACACCTTTAGAGGGGCTGTCAACGCTCTGCACAGTGTTCCTCACACACATATCTACTATCTTACACAGGTACAAAAAAATTCTTGAATTCAAGATTATTTTTTTATTTGTAGGCGTCACCTTTCTAACTTACCTGCTTTTTTCTTTAGAGCTTCAGGTTTGGCTCTGAAATCGCCTATGTTGGTGCTACAATATTGGAAAGCTGCAAAAAAGTACAACAGATATTGGTTGGAAGCAACCAGGAGGGTGAGTTTGTTGGAGCAGGTATATACATCCCATGTATATAGGAAGAGAGACATAAACCTTTTGTGTGTGAATATTTCATCCCAGGAAGTGTTAAAGGAGAGGACACAGAAGCTCTTCAGCTTTTGAAAGAAGGACAGAAGCTGTCACAAGAAGGAAGCGTGGCTATTCTGAGCCGCAGTAATGTGACTGTATTTGATGAAGCTGTTCGACTCACAGATGCCAACCCTGACTGCAAGATATACATTGTTGGAGTTAGTACATTAAACACTTAGCAGTTTTGTGTTTTAACCAGCCATTGATTTTTTTGTTTCTGTGTTGCTCCATCCATAATAAATCAAATGTCATACTTTTGCTCATATAACTGTATTATACTCTTATATCTTAGGGCGTTGAACATTTCGGACTGGAGAAAATCATGGATATCTGGGTCCTGATGCAACCCGAGGACAAACGCAAAACTGGTGAGTCATCAATCTTGTAAACATGTTGAAGTTTGCGATTGTTTTTCAAAATCATGTTTGATTCTCTACCCCAGAGAATCTCACAATTAAAGATTACTTCATCCGGAGTTTCTGTCGTGACACGATGGGCGGTTACTGTGGACTGAGAGGATACGTCATGGCCATAGAAGACCGGGAGCTCGAGGCTAAACTAGCAGTGGTGGAAAAATACAACAAACGCATTCCAGAACTGGTACAGCGGATCTACGGACGTACACAGAGCAATCCTCACTGTGCAGGTACTTGTTTTTTTTTTATGAGGAATAAACATTTTGAACGGTACAACCATTTTACCATATAACCATATACCAAGACCCCTCATGACTTTATTGCATTTACAGATTATGTTCTCGGTACGGTGCACAAATCTAAAGGCCTGGAGTTTGACACTGTTGTTGTGACAGATGACTTCACGAAAGTTCCTTGTTCCCGTCACAACCTGCAGAGAGTCGGCAGTTTCAGCACGGGTTTGTGTTATGACATGACTATTTTTGATGCAATAATAGCTACTTTGTTTAAACAATGTCAGGAAAGTTTACAGTTTTCTTTTTCTTGCAGCAAGTGTGCCGGATGATGAGTGGAACCTGTTATACGTGGCCGTCACACGAGCCAAAAAATCTCTTTACATCACCAAAACTGTCAGCAATATTCTCACATTCACTGGGGTGAGTTATAACTGTATTGCTTGAATTTTCTTGCCATTATGTAATTTGTCATATAGCCAAAGAACTGTGAAGATATCATATGCAGAGGTGTTTTTATCATCTTTCTAATTCCTTTGTGCTACAGGAGTACTTCCTGAGGTCACAGTTGACCAGCACTCTGCTAAGTACAGACCCGGCTCCCGTCTGCTCCATAAAGGATTGTGAAAACCCCATCCGAGCGGATTCAGCCCTCAGCATGTGTAAACTCCCTATCAGATATGTCAGTGATTTTGATTTCGTCTGTTTTGTTCAGATGGTTTACATTCCTTGCTAATACAAAAGTTATAAAAGTATATGAAAAAAACATATCATGCATATATTTAACATTGGTACATGTGTTATTAATAAATGTGTGACAAATGTATTTCCCATTCCAACATGACGTATTTATAAATGTTTTAGATGGATGCTGTGGATGAAGGCGGCGTTCTGTGTTTGACCTGCGTGGAGCAGCGTGTTGGACCCATCGCCTTCCTTCTCTCCCCTTCTGAAGTGGTCAGATCTATGACCTATACCAACATAAGCATTGATCTACCAATCAATGTCGCCATGCTGTTAGCTCTGTTATAAGAGCGTGCCTTTGCAAATAAAGTGGGCCAAGTTTTTGTTCGCTTGATTCAAAGTCAGACTTTTTAAGTGGTTTGAAATGCTGCAGAACAATGTTCTGCAATTCCTCTTTAGATTTGTTTCGCACTTAATTATTTGGAGCCCAGTAAACAGTGTAGTCACTATGTTGGTTGGGGAATAAGTTACTTGGAAGAATGTCAACGGTTTTTCCATTCTAAAATGGAGGGTGTCCAAGCCCTCGGTACAGCACAAAAGTGAGAGTAAAGAGAAACATAGAATTGTAAAAACTCAATCATTGAGTTTGTGTGAGGCAAAAACTTTGTAAGGTTTATATAAAGTTAAACCGAATTGTGATTTATTCAACTAGGTTTGCACTTTTAATCGTACTGTGTATATTTGCGGTCAAATTTTCTTTTGTCATGTTTTAAATGTTTAACCATGGTAAAAAAAGTATTGCGTGCTAATTCGAAGAATTGTTTTCCTTGTCAAATAATTGTCTAAAATGTTTTAGAGTACCCTATTATCATTACATAGTGCCTTGTTTTATAAGACCGTCATCCACACACACATCCTTCGTGTGAAATAAAAAATTTATATTTGTATGTTTCATTACAGACTAACTTAATTTAGTCAAATCTGTAAATGCCGATACATGATGTCAAAAAATACAAAATATATGCCAAATACACTGTCTTATTTCTTTTTCTCTTGTAAAATGTCAAACTGAGCAGTTTAACTTTATTATTTTAAATTAGGTCATGCTTTCAAAAAACAACAATGTTAGATTTATCTATGTGATATAAGTAAAAATGTCAAATTAACATTAGAAACATACACTTTATATTACACATTACATAAATGTGCAGTGTTTTATACAATTATGTTATGACTGTCAAAAGTTGACTTAATGTTTCATTCATAATTAATATATAAAAACAAAACATTATATGACATGACTTATAATTAAATTTAATCCTTAAATCTTATGTAATAATGTGTATCTATGATGTTAGTAGTTTTGCATTGGCCACGCCCCCTTATGTGTAATGGGACGTTAAGATAGATTAGTTCGTTTTTGCAAGAACAGGGGATTGATAATAATAATAAAAACAAAAAATAATCAAAATTAAATAAAAATTCACAGCACAACTGGATACAGGACGTTTTACTGACCACGCCCACAATACAGACCGTGATAGTGGACACGCCCACATTACAGACCGCATAGTGGACACGCCCACATTACAGACCGCATAGTGGACACGCCCACATTACAGACCGCATGGTGGACACGCCCACATTACACACTGCATGGTGGACACGCCCACATTACAGACCGCATGGTGGACACGCCCACATTACAGACCGCATGGTGGACACGCCCACATTACAGACCGCATGGTGGACACGCCCACATTACAGACCGCATGGTGGACACGCCCACATTACAGAGCGCATGGTGGACACGCCCACATTACAGAGCGCATGGTGGACACGCCCACATTACAGACCGCATGGTGAACACGCCCACATTACAGACCGCATGGTGGACACGCCCACATTACAGAGCGCTTGTGGACACGCCCACATTACAGACCGCATGGTGGACACGCCCACATTACAGGACGCGTGTGGACACGCCCACATTACAGAACGCATGGTGGACACGCCCACATTACAGAGCGCTTGTGGACACGCCCACATTACAGACCGCATGGTGGACACGCCCACATTACAGACCGCATGGTGGACACGCCCACATTACAGAACGCGTGTGGACACGCCCACATTACAGACCGCATGGTGGACACGCCCACATTACAGAACGCGTGTGGACACGCCCACATTACAGACTGCATGGTGGGCACGCCCACATTACAGAACGCGTGTGGACACGCCCACGTTACAGACCGCGTGTGGACACGCCCACATTACAGACCGCATGGTGGACACGCCCACATTACAGAACGCGTGTGGACACGCCCACATTACAGAACGCGTGTGGACACGCCCACATTACAGAGCGCTTGTGGACACGCCCACATTACAGACCGCATGGTGGACACGCCCACATTACAGACCGCATGGTGGACACGCCCACATTACAGAACGCGTGTGGACACGCCCACATTACAGACCGCATGGTGGACACGCCCACATTACAGAACGCGTGTGGACACGCCCACATTACAGACTGCATGGTGGGCACGCCCACATTACAGAACGCGTGTGGACACGCCCACGTTACAGACCGCGTGTGGACACGCCCACATTACAGACCGCATGGTGGACACGCCCACATTACAGAACGCGTGTGGACACGCCCACATTACAGAACGCGTGTGGACACGCCCACATCGCAGAGTGCAGAGAGATCAGGATGGGAGCTGGGAGTCCTACAGGTAAAATTTTATTTTTATTGTATTTTGTCCATTACTGTTTAAGATTAAAAGTTCTTGTTGTTACATTTATTTAAGTAAAAGTGTTTTTAGGCTTTCCTCAGTTTTACTGAAAAATGCACAAATGAACAACTGTTGCTTTTGTGACACAATAACAAAATATTGACTACCATGGTTGTACTACAAATATCAAGATGCATTTAATGATCTAATACTGTTGATCAGGGTATAGGGGCTTTTCTTCAATGATCAGCCGAAGGGTTAAGTTTTAGACAGTAAGATCACATTTTGGGGAGAGAGATAACTGGAATGAAACAGATAAGTCTTGAGTTTAGGTCTTAAGAAAGAATGCCAGCAGGAAGAAAAGTCTTGAAGATTCCCGGTAAGCAATAACACATGTGCACACTCAAGTGACCCACAAAACCTTTTGAACATGGACGAAACTAGTGACATTTACCCAAAGCTGTAAAAGAGTGTGAACAACCGATTGATTCAGCGCTTCATCTCTGTTGTTATTTGTTTTTATAGATATTTGAGGATGAAACATGGCTGTGCTGAGGAAAAGTAGGTAACAATGTTACACTATTTTAGGGCTGTTATAGTTGATAATGCAATGCTGAATAAAGCTTGTGTTTACATATTTTAATGTATGCAGATGTACTGTGCATAAGAGTTATGAATAAATAAATACATACATGTACGTACATACATACAGAGAGAGAGGGGGGGGGGGAGAGAGAGAGAGAGAGAGAGAGAGAGAGAGAGAGAGAGAGAGGAAGAGGGAGAGAGGTTGAGGGAGGGGAGGAGGTAGGGAAGGAGGTGAAGGAGAGAGAAAAAGAGGTAGGGAAGTAGGGAGAGAAGGAGGGAGGGAGGGAGAGAAGGAGGGAGAGAAGGAGGGAGAGAATGAGGTAGAGAAGGAGGTAGGGAAGGAGAGAAGGAGGGAGGTAGAGAAGGAGGTAGAGAAGGAGGGAGAGAAGGAAGTAGGGAAGGAGGGAAAGAAGGAGGGAGAGAAGGAGAGAAAGAGGTAGGGAAGGAGAGAAGGAGGGAGGGAGGGAGGGAGGGAGGGAGAGAAGGAGGGAGAGAAGGAAGGAGAGAAGGAGGTAGGGAAGGAGGGAGAGAAGGAAGTAGGGAAGGAGGGAGAGAAGGAGGTAGGGAAGGAGAGAAGGAGGGAGGGAGGGAGAGAAGGAGGGAGGGAAGGAGGGAGAGAAGGAAGGAGAGAAGGAGGCAGGGAAGGAGGGATAGAAGGAGGCAGGGAAGGTGGGAGAGAAAGGGGGAGAGAAGGAGGCAGGGAAGGTGGGACTGAAAGAGGTAGAGAAGGAGGCAGGGAAGGAGGGATAGAGGGTGAGAGAGAGAGAGAGAGAGAGAGAGAGGAAGAGGGAGAGAGAGAGAGGAAGAGGGAGAGGGAGAGAGGTTGAGGGAGGGGAGGAGGGAGGGAAGGAGGGAGAGAAGGAGGGAGAGAAGGAGGTAGGGAAGGAGAGAAGGAGGGAGGGAGGGAGGGAGGGAGGGAGGGAGGGAAGGAGAGAGGGAGGGAAGGAGAGAGAGAATGAAGGACAGAAGGAGGCAGAGAAGGAGGGAGAGAAGGAGGCAGGGAAGGAGGCAGGGAAGATGGGAGAGAAGGAGGGAGGGAGGGAGGGAGGGAGGGAGGGAGGGAGGGAGAGAAGGAGATAGGGAAGGTGGGAGATAAGGAGGGAGGGAGGGAGGGAGGGAGGGAGGGAGGGAGGGAGGGAGGGAGGGAGGGAGGGAGGGAGGGAGGGAGGGAGGGAGGGAGGGAGGGAGGGAGGGAGGGAGGGAGGGAGGGAGAGAAGGTGGGAGAGAAGGAGATAGGGAAGGTGGGAGATAAGGAGGGAGAGAAGGAGGGAGAGAAGGTGGGAGAGAAGGTGGGAGAGAAGGTGGGAGAGAAGGAGATAGGGAAGGTGGGAGATAAGGAGGGAGAGAAGGAGGGAGAGAAGGAGGGAGGGAAGGGGAGAAGGAGGTAGGGAAGGAGGGAGAGAAGGAGGTAGGGAAGGAGAGAAGGAGGGAGAGAAGGAGGTAGGGAAGGGGAGAAGGAGGGAGGGAGGGAAGGAGGGAGGGAAGGAGGTGGGGAGGGAGGGAGAGAAGGAGGTAGGGAAGGAGGGAGAGAAGGAGGTAGGGAAGGAGGGAGAGAAGGAGGTAGGGAAGGAGGGAGAGAAGGAGGTAGGGAAGGAGAGAAGGAGGGAGGGAGGGAGGGAGGTAGGGAAGGAGGGAAGGAGGGAAGGAGGGAAGGAGGGAGGGAGAGAAGGAGGTAGGGAGGGAGGGAGAGAAGGAGGTAGGGAAGGAGGGAGAGAAGGAGGAAGGGAAGGAGGGAGAGAAGGAGGAAGGGAGGGAGGTAGGGAAGGAGGGAGGGAGGTAGGGAAGGAGGGAGAGAAGGAGAGAAGGAGGTAGGGAAGGAGGGAGAGAAGGAGGTAGGGAAGGAGGTAGGGAAGGAGAGAAGGAGGGAGGGAGGGAGGGAGGGAGAGAAGGAGGGAGAGACGGAGGTAGGGAAGGGGAGAAGGAGGGAGGGAGGGAGGTAGGGAAGGAGGGAGGGAGAGAAGGAGGGAGAGAAGGAGGTAGGGAAGGGGAGAAGGAGGGAGGGAGGGAGGGAGGGAGGGAGGGAGGGAGGGAGGGAGAGAAGGTGGGAGAGAAGGTGGGAGAGAAGGAGATAGGGAAGGTGGGAGATAAGGAGGGAGAGAAGGAGGGAGAGAAGGTGGGAGAGAAGGTGGGAGAGAAGGTGGGAGAGAAGGAGATAGGGAAGGTGGGAGATAAGGAGGGAGAGAAGGAGGGAGAGAAGGAGGTAGGGAAGGGGAGAAGGAGGTAGGGAAGGAGGGAGAGAAGGAGGTAGGGAAGGAGAGAAGGAGGGAGAGAAGGAGGTAGGGAAGGGGAGAAGGAGGGAGGGAGGGAAGGAGGGAGGGAAGGAGGTGGGGAGGGAGGGAGAGAAGGAGGTAGGGAAGGAGGGAGAGAAGGAGGTAGGGAAGGAGGGAGAGAAGGAGGTAGGGAAGGAGGGAGAGAAGGAGGTAGGGAAGGAGAGAAGGAGGGAGGGAGGGAGGGAGGTAGGGAAGGAGGGAAGGAGGGAAGGAGGGAGGGAGGGAAGGAGGGAAGGAGGGAGGGAGAGAAGGAGGTAGGGAGGGAGGGAGAGAAGGAGGTAGGGAAGGAGGGAGAGAAGGAGGAAGGGAAGGAGGGAGAGAAGGAGGAAGGGAGGGAGGTAGGGAAGGAGGGAGGGAGGTAGGGAAGGAGGGAGAGAAGGAGAGAAGGAGGTAGGGAAGGAGGGAGAGAAGGAGGTAGGGAAGGAGGTAGGGAAGGAGAGAAGGAGGGAGGGAGGGAGGGAGGGAGAGAAGGAGGGAGAGAAGGAGGTAGGGAAGGGGAGAAGGAGGGAGGGAGGTAGGGAAGGAGAGAAGGAGGGAGGGAGGGAGGGAGAGAAGGAGGGAGGGAGGGAGAGAGAGACCAATCATTTCAATTTATACAATTATAATTTTAGATTTTTGATAAATATATTGATTTTGGTGAATGTGTATAAACACCCCGATTTCCAAAAAGTTGAGACACTGTACAAAATGTGAATAAAAAGGAATGCAATGGTTTACAAATATCATCAACTTAAAGAATATAGATAACATATCAAATGTTGAACAGTCAGACATTTTGAAATGTCATGCCAAATATTGGCTCATTTTGAATTTCATGAGAGCTACACATTCCAAAAAAGTTGGGACAGGTAGCAATAAGATACCAGAAAAGTACATATAAGGAAAAGCTGGAGGACTTGCACTTATTAGGTCAATTGGGAACATGATTGGGTATAAAAAGAGCCTCCGAGAGAGGAAGCGTCTCTCAAAAGTCAAAATGGGAAGAGGATCACCAATACCCCAATGATGACAGTGGAGCAATAACAGAAAGGAGTTTCTCAGAGAAACATTGCAAAGACTTTGAAGCTATCATCATCTACAGTGCACAAAAACATACAAAGTATCCAAGTTCTAGAACAACATCGGCTCCCATCCAGACGTCGCCTCTTTTAGGGAAGGCCTTGCATTTTCCAACATGACAATGCCAGACCACACACTGCATCAATCACAACATCATGGCTGTGTAGAATAAAGATCCGGGTACTGAAAAGACCAGCCTGCAGTCCAGAACTTCCACCCATAGAAAACATTTGACGCATCATAAAGAGGAAGATGTGACAAAGAAGACCTGAGAGAGTTGAGCATCTAGAAGCCTGTATTAGACAAGAATGCGACAGTATTCCTAAACTTGTGCACCTTGTCTCGTGCTCCCCAGACCTTGTGCCAACTTTTGTCAGATGTGTTGATGCTATAAAATTTTAAATCCACTCTTTTTGCCTAAAATCAGTTTAAACATTTGATATGTTATCCATTCTGAATTAAATATTGAAATCGGAAACTTCGGCATCGTTTTAATTCACGATTTGTACAGTCCCTTCTTCATAAGGGAATCTTCATGTAAATGAATCAAAGTCTTTAAAAAAATTAATCAATTAATCTGTCATTGGTAATTCACCTTTGAGCTGATTCAAATATATATCAAATAAACGGACACCATAGGAAAATAACGTAATGCTTTTTTTGTTTTGAACTCAAAATGAGATAGTTTGAAGAATGGAGGAACATTTGACCACCAGTTGTTTTTTTATATACTATGGAAGCCAATGGATCCAAACATCATTCTGTGTTCAACCAACCAAATAAATGCATACAGATTTAAAATAAATACAGAGAGAGCAATGCATGGCATCATTTTCATTTTAAGGTGAACTATGCAGTGTCTGAAAGACTCCATTTACACCCACTGTCACAGGCAATGGAGACACGCCCCCTCCGTGCGTGACCCCGCCCATCCGCTCGTGACCGCGCCCACAAAACAAATCCGCGCTTAGCACGCCGGACAAACACTTCTACGTCACACAACTAAAACACAACCACACAATATAAATACACAAAACAACAAAACAATGTTACTCACATTTGATCCACAGAAACGAGATATTTCTCTCCAATGTCTTTCTGCCGGAGAGCCTTCACCATTCCTCTCAAATCCACAGGAAACTTCCTTTAGTATTAACTCGAGTAATAAATATTGCCTGATTCTACACTTATTTTTATACTTTAAAATAAGCCCAAATCACGTTTTCTCTCTTTCAAATGTCCCGCTTCTCCTCTTACTTCCGCCATGACGAGCGGACACGCCCCCTAATGCTGACTGGCTTTGAGTAATCTAACACACAGAATCGAATTAATTAAATTAAACTAAACTAAACTAAACTAAACTAAACTAAACTAAACTAAACTAAACTAAAAAAATTAAATTAAATTAAATTAAACTAAATTAAATTAAATTAAATTAAATTAAACTAAACTAAACTAAACAAAAAAATGTAATTAAACTAAACTAAACTAAACTAAACTAAACTAAAGAAAATTATTAAATTAAATTAAATTAAATTAAACTAAATTAAATTAAACTAAACTAAACTAAACTAAACTAAACAAAAAAAATTTAATTAAATTAAACTAAACTAAACTAAACTAAACTAAACTAAACTAAAGTAAAGAAAACTCAGCTAAACTAAACTAAACTAAACTAAACTAAACTAAACTAAACTAAACTAAACTAAACACAACAAATCAAAACAAAACAAAACAGAACAGAACAGAACAGAACAGAACAGAACAGAACAGAACAGAACAGAACAGAACAAAACAAAACAAAACAAAACAAAACAAAACAAAACAAAACAAATGAGATTTAAATTATTCAATTATTTTATTTTCAATCCTTATATCCCCAAATTATAACAATGAATATTTAGTCGTGATCATAAAATGAAGCATTGAAGCTTAATCCTCAAAAAGTTGTTTTTTCGGGAGGGTTTAATATTGGTCATAATGCATTTAAGCCCTTTATCATTTCGGAGACACTTCTGTTAATTGTTTGTCACTTTTCAAAGAAAACTTTGATCTGAAGGTGTACACTTAATGTCTGAGGTTTAAAAGATTAATTTTTTAGCAAGCAAGCTTTCGGACAAAATGTTCTTTTTTATTCATAAAAAAATGTTGAAAGAATGAAAGACTCAAAAGGAATAAAGAAAGAACAGCCAATCAGAGTGCAGAGACTCCTTTAAAATTCTTCAAAAATGCTTTGTAAAGCAATAAGACACATCTTATCAATTAAATCAAAACAGCAGTGTGTTGACATTTTTCTACTTTTGTCTTTTGCAGTTACCCGCTTGCTCTTCATTCTCATAATCCTTGTGGCACTTTATGTTCTGTTTGATAAGTCAAGATCACAGATGCCCAAGTCTTCCGGTACACAGTAGAATAACGTTATATCTGTTATATCTGTAAAAACAAACTTCACTTTTACATCATTGCATATGCAGAACCGAAGAAAGATGAAGATCAAACAGGCGATGAAGATGAGTCGAACAGAGACATCCCTGTGCTGATCTGTGCATCAGAGGAGCGCCTCGGTGCTTCCATGGCAACCATCAACAGCATCTTCAGCAACACTAAGACTGATGTATTTTTCTACATAGTTACTATGCGAGATGCCATCAGGAAGATAAGGTCAGGTGATTTTGCTGTACGATCTGAACATTATTTATTCACTTGATTAGCCAATGAAATTCAAAACGTTTGAAACAGGGAATACATTGAGAATACCAAACTGAGAAAAATCAGATACAAGATCTTGGAGTTCAACCCTATGGTGTTGAAAGAAAAGGTGAACCTGGATTCATCCAGACCAGAGCTGCTGCACCCTGTGAGTTTTGCCGTGGCCTTCTTTAAGTTTATTTGCATATGTCTATTCAACCCAAACTGTTCAAGATTTTCCTTGTGTTACAGCTTAACTTTGTGAGGTTCTACCTGCCACTTCTTGACATTGAACATCACAAGCGCATCATTTACCTAGATGATGATGTCATAGTGCAAGGTAAGAAAAGAACATCAAATTAATGATTGTGTATAATTCTTAATAACTATATTGCAGTAAACACATCACATTCGTAAGGCTGCATCTCTATGGGTTTTATCTTGTTATTCCACAGGAGATATACAGGAATTGTACCAAATTGAATTAAAAGCCGGCATGCAGCTGCATTTGCATCCGACTGTGACCTCCCTCAAACTCATGAGATGGTGCGCAGTGTGGGAATGCAGGTGTGTATTAATGTGTGCATGCATTTTACATAGGACCTTTACTCTAATTTCTTACCGGCTCTGACAGACAACCTACATGGGATTTCTGGATTACCGCAAAGTGGCAGTGAGAGAGCTGGCATCAACCCTAGCCAGTGCACATTTAATCCTGGGGTTTTTGTGGCAGACCTGGTCGAGTGGAAAAGGCAAAAAATAACTAAACAATTAGAAAAATGGATGACTAGAACTTCAGGTATGTATTTGTGTGTAACAGCAAACCTCTGTCTACCACGCATGTTTTACCCCTGTTCGAGTCGAAGGGAGTACCTATCTGGCTATACGGGTTGTCCACTGTCTATATCCAACTTGATTTTTTTCCTCTTTATTTAGGGAAAACCTGTACAGCAGTGCTGTTGCGGGCGGAGTGGCCACCCTCCAATGCTGATCGTCTTCATAATATATACACAACCATTGATCCACTGTGGCACATCAGACACTTGGGTAATGAATATCTTCCCATTTCTTTTAGTAGATGTACAATTAATACTTGAAAAAGATGGTCCAAGGACATTTCTAGAAATAATTTTCAAGGTTATTTAGACTACCAGGCAAACGATTTGGGACCCTTAAGGAAATGTTGCTCATATTAAAGTACATTTGATCTGAAATGAGACAAATATGCTTAAGGGAACATAAAAAGCTGGCGAAACATTTCTGCAAAACCTAGTCAAAAACCAATTAGAATACATTAGTGATTAATGTATCAAACCTTTTTCACTGTCTTGTGCTTTTTATATAAAGGCTGGAGTCCTGATACACAGTATCCAGAGTCCATCCTCCAAGAAGCAAAACTACTACACTGGAACGGCCATTTCAAACCCTGGCAGTACCCATGTGTCCACTTTGAGCGCTGGGAGAAATGGTATCTTCCAGATCCACAGGAAAGTTCTCTCTGGTGCGACCATGAGCGTTAACAAACTTAATCTTAAAGGACCTCATTGAAAACTGCCAAGATGCATAGTAACTTCAACTAGATATTGATATGTTTACTTGTATGTTATGTCACGTGCATTGCAAATCCATTTGTGGAAGTAAAGATATACACACACAAGGTCTTCCTTTTCCGGAAACATTTAATGGTTCTGTGGACAGGAGTCAGCACTCCATAACTGGGTCAGTTAAATATTAACAAATTTACAATCATGGAGGAATGTAAAAAAAAAAACACAAATGCAGCGCTTTAAAAACCCAGCCCATTACCCTAAACCCGCCCATACAGAGAGAGCCTGAATGATGTCATCTTCCCCTCTGAATCACAGTCCAAGTCCCCAACCCCTCCTTTTAACAGTTTTACAACTCATCTTTGCCCGTTGAATCCTGAAAAAAAGACAACAGGTTAAAACAAACCCATCTGAAAGGGACATTCATTCTTCATCTACTACAGAGCACACTCACTGATTCTTCTTCTGCATCATCATCATCTGCCTGGACTTCCTCTTCATCCTCAGCCTCAGCATCAGCATCTTCTGCTGGTTCTTCAGCTTCCTCCTCTGGTTCTTCCTCAACCTACACATAAACAGAAAAAGTTAAGCAACACTGTATGTAAATGTCTCCAGTTAATTCTGCAAATCATAGGGGACGTACCTGTTCGTTGAGGTCTACATTCATGCTTAATCGGAGCATGCGTTCTATTCTGTCTCCATACGCTTGGTGTCTGTGAGCTGGTAACCGGTAACGCAGCGTTGCGGTCTCAAAGAGCACCACGGCCAAATCCGAAGCTGTCTGGTCTTCAGCGTCGGACTACAAGCGGAGCAAGAATCGATTTAATTATTTGAATAGATTTTCAAGGCAAAACTGATGCAAAGCATAATGATGGCAGACTTACATTGACTCGCTTAAGCATTTCTTTAATGAGAGGATGTTTGGGGTTGAGTTCTAATGTCTTCTTTTGACTAGCATAATAACTAAAAGAAAAAAGTGGAAGTGATTAGAGGATGACAGCATTATGTCATGGTTTTTGAAGAAAGCTGGTATATGAATAAATTTGAACTACGATGATTTTGACTGGTGCCCAAAACGTACTTAGTTGAAATATCTTTTCCTGTCTGATAAGCCTGGGCCTTCATAATACGCTCCATGTTGCCAGACCATCCATATTGACTGCAACCAGAGCACAGGGAGAGTTGGTCAGCCTCTGAGACAAAACGGCCTTCTCGATCTGAAACAATAACAACTCATTTTAGCAATTTTCCAAATATTTCCAAACGCAACCTTTTACGGTATGTAATTCAGTATAACACAACAAAAAACAAGTCATACCTGGTCTTTCAGGGCTTTGTCTTTCAGCCATGTGGTAAGGGGTTCGAACTCTTTCTCCAACACTTCTCTCTTCTCCTTGGCCTTCTCGCTTTCGTCAAACTTCACACCTTCCTTTGCCACGTTCTGGAAGCGCTTGCCGTCAAACTCGGGCAGGGCCTGGATGCAATACTCATCCACAGGCTCAGTCAGATAGATGACCTCATAACCTTTCTTCAGAAGTTTCTCAACGAATGGAGAAGACTCGGCCTACAGTGAAAGCAATGAGTTTAAGACTAAATCTAAACTATACACCAAGAGCATTTTATTAGCAGCAAAAGCAATCACATGGTCACCTCCTTTCTGCTGGTTCCAGCCATGAAGTAGATCTTGTCCTGTTTCTCCTTCATTCTTTCTACATATTGCTCCAGCTGGACTGAACAGTCTCGCTGTGGGAGGTCTGGAAGCGGAGCAGTTTGGCCAGACGGGTTCGGTTGGAGTGATCCTCAATTACTCCCAGTTTGATGTTGGTGCCGAACTCCTTCCAGAATTTGTCGTTGTATTCATCCTCTGCGATCTTCTTGATCATGTCCAGGGTCTTGCGGACCAGCTTCTTACGAATAACCTGCATATGCACAATGGTCATTTGAACACCTTTATCATGATTATACATACAGTTTAACGTATCTTCAACAACACACAAGACAGCATTAGTAAGCGAAATGTTTTACCTTCAGCAGTTTGTGTTGCTGCAGAGTCTCTCTGGACACATTCAGAGGCAGATCATCTGAGTCCACCTGAGAAACAAGATCAATGTTCAAGTCCACTTAATAGCCATCATGTCTAAACCAAGACTATAAAGTTGGACTTCAGAACTTACAACTCCTTTGATGAAGTTCAGGTACTTGGCATCATGTCGTGAAAGTCATCTGTGATAAAGACTCTACGCACAAACAGCTGAGAGAAAGATTGACACAGAACTTTAGAATTTACGACCCAGACATGCTTCTTCATAAACCTAAAAGCCTATAAAAATTACCGTTAATGAAGTCGTTCTTTTTGGTACCATACTCGTCGAAAAGGCCTCGTGGTGCAGCTGCAGGAATAAAGAGGATGGACTTGAAGGTGACCTCGCCTTCAGCTGTAAAGTGGATGTGACTCAGGGGCTCCTCTGTGTCCTAGAAGAAAGCCAACCACAGGATTTTACTTCTACAGGTCTATTAAGGACCACAGGAATTGATCAGGTCTGCAGTAAAAGTTGACTCACCCTGGAGAAGGTCTTGTAGAAGGCTTTGTACTCATCTTCCTCAACTTCCTTTGCAGGCCTTTGCCAGATGGGCTTAATATCGTTCATCAGCTCCCAATCCCAAACGGTCTCTCAACCTGAGAAACAATTAATAGTTGATTAAATTGTTGATTATGATCTTTATTTGCTTGTAATAATTTCAGATGCTTTGTTTTACCTTCTTTGTCTTTGGTTTGTCCTTGTCTTCCTCCTCTTCCTCAACTTCAGCTTCCACTTCATCTTCTGTTACATCTTTTTCAGCCTCAGCTTCCTCATCCTCAATGGGCTCCTCTACGGTCTCAGTCTAAGAACAGCAGAATTAATGTGTTCATTATGTAGTTCATTAAAATTGCAAAAAAGATGTCGGCGCTTGACAAGCTTGGAAATCAAGACGACAGACTCACCTTCTGGTCCATACATAGATGGGGAAGTTGATGAACTGAGAGTACTTTCTCACAAGGTTCTTAATGGTCTCCAGCTCAAGATAGTCTGAAGCTTCCTCTTTCATCACCAATCTAATACAAAAAAACATTTTAGTGCTTGCAACATTTCTCAAACTCATGTGACGTTCTTCACAACCGCAATGCCTTACGTAATAGTGGTGCCTCTGCCCAAGGTATCTCCACGAGGATCCTCGATGACGGAGAACTCATTGGAATCGGACTCCAAATGTGCTGGGTGCCGTGTTGTTGTGCTTGGATGTGACGATGACTTTATCAGCTACAAGGAAGGCTGAGTAGAAGCCCACGCCAAACTGGCCAATGAGCTCAGAGGTGGACTGGATATCATCTTGCACTTCTGTCATCTTGTTGAGGAACTCGCTGGTTTCCAGACTTTGCGATTGTACCAAGGTTCTTCACAAGTTCTTCTTTGGTCATGCCAATACCCGTGTCGGTGATGTGAAGCATGTTCTTCTCCTTATCAGACTGGGGAATTAATTAATAGGTTTAATTGAAATCGAACTGCTGTTAACAAGTATATATAAGATGTAAGAATAAATATTAAGCAAATGACGGAAAGAAAGAGCAGCAGACTTTGTTTCACAGACGGTTGACTGTTTTGCAATGCAAATGTAAAACAAGACCCATACAATAGGAAGTACAAATAGTTATGTGCCGAAGGGACCCATGAATAGTGGTCTCTGAACTAACCTTTATTTTAATAGTAAGCTCCTCATTTGCAGCAAGAGCATCATCGTTGGTCAGGGACAGCAAGCGGATCTTATCCAGGGCATCGGAAGCATTCGAGATCAGCTCCCTAAGGAAGATCTTAAGTTTGGAGAAAACAACAATTTAGAAAAATGAAACCTTCAATACAATAAAAAAAAAAAAAAGTAAATGCGTAAAAAGCTGAACACTATCTCACCTCCTTGTTCTTATACAGAGAATTGATGATCAACTTCATCATTCTGTTCACTTCCGCCTGGAACACATGTTTCTCTGCTTTCTCTCGAATTTCTTTAATCTGTGAGGCGTTGAGTCCATCTATCTGGATTGCCTCTTCCTCCTGTTTGCGAATAATCATGGGAGAGTTTAGTGGATGTTTGTAACAGGATTGTTTCTCAGTGGACTCATTATCATTTACCCTTGAGTGTTGAACGAGACTCATGAAGCAGATGTCAACGGCCCCACTGGGAATCATGTGCCGAGTTAAAATTGAATGTGTTTAAATAGAACTTAATAATAGATAAACAGATGTGTCTAAACAGGCCAGAACTCGTAGCTAAAATTAAATGTAAAAATTCAAATTCCCACAATCGGAGATTGTTGTAGATGAATGCATCTCAAATGTAGAGTCTACGTACCTCTGAACAACCTCATCGTCTGTGCGGGATCCATCACGGCTCTTTCCTAGATCATCCTCCACGGTGCCGTCAATGTCAACATCGTCGGCTTTCACACAGGCTGCAAAACATCAAGAAAAATATCATCAAGACAGAATCACAAGCAGGGGTCTATAGAGTAAATCTATAACTTCATATGAAACAGCCACACGTTTTGAGGTTTAGATTTACAAAGTCATTTAAAAGGACCCTACTGTGCCGACCATGGCTGTTGGTTGATCATGTATGAATAAATATGGCAGTGTTGGCATTTTAAGGTAAAATCAGACTAAAATACCCAGATGGAGTTATTTTTCATCTCTTGAATCATCAAAATATTGATTAATGTAAATATATAATATAAAAGGGCCTTCAGCAACAGAGAAAAATACTTGAAATCCTTACCAAGATCAGTTTAAACATGGCATAAACTATGCATTTGGTATAATAACATTAAAAAGAGGGGGGGGAGAAAGAGAGAGACAGACAGACAGAGAGAGAGACAGACAGACAGACAGACAGAGACAGACAGACAGAAAGAAAGAGACAGACAGAGAGAGACAGAGAGAGAGAGAGAGACATACAGACAGACAGACAGACAGACAGAGAGAGAGAGAGAGAGAGAGAGAGAGAGAGAGACAAACACAGAGAGAGAGAGAGAGAGAGAGAGAGAGAGAGAGACAAACACAGAGAGAGAGAGAGAGAGAGAGAGAGAGAGAGAGACAAACACAGAGAGAGAGAGAGAGAGAGAGGAGAGAGAGGAGAGAGAGAGAGAGAGAGAGAGAGAGAGAGAGAGAGAGAGAGAGAGAGAGAGAGAGAGAGAGAGAGAGAGAGAGAGAGAGAGAGAGAGAGAGAGAAGAGAGAGAGAGAGAGAGTGAGAGAGAGAAGAGGAGGAGAGAGAGGGAGAGAGAGAGAGTAGAGAGAGAGAGAGAGAGAGAGAGAGAGAGAGAGAGAGAGAGAGAGGAGAGAGAGAGAGAGAGAGAGAGAGAGAGAGAGAGAGAGGAGAGAGAGAGAGGAGAGAGAGAGAGAGAGAGAGAGAGAGAGAGAGAGAGAGAGAGAGAGAGAGAGAGAGACACGGACGAGCCAACTGAAGAGTGATGCTGAGAGAGAGAAGAGAGAGAGAGAACTGACAGCAACTAAAGTGCTAAATAAATATAAAAATTTAATTGGGTCAATGGTCTCATTCATGTGTAAAAGAAGATAATCTAAATTAAGATAAAAATTACAAAATCATGACAAGATTATTGAGAGAAACTTCCAGAAGCACATGCAAGGCTCATCCATACTCCATCTTTTATTTCCTGTTCTAACATTCGTTATAAAATAACCACCTTTATATATATGCATTTAAAAACAAGTATTAGCAAAACAGAATATAACATAATTTGACAACATTATTATAAATAATTGTCAAGTTCAATTTCCAATTTTAATCCAATTTTATTTTATACTCACCGAATGCAAAAAGTGCACATAGGAGACCGATGACCCACAGTCGCCTCTTCTCTTTATAAAGACAAAAATGGCTCAAAAACGAGAGGAAAATTGGAGATAAACGCCTTGAACTTGATGCTAAGACCTGCACGCCACAATGAACTCTCGCAGTGCGTGGGACAGAGAGGCAGGAGTCGTCTTTATGAACTCTCTCTGTCGAAGGCGGAGTCTGGGCGACGTGAGCCAATGGGTGCACCCCACGCACAACACCCCACCAATCAGAGAGCGGTCCGCAGCCGGCGTGCTCCAATCAGCCTCTTACATGTCCGATTTTGCACGTCTTAATCGTGTCTCGCGCTGATTGGCTCGCCGGGATGCCAATCTCAATTCGTTGGTGGCACGTCGTCACGGCTGATCTGGGGACGGTTTGCGGGTTGATTGGCGCGTCCGGCGCACCCTGTTCGAACTGATCCTGAATCAGACGTTGAATTGCTCACGTTAAGGTTTTGGGGTAACCTTACCAACGCGTTGTCATGGTGAACACCACCACGAAATGATTGACACGTGTGTTGGTTCACCAGCATAACAAATGCAGATTTGCATTTATTTTATTTATTTTTTTAAAGCTTGGGAGTTAATTTTGATGATGCAATTATTTTTTTAATTGTAATTTAAATACAAAAATTAACTAAAAATGCAAGGAATAAAAAAGAAGGGTAGATGTGCCAGCCAACATCTAGCACATCCACTCCGGCCATACATGTGCCATGTTAAAGGGGATCTACAACAAGAGATATCTTACCTTAAATCAATGGTGTTCCCTCACCTGGACTCACTTTGTCTCTCCAGGGGAACTTGTTTCAGACCCTTGGACTTACATCAGAATAAAGGAGAAGATGAAGATGATGAGCACCCCATCCATCAGACCACCCTGAAGACACCTTCTCTACAAGATCAACGCTTCAAGATCAGTCTGGATCTCATTGATCGATCAGCTTTTTTCATTTGTCTCCTTGGACGTACGTATGGCGATTTTCTGCAAGGGGAGAAAGGATCCACGTTTGATATCGGACCTGGTTCTTCATCTGAGGTGGCCAGGAACTTGCACGTCGCTGCAATGGCCGGTTACCCTTGGGTCATGGAGGACGAGTATCGAACCTGTGGCCTGACAGAGCTGGAGATCATCAAGGCGACATTTCGGGATGAGCACAAAATGTGTTTCTTTTATTTCAAAGACTTCACCCCCCAGGACAATATGGATGGCATCGGTGATGAAATGCTTATGTCGTTGAGTGAGCTGTATGCTGAAAACCGTGGCGTGAGATATCGAATGAGAAACCTCAAAAGAAGAATCATAGGCCGCTGTCTACCTGTCAGGTTCGACATTCCTTGAAATAAAGCCATTTGAAGGGAAGAGTTGAATTTATTTTCATTGTGTGTTTTCAACAGATTCTTTAGAAACCTACATGAGCTTGGGATGATGATAAAGAAGGACTGGGAAGAAGTTATGAATCAGTTGTATGGAGATCCAGAGTATTCAATCACAGGTGGCCTTCGCATACATAAACCTTCAAGGCAATATTTTGTTATTTTGTGTGTGATGTTTTTTTATATGTTAGGAAGTCAGGATTTATTGGATATCTGTTATCACGAGAGCCACGGCTGTGCATTGTCTAGACAGTTTGTACCCTCACCCCAGGCCACAAAAATACTGAACACATTCAACACATTTGTGCATCCCATAACCCTTGGCACAAAATCTGAAATCAGGTCGGAAGCTCATTTCAAATGGTAAGCTTATATGAAAGTAATGAATTAGTTTATTTAAAATAAGAAGTTCTTACCCAAATACATTTATTTATTCAGTAGTCTTGACGGCAAAGAGTCAGAGAAGTCGGTTTTACTGGTATGCGGTGAAAGGGGTTGTGGGAAGTCGACTCTGGCAGCATGCTGGCTACAGGCTTTCTGCAGACAAAATATTGATGTTCCCGTTATCTCTCATTTTTGTGGAACAAGCACATCTAGCACTGATGTCAGATCTTTGCTCAGACAGTGGACAGCAGAACTTCGAAGAGTACATGATGGTAAGAGATCTTTTGAAAATAAGAAATGTGAATTGTATCTGTTCAGATCTAAAATCATTGTATGATATATGTCAATGTGATATTTTTTTATATAGACCTAATATACAGAATACAATGTTTTAATGTATTTGTTCATGGGTTTTATTTTAACTTAGATTTTTAGGTTAACTTTTACTCATTATGTTGTAAGAAAATATATTTGATGGAGGTTGTTTCTTGAATGTACAGACTGGGTTGAAAATTTGGAAGATGCCTCTGAGATAGAACCCCTTCATCGAATGGTCCAGGCATTTTCTGCAGCAGTCAATCTTGGGCCTTGTGTACTTTTACTAGATGGCATTGACCTCTTGGCAGAAACGTTTGGACTCTCAGTTCAAGAGGTGATCTTTAACTTTTCTCAAATTTGTTCCATAACAAAAACTCAAGCAACATGTCCATAAATTAGTGCTTGATTGTCATTCTACAGGTGAAGGAACTAAGATGGTTGCCAGATGCCTTACCTCATCATTGTAAACTTATCATTACAACAACCTTTACAGACCTCACTTATAAAAGTCTCACTGCCAGAACGGACGTCCTTCCTCTCACATGTCTTGATCTCTCTGATCCCGGTGTTCATCGCAGTATTTTACTCAAACACCTGTCTATTCCTTGCAAAGAACTGCCGACCAAGGTTTTCCAAAGAATTGTGGCTAAAAAGCTGTGTCACAAACCAGTCTTCCTAGCTGTCCTTGGTACAGAGATGCGGTCGTGTGGGGTGCAGAGAGACAAAGAGGAAGAGATAGAGCTGTTGGAGGAATACATAGATGTTGATTCAGTTCCAGAGCTCTGGGTGAAGGTCATTCTTCGCTGGGTGAAAGATTACAATGGCTCTACTCCAACAGAAACTATAAGTTCTTGTCGTGAAGAACAGAACACTACATCAACCACACCATTTACAGAAAGTAAGCCGTATTTTATAAAACCAGAGTCTGGCCAATGATATGAGCTTTAGATGAGGTGGTAAATTTTCATTGATTTCATTTTCTTTAGACTTGTCAGGATGGGTTTGGGACACACTCTGCCTGATTCATCTGTCTCATGCTGGTCTAACTGAGAATGAGATACTGGCCTTGTTAGAATATCTAGGTTATTGTGGAAATCTGAAAGTTCAGATGCTGGAATGGGCCCGACTGCGCTCCGCTATTTGGCCTTGGGTTCAAGAGAAAGCCAATGGACATTTGACCATCATGCATCAGTCTTTTAGTCAAGCCATGAACTTGTTGTTGCTTGGTGAGGTTATGTTCAATAAAAATGTATATTATTTCGATTTTCATTCATTCCAAATTAATAAGGCACCATTTCACCCGCGCTCACCTCCATAGATTCGAGGGGTCAGATTAAGAGGGAAAATGACTTACACCAGGTCCTTGCTGACTTCTTTCAGATGTCCGGTTTGCAACTCTGCTCTTGGGTACGGAAGATAGAAGAGATTCCCTGGCACCTGATGAAAATGAGCTCTTTAAGAGAGCTACACAATTTCCTCACTGACCGTATGTACGTTGCAAATGTAACCTGAGAGTTTGTCAGTGGATTATGCCCGTCTCACCTTTATGAATAAATAAAGATAACAGCCCTTTACCCCATTCCGAGCTAATCATTATAATACTGTACAAATACAATGATAACATATCTCCATATTTTACCTAGGACTGTGGAGGCTTTGTCAAGCAGCATGGAGAAATATCCACAGCTGACAATTGATGTTGTGCATTATTGGGCACTGCTGAGGGAGAGAGGTTATGACCCTGCTTCTTCTTTCCAAAATCTGATGATTCAGGCCTGCAGAATGGAAGATCTGAATGGTAAGTAGATTTGTGTTATCAGATGACATTTAAAGAACACAATAAAAAAACATCTCACATTGACATTAACCAAAGATTTATATGAGTGACTTTTAGAAGGCAGCCGATGGAGGACATCACTTTTCTGTTCAAAGGTTCTTCTCTGTTTTGGTGAAACCCAACAGGCCGAGCAGATGTTACTAAAAGCTGATCGGATTTTCCAAAAGGTAAAGTTAAGGAAAAATAGTATTGTAAGATTTGCTTTTAACTAAGAAAATTGGTTTGATGGTTCGTGTAGGACAAGGAACTGGACAGAGACACTTTTAGGATTCTCCTAAAGGTGCAACACACGTTGACAAATCTTTATGTACAAATGCACCGGCTACGGGATGCAGAGATATATTGCCGCAAAGGATTTGAGACTGCAAAGAACCTGACAGATAGCACGGATGTCCAGCTGATAGTCGGTAACTTATATTTCATTCATATAAATAGACAAGCTATCTGTTTTTCTTGCAAACAAGCGTGTGACCACCGAGCCCCATTATCTGCTTACGCAGGACAGCTGCTGTGCCGTCTGTGTCTGATTTTGCTAAAAGATGGACGGCTGTATGCTGTGCCTGGACTTCTGAAAGAGATCGGATCTGATAGCTACAAGTCTGCCTATGCTTGTTCTAAAGGGAGTGTGTTGGTATTAAAGGCCATTCACAAGTAAGACAACTGAATGATAACTTAAATGTCAATGACCTCTTTTTAATAAGGGTTTTAAATAAATAGTTAAATAAATCCATTTGAATACTTTTATTAACAGTTCTTTTCCCGGACCCCCACATATTGTTAATATTCAATTTATTCTGGTAAAATTGTCTGTTGGCACTGTCTGAACATTGTAAACAATAATTGTTAATAAGACAACGTATTGCAGAATAAAAATTAAAAGTTAATTTAAATTAAAAAAATTTTATCCAATCTGTTTTTGTTTAGAAATTGTTGGTTTATGTCTAACAAAAACAAAATAACATGAAATGTGCGACATCAGGAACTCTTACTACAAATTAATATAAAACAAATACATGCAAATGTCCAGTCTGCCATGAGATGTTGATCTTACTGGCTCTTCCAGGCTATCAAGTGTTTCAAAAAGATAGAAAACATACAAACACTTCAAAGCATTGCCATGTCGGATTGCATTGAAGAAATTATGTCGGTCGAGAAGTTATAATGCATTTAGGCTAAAAACAGGTTTGAGGTTTATGGCGTTTTGTAAAAAAGTGCATCTTGCAGTAGATTTTAAACAAGAAAATATAAAGATTTGACGGATTTGATGAAGCAGAGAATAGGTTCACTACACAACAAAACGTCACGACAAACTCGTACTTTTTATATTTGACACTTGTCTCGTTATGGAAAAGAGCTCTTCATATCTTTCTTTGTCAAGATTGAGTCTTAATGAGCCCAAGGGAGCAGAGAGATGCTTCCAAGATGCTCTGACAGTCAGGAGACGCTGGTATGGTTCTGATCATCCACTGGTGGCAGAGGTGGAGGAGCATCTTGCAGATCTCTGGTCCGACACACAATCAAACACAGAGTAAGAAATTGAGCTCAATCTTTGGATTTGATCGTCTCTATTTGTCGCCACACGCCACTGTTTTATTTTACCCGCAGATGGGAACAAAGGAAGACTGTTGAACTCTACCGCCATGTTTTAAGCATTACGGAGACTGAGGCTCAAGCGTTGCAACTAGTCGACTTGCAGCACGATCTTGCGTTGATTCTTGTGAAGTTTGGTAAGAAACCAACGGGGCCCACTGTGTGGGGCTTTAATTTCTTGCAAATACTTTTATTAAAAGGCCAAACAAATCATTTAAACATTTTAAATCAGATTTTTTATTGTTTATTATTTTTGTCAGGTAAATACCTTTTGCGTCATAAAAGTAAAGCAGAGCGGAAAGAGGGGCTGGATCTACTTCAGAGAGCTTCAGACATAAAGATTGGCATTCTGGGACATGAGCAGTAAGAGGAATGTCATCATAGCTTCATTCTTTGACCTTTATTCATGCATGATCACGTTTTCTTTCGCAGTCTTAGCAACACAGATGTTGTACCACTGAGGAAATTGGTGCCCGAGGTCAGCAGGCAAGGCTCAAACAGGAAACTGAGTACGTCACCCGCTGGTTCGCCGCTGCATCCAAACACTGGACTACAACAAACAACACCAAAGTCATACATGACAAGATCAACGCTCAGAATCGGGTCTTTATCTGAAGGTAGACCAGCATCAGAAAACCCATCTTGCAGCCTGGATGAAACCCCGAAGAGACCATGGACGACTTTCCAGGTTTCAGTATTTGGACCTCAGAGTGACATTAAGACTCTGTTGCCGTTGGGACTGGCCGGATGGAGGTCATTATCAGACAGAAAGCTTTAGGACCAGATTCTATTCTACTGTATTCTTGTTCTGTTCATTTCTGTTCTATTAACGGACCAACATGTATTAAGATCTATTGTGTGTATTGTATATGTACAAACTTTTGAGACACTCACTTATGCGTTCATTTCTTTTCCACATTAGAATAATAATTTACTCATTCAAATGATGAAATAAAACAAACGGGACCCACGGGAATAACGCTTTCACTATATAATGAAAAATAAAATATTTCATATTTTATTTGATTATGATCCGGCAGCATCAATGTTTGCTTTTCATTAAAACCAACTTTCCTTACGATGCCTTTTCCTTTTTTTTACATTCTTATTATTTGTTCTGTATTAAATATCCAGACTATGTTTATTAAATAAAATGTAAGATTACAAAAAATATATTTACTCTTATTTCACACATTTAGTCACAGATCAAATATTTTTATTTTTAAATTTTAATTTAATTAATTTTAGTTTTAAAATGTACACATTGGGGAATGTGTACATATGTGTATGTGATATATCTATCTTATACAGTGGGGAATTCCCAAAAATAGTGATTAATCATTCAAGTCAGCCCATGACTTTTATTATGAAAAGCTGATTTCCGCTTTCATTTCTCTCGAAACCAAACGCAAGCAGCGCGCAGCCCCGAGAGTCACAGATGCGCAGATCTGCGCAGACATGTCGAGCTTTTCTCCCATCATACATCATGCGACCGGGATCTTATGCAGCAACAAAGGCTCCATGGAGGTATCCCAGCTGCACAGGGCCCTCCTCCAGAGATTTGGGGATATAACAGAAGAACAGTTTTGGTTTATCATGAATGGATGCTCCAGGTTCATCATGGTCCAGAGCAAACCCACAGCTGATGATGCTCACATCGTTGTGGCCAAGACATCTCTAAGACTTTGTAAGAAGTACTCTAAGAATGAATGTGAACAATGTCAGGATTTACACCTCTGCAAGTATTTTGTTTCTGGAAATTGCAGATATGGAAAAGGAAGGTGAGAATAAAGGTGTTATTACTGACAAACAGCCTTTAAAGGACATGTTTAGTGCTTAAATCTTATTTAAAATTATGGAAATTACTTTTTTTTAATTTTTCAAAAACTTCACTTTAAAAATGTAGCCTTAATTGCTTTAGAAATGCACTTTTTTAAAGATGAAAACTGTCTAGGCACTTAAAGGTCAAAGGTTGACTGTTTTTTACATTTAGTCATTTAGCTGACGCTTTCATCCAAAGCGATTTATAAAGAGTTGAAACATTTTGACTTTGGCAATTTTAATATGAAACCAAATGCATTTTAGAGGGTTTTATATATTATCATGTTATATGTATACAAGATTAAAGTATATAATCCCTCTATATATTTATTGAGATTCAAAAGTGCGACAATTATGTTGCAAAATAATAAACAATTCGACATTTTTGACAGGTTGAAAAAGTAGACATTGGTACATTGATCTGCCATCTTAATAGAATAACCACAACAGCTTTGTGTGTTTGTTTTTCAGAAAGATGTGCAAGTTGTCCCATAATATTCAGTCCAAGCACAACTACCCCCTGCTGCGAGAGTGCACACTTCACGAACTGAACGAAGAAGATCTCTTCCTGCTTCTGCTCCAGAATGACCCGAGCCTTCTTCCCGAGGTGAGGAAATGCAAACAGGAACACAGCATACATGCTTCCAACTCCATCGTCGTGACTGAATTCCTCCCCTACGATTGGGAGATTTCTGCATTCCAGGTCCCTGGCCTGCCATCCTTCTCTGTTTCATCGTGCGCTCTGTTTCAAGAGGTTTTCCGTGTAGATGAGAGCTCATTTAACCCCAAGCTCAACGTCATATTTGTTCTAGCTTGAGTCAGCGCCTGTCACGCCCTAATGTAGAATGTCATATTGTCAGGTCATTGAATACGTTTTTCTTTTGCCAACACGTAACTTAGTACAGAGAGAAGCTTGTTTTCTGCGTGCCTTGGAAATGGAGATGTCTTGCCCTTTTCTTTAAAAAAAAAAAATACGAAAAAAGAATCCAAAGATGTGCTCTACATTCTTGTGTGTTCATCGCCTTGGGTGTGGACATAAAAAATAAAAAACAATAAAAAAAAAGAAGAACAAAAAAGAAAATGGCCTGTTGATGTCCTGTTACCCAAGAGGTAAAGTCTTTTTTCCTGTGTGCTCTTTGCTGGTTTATTCTACTAGTTTTTCAAGTGTTCCTACTCATTATTATATGGCACGAGTGACGTGGGATTTTGCATATTTATCCGCTCTGCCTTTGCCTTTTTTCAATCACATCTCGTGCTATGTACACACAGGTTTGTGCTCACTACAATAAAGGCACTGGGCTTTTCGGCGCCTGCTACTTTATGGAGAGCTGCACAAAGGTGCATATTTGTCAGCACTTTGTCCAAGACACATGTCTGTTCGGCCCGAAGTGCAAAAGGCAGCACAGCATCGACGGGCACAGCGGCAGGATGCTGGAGGAGCGGGGTCTTGGGAGTGATCTCATCCACGACCTGCCACTCATCTACCAGAACGTTCACCGGCTGAGATTATACACAGTACAGAATGGTAGGATGTTAGGAGCACATACTGGTATTGGCTTACATGTTTTTTCATGTCGACGATGACTACATTTTGTTGTTTGCTGTGTTAAATTATAGCATCAAACTTTTTGGTTTTCTACTATTGTTTATTAGCTAGGTTGTTGTGAAATAAGGAGGATGATGAAATTGTTGTTTTTATTAGTGTATAATCATGGTCATTAGCACAGGATACTATACATATAACAATGATTATAACATATTAATAACTATTAATAATATTAAATATACAAAATACTACTTATGCTTTATTAAATACATTGTCAAATAAAAAATATATAATCATTTTATGCCATTATTTTTACTTTCCCAAAAAAGTTCATCAGCAATATCATATTGGTAATATATCGGGAACGGAAATAGCTACCGACTTCAATACCATAAGTGCTACTCATGTCCGAATGTATATTTCAGAACTGATATCTGAGCCCGGACTCATGCCAGTCGTCCCAAAAGAAAAGAATGAGATCTGTCTTCACTTCCTAAGAGGAAAATGCAAATTCCAGGGTTGGTTCCGATAACTTTATCTCTGTCCTTGAATCTGTTCTCCTTTCCTGTTTACAGTCGAGTTTATGTTTTTATTGCTTTAGACCAGTGTGTCCTTGTCCACTTTAATCTTCCATATAAGTGGGAAGTGAACGACGGGAAATCATGGAGAGATCTGAGAAATATGGAGGAAATAGAAAGAGCTTACTGTGACCCCAAGATTGAGCGCAGGTTGGTATTAAATGCATATCTTCACTAAGCTGTCTTATGCATTTAAGTGTAAACTTTTTTTGTCAATTTCCGCTTTGGGTTCAGTCCAGGTTCAAGGCCGGTGGATTTTCTGTCCATGACCAGGGGTCAGCACCCTGTGCGCCGACTCTCGACGGTTTCATCTGTTTCCAAACCCACCCATTACATCTTAACAACAGAGTGGATATGGTATTACAAAGGAGATCATGAGAATTGGATAGAGTATGGCCAACCGGTGAGATTGGTTGGCACATATTTTAAGCTTCATACTCTGTAATCTGAGAGCCGTTTGTTTTTGAGAATAGGTTGTTTAAGGGCCCTTGCTGTTTTAATTTGAATAATTTCCACAGGATGATAAACACCGGGTGACGACTGTAACGTCCAGAGAACTTGAGAAGGAATATTTGGAGGATAGGACTGCAGAGGTTTCTGTCATTAAGGGCAACAGGCATTACGTTGTTAGTTTCCGAGGTACGGCACACACTTCAAACCCGACAGTCAGCTGTAAAATACTCTTCGAGGATGCCCTCTTATTTCAGTTCTCTTGTTGCAGATATGTATCAAAGGAACCCCAAACACAACACCAAAAGAAAAGTGCGCCGACGGCCACGTTTCGTGGCTGTTAAGGATGTGGAGAGCCAGGCTTTGCAGTGACACACCTTACACATACATGACAACAGACATTGAAATTCAAATACTGTGGTTGGTTTCTTTGCATCGGTGGTACAAACTTGCTTTCGGATCTTACGTGCAAGTAAAATCATTCTCAAGAATATCTACAAGAAAAACAGGAATTTTACAAGCCTTACATGACCTATAAATGAAGCATATTCATACTTATCTGTTTTTATATTTCATATCCAGCAAATGTAATAGAATCTTTTAGAAAAATGGCTTTTAAAACATTGTCAATAGTACTGTCCACTGATCGGATGGATACTGAGAATATTTTGTGTTAAATATCTGTTTATTATGCCTGGATTTGTCTGTTCTGAATGGGATGACATGCTTTATGGGGTTATCAGTTTTTTGATAAAAGTAGTATTTTTATAACTGAAATAAGTTCTGTCAAAATGAATAATGGCATTCAGATTTTTGTTTTACATTATGCATGTCTGTCACGATTTTGAATGCGATTCTGCTTTTAATATAGCTACAATTGGATCCAATACAAAATGTACAAAAAATACAAAATGTAATACAGATTCATTTTGATAACTTAATTGTAAAAACACAATCGAATATTTCTTTATTATTAAGAAACACATATGCACACAGACATATTTATTTGGGATTTTCGTTTAAGGACTTGTAAGCTGAAGGTTGTGGGTTTGAATCCCATTGCCAGCAGACAATGACTGAAGTGTCCTTGATCAAGACATCTTGCCCTGCAGTGATAATCGTCTACTGCATAGTACTGTAAGTGTCTTTGAATAAGAGCGTCTGCTAAATGAATAAATGCAAATGTAAAAACCACAACCTTCTCACTAATAGCGATTAATGGTGACGACAGGCCTGGTTAAAACAATATTATAAATCTAAAACACATTTATATCCAAGAATATAAACTAGACCTCACAACATCCTTTGACAATAAAAAGAGCACCGACATTTCAAATAAAAGCCAGGGTTTGAAAGAATGTAAATATGTGTTATGTTCTGTCATGTCTTTTACAAATGTATTTGAAAATAAATTGTAATCTCTGCTCATGGTTATTGAGTGATCTTACTGGCAGCCAATGACAGCAGCTCACTCATTCTTCACATTTTTTATGAATAAATTCAAGGGGTGGGTCTTCTCTCTCTCTCTTTCTCTCTCTCTCTCTCTCTCTCTGCAGATATCACTACAGCCTATTTTTCATCTCTGCTGTGTTTTCTTCCCATAAATGCACAGCCATGCATTGCACATGCATGCATTTTATTAAAGCATGACATTTTAATCCTATTTCTCGGATGTTGGGAAAAAGGGCCGTGCATGGGATTTTCTGGACATCGGATACAGGGAAACAAACCTCTGGACACCGGATCATATGAGGACCTATAGTCATTAATACACCCCTGGGATCCAATGACCCATGCAGGTTTTTAAAAATGTGTAAGTTAAATTCATTTTATCTTGGCTGTTCTTCATCATGATAAGAGGCGCGCGCGCGAGTCGCATCCGAGGGATGCGCATCTCCACATGACAGGTACCCAAATTTCATCATCTGGGGCTTTGCATCCCTGTATTCAGATGTATAGCATGATGGGATGTGAGATTGTGTGGCTTATATATGGTTTGACCTGGTTCCTGATCTTCATCTGTATTCATATATCCGCCCTTTTCTTGCATGTGATGATGAATGAGATTCATATCACCTCTGTTCATTATCCATATACATGTTTGACACCTTCCCTTGGAATAATCCATAATAACCTACATTCCCACTGCTGTGGATTTGCTTTGTGGGCTTCCATTCTCATTGAAATGAATGCACATCTTTATCATTGGGTTTGTACCATGGTGTTTGTAGTTCCAGTACTCACAATCTGGTCGTTTTCTCCCTGTAGTTATATTGGAATAACCATCATTTTGTTTTTAAATCACTTCAATTTTATCGATAGAAATCAATCTACCAAAAATTGCTTCTTTACTTGAATTAATCATGCACTGAAAAACTGTTTCGTGGGCCTTAGTATATACCACAAAAATAAAAAATACTTCTTTTTACTTAATAAAGCATTTAAAAGACATTTAATAGTTGAGTAAAAATGACCCAGTTATTTTTCCCCAATTTTACAAATATTTTTTAAGGTTATGTAATAAATAGTATTTATTTGACAAATATATTTGTACTACATGCAAATATTTTAAGCGAGTTCTAATTTGCTGTTAAAGTGATGATAAAATAATCGAGTTAAAATCCCCCGTTAATTTCCTCCAATTTTACAATATTTTTTACGTTTATGTAATAAAAAGTATTAATTTAACAAATGTGTTTGAACTACACGCCAATATATGTAGAGTTCTCATTTGCTATTAAAGTAATATTAAAATAATTGAGTAAAATTCCCAAAATGAATTTCCCCAATTTAAATTTTTTTTTTAAGTTTATGTAGTAAAAAAAATTACATTTTACTAATATATTTGTGCCAAATATATTTTTTTCTACATGCCAATATTTTATGCGAATTCTAATAGAAATATTTGCCTTAATCTTGTAATTTCTTTTGAATAACATATACACAACATTTAAACCGTATATTTACTTTATTTCAAATAAAATATACATTTAAATTGACTATTTTCTTTTAGTGTAGATTAATATGTATAAAAACACAGTACATTTACTTGAGTGTGGTACATTTCTAAAAGGAAATTGTTGTATGGTTATAATGTCGGCCTTACAATCGATGCGTTTCCTTCTCATAGCAGTGTATAAAAATGGAAGGACACCGAGCAGGAAGACCTGTGGCCATCCGGGAGAAATGTTTGGGTCGGATGGCATGTCTTGAATAAGAAACAAGCAAAATGGAGAGCTGGAGGACGGTCCCAAGGCCTCTGATGGGATGTTGCGCTCTTCTGCTGGTGGCTGGGATGCTGGTGGGGCTCACAGTGATGTACAGCACACCTGTGCCAGGTATTGGTCGAAAGATATCTGCTTTTCATCCTTCTGTGATTCAAGTGGGCTTTCCAGTGACATTTTGGCATCTTTTTCAAAAGAAGTCTTTCTCACAGTTGATTTACGCATAAGAACGATGGTAGGCGTATGTACGAACGAGCCTTTGTGTGAATGACGTCCGAGGCGAGCTGAATGGGAATCACAATGTTTTGTGCTCTTGAATGCCGTCCAAAGATAGATTATGTGTTTCTGGTGGTGTGAAGAACATTGAAAAGCAGGCTGATTAATATTGCCCATTTTGACATCATCTCCATCTGCCAAAAAACATGCCCACTCAGCTGATAAACTCAGCAGATTTGGATTTTCCTGCATGGCACTTCCAAATTACAAACGCATTGTTAAATTTCCAATTATACTAGATTTTGAGGAAATATTATGAGAGATGTTCAAATTTGTGGGCTTATTCATCCTTGTGTGGGTGTGTTTGCATCATATTGGTCATTTTAGATATTGGCATCCTTGTCAGTTAGATTCTATATTGGATGACTCGTGTACATGTGACACAATTTCAAGTCCAAGCACATCCACCCTCAGCATCAATTTATTTCTCCAGAAGATGGGGATTGTGATCCGACATCTAACATTGATACGGCCTTGAAATGACATGTTGCGAATGAAAAACAGTGCAGATTTTGTGGTCGTTTGTTTTTAGGTTAGTCGCTTGGTAACTCAAGATGCTGTGGTTGTTTTTAGCTGACTTCAGGGTGTTAACACCCCGGTTACACATCCACGCACACATATATAGGTGGATCACTGTAATACCCTCAGATGTACGCTCATATAACCCAGACAGATGGATGACAGTATCTCGGTACAGGCTAAAAGGGAAGACGCGACTTTCACATGCTTCTCCGGCACGCTCACTTAATCAGACACTAGGCCGAACACGCAGTCGACCATTACGGTGGTTCATTACGAGTCTCACGTCCTTGTGGTGCTTCTCACTGGCGAGATGGAAAAGTGTCCTACAGTGTAACAAGCCCTCCATTAAAGCCATTGATCTTTACTGAGTCCAAATAGAAGCTCCCCCTCTTTCTCTCTTTCTCATCATGTGGCTCTGCGGTATCTGATGGTTAAGCATTGATGATTGGATTTACTAACATCAAAGCAAAGTGGACCTCGATCTGTAATTACGTGCTGCTATTCATAGACTCGATCTTTCCTGTTTTCTCGTTTATCCATTTCTTTTCAATCTGTGTCAGAGGAATGGGCATACGTGCACGCGCCGAGCCGATTCTGTCGGTGTGAGAAATGCCTGCGAGCTCTCCGATGTATCCGTGGCATACTGATGAAGCAGCCGGCACGCTCCGTTAACACACACATGTGCTGTACGCACACATGCAGCATCACCATGGAAACACCTTGCCTGACCACGCCGCCGATTCATTCACAGGACTGCACCATGCCTGTGTGTGCGTGCCAGTTTCTGTGGCGGTTGTGTTCTCCGCTGGGAAAACTCTGACAGTTAACTAAGATAGAAGTCAATTACTGAAATTATTTCATGTGATATTCCCTGGAGCCTCTCATCCCTCGATTTCAACACACATATTGTGTATCAAAATATTAAGGCCCATTTTCATTTTACGTTGTTATATCAAACATGAGAGCGATGTCTCACTTATTGATTCTGAACAAAACACTCCTGGGGTTGATTTTCTTCCTCTCAATGTCTCTTTACTGGAAATCCTTTACCATTATATTACAGTTGCTAATATATCTCCACAAAACCTTCCCAGCACTGGAGCATTTTTGCAGTATTATCACGGGGTCATAGTGCCTAAACTTAACCCTCCATTTTCACGTAAAGCTCTTCTTAACGTAACCATTAATGCATTGCTCTTTCAACTATCTCTCTTTCTTCCACCACCACAAGCGGACACGGCCCCAAATGCTGATTGGCTATAAGAATGTTACGGTTATTGCAAATAACTGAACAAATAATAAAATATAGTTTGTTTCGGTTTTGATTTAATTACACTACTTCTCAAACGTTTTGAAACACTTGAGAGAAATGTTTCTCATTATCTTAAATTGTAAACTTTAATTCTATAAACTTTCTGATTTAATCTAACTGTGTTGTTACGTATAAAAATTTGTGAATTTAAAAGCTTAAAGATGAAGTGCATATAGTATTTGAATTTTGTGTATATGTAAGTAAAGACATTGTAGAAATAGTAAAAAAGTCAATCTGATTTACTGAAATATTTCTATTAAAATTCACTTCAATGTTGGATGGATAGTATAAACATATATTTGTGTTTAATAAAAACTTTAAATAATTAAAAAATATACAACAATTTTAGAGAAACTAACACTTGGATTTTAGCTAAATTATTTTAATGTATTAACAAAAATATATTTAAAGTAATAAAATATATAAGTTAATATTTTGTTGATATTTACTAAGCCATGTTACACTTATTTAAAGTGTAAATGACTGAAATGTGTTTTATAAACAAAATATAATTTCACGAACATGTACATTTTTCATGACTAAACAATTAATTTAATAAAAAATGCTTTTAAAATTGATGACTTTGACCAAATACTGAAGAAAGAACAGATAATAAGAGTAATAACATTCTTTCAAAAGCATCCAATGGTAAAAGCAGCTTGAGAAAATATTTTTTTTGCAAATTCTTCAAAATAGTTTACTACACTAAACATGATCAAAAACAAAAAAACATTTTTTTTCGTTTTTTTGTTTGCCAAAATTACTTACAAACAATAGCTGCCAGGCACATTGCCTGAATTATTTCAATTTTGTTTGATTTACAGTTTGCAAGCGTCATTATGATTCACTAAACAGATGAATAGTTATTAGTTGTTTATGGAACTATTTAGTCTTCTTGGCATAGAGAAACATGACAAAGCGTGCCCGTGTGTGTCGCAATCTGCTACAGCAGATATAATAGTCGTTAACTTTGATGTGATTTCAGGCCTGTTTCTGTAAAAGGTTCTTGCAAAATAATGCTCCAGTCTATCCTTAAATGTCAATGTCTGTTATGTGTGATGACATCTCTGTCCTCAGCCAGAATGACACACTGGCCTACTAATGTCACTCAGCTGTCCTGTCCTCTCACGCTCTCCCACAGTGCCGTTCAATCAGCCTCATTACCCACAAACCCTCCGTTCCAAACACAATGGCTTACAGTGCCAATGAATCACAGACACCATATGACCCCCGCTTGTTGAAACAAGAAACAACTTTATGCATTTACTGTAATGCATCTAATAGTTTAGTTGTTATGATTATAAGTTATTCTAAACCATAAGGAGCTTATTGGTATAATGCGTACGTTTTACAAGCCTGCTGTATTCCTTGTCCTTGGCCAAACTATTTCAAGATTTAACATCCAGTTCAATCTGCTCAATGGTTAAGGTTTTTGCATGTAACGCGAAGTGTTGCCATGTCAACTTTTCAGAACCATTTGCTTTGTGCAATTTTTCTATGTGCACGCATGACTCACATTTACAGGAAATGTATAAATCAAATCACAGTCCATCCTTCTCCTGCAAATATTGAATTTATCCTTATTTAATTGTTTTCCGTTATGCCACATTCAAAAGCATTTTCTTTCTTTTTCAACTAGACCTCTCATCCCACATGTTCAGAAGAAACCTCAACCAACTTCCAGCAAGAACACATTCACCTCCTGCCTTATCTTCATCACCATTATCGTCCTCATCTCAACGCTCGGAAAGAACCAGGCGTCCAACTTATGCCTCATCCGGTGCCAAACATCCCACATCTCCTGGTCGCCGTAACAGTGCCTCCAGCATAGACCCCACCCCTCCCCTTGGCTCAGAGGGGTCGGGTAACTTAGGAGATGGGGCTCAGGGTATTCACCTGCTTTTACGGCCACCTGATCTACTGACACCTAGCCAGATGCCTCCTTTCCGTGACGAAAGACCAGCAACACCCGCCCCTCCGACCATCGTGGCACATGAAGACTTGTATCCCGTCCACTCCGCCGAGGTTGACTGGGGCTCTGGAGACTATTTGGAAACACTTACCTTTATGGGATCTGAAGGGGAGGAGCTTTCGCTCGTCACCACCCTTCCCACACACGGATATGATCCATATGACATGGATGATGGCGGAACGGTTAGCTATAACACGGCTTTCCCATCTCGTCCGGTACTTCCTCTTTCCTCCAGAGACCTCCAACCCAGCGCGACTGTGAAGTTTGGTGCTAACCTAAGGACTGCCCATCCCACTGATCCCCGCCTTCCTTTGGATCCTGATTCCATACACACAAGATATACAGAAGATGACTTTGATTTCGACTGGGCAGAGCTTTATCCTATTGAGCCAACCGAGATGCTGCTTCCAGACATGAACAGTATGGAGTATTACAACACATTGCAAGCCAAAGAGAATGCCAGTATTGCCAGAAACAAGACACATTATGTCCATCCTCACATTACGCCCACCCATACCCTTGGAAGCACCCCAACAGCAATTTTGGAAAAAGGGACAGATCACGTCGACTGGACCACTCAGCAACCCAGTCCATCTCCGCCCCCAAAAACGACTAAGCGTCCTGTCACATCAAGCACACCCACCAATACTCACTCACCCCCTGAAGTTCCGTTAACTCCAAAGAAGGATGATCCTTACATACCTACATCTCATGTGGGCAGAACACCCGCCCAACCTCCATCGGGCATCCCAGAGTCTCCAGTAAAACAAGAAGTCACGTTCAAGCCCCCGGAAACTACAAAACCACATACCACAACTATTAAGACCACAACAAGAACCACAACTATTAAAACCACGACTACAACCAATACCACCAGCCTTTCTACTAAAAGTCCACTGCCTACAACTCCCAGAATTCCACTGTCCATTGCACCTCGACAGTATGTCTGCAACATCACCAAACCAGACATGTACCTTGTGAGAGTGGGTAAGGTGGTATTTGAATGTTATTTTATTGGACGAAAAAAGGCTTATATAATATGAATTCAAATGAACGATTTAAGTGTGTGCTTTGGGAAAGTAGGATACTATTAAACATTAAATGCAAATCCAGCAAAACAACCATTATGTTTAAAACATAGATTAAAAATAATGATTCATGATGGACTAAATTAGGAACTTGACAATCATATTAAGCAAACCTCAAGAAATCAAATATATGACTACAAATCTTGATGATCTCTGTGTGACCCCACAGGGATGCCAAGCGGCTCCTCGGTGGCGTTTGCCAAAGCACATGTGCGAGAGATTCTCAGAAGAGAGTTCAACCGCTCGGTCGAGCTACAGGTGACTATCAGACAAATCCCCCAAAATTAACTTTCAAAGCAAAACTTTTAACAATCCTGATATTTGTATTTGCAAAATCCATCCAGGTCCTCAAACCCCCGCCCAATTTTATCTTCCGGACAGTCTCTGGTCCACTGGTGTACACTGCGGTGTCAGTCATCAATTCCCTCCGCCAATCAGCACACGGCTCAGCCTCCTCAACCATTCTGTCCGTCACACCAATATACGCAGTACCTGATTATAAACATCAGGTTCACACTGGTGAGATAAACAATGAGCAGATAAATATTAACAAATAGAAATTAGATTAATGTATGATTTAAACCAGGGACATTTAATCATGTTTAAGATGAATGATTGATGCTTTATTTAGTGAATACATAGATATTGAACTGGTTACTTTGTAAGCATCTGTTTGTCCTGCAGTTCTACAGTTTGTACCGAGTCACGTGGATGTGCGTCTCTGTAGCTTCATCGAGCGTGTGGAGAAAGGGTTGCTCATGGCCTACACGGAAGCACGCAAGCGTTCGCAGGAAAACGGAAATTTCACCGTATATGTGCGTATGGCTCTCAGAGGCACATTAAAAATAAAACGAAATACTTGCTGTTTGTACCCTTAAACTTCACAGATTAAAATGCTCATCAGCAAAAATACTGTAACCTCCGTACAGTTTTGTTTTTGCAGTTTTAGTTGCATTATAAAAATGTTGTATCAATGTTTTGTCCAGATTGTGAATATTACAAGTAGCCTCCCTAAGGGTCAGCGTCAGCAGAAGGCGCCGGTTGACATCACCTTCGCTGTGCGGGATTCCCAGGGTTACCTGACCGGAGCTGATGTGAGCGCTCATATGAGGCAGCTCAGCGCTGTGGAGTTCAGTTTCTACCTCGGTTTTCCTACCCTGCAGATCGCTGAACGTGAGTCTGGTTACAAGGATACATAAACATGCATGTTTTGTCTTATACTGTCCCCACGTTCTTGCTTTTTATCTTCCAGCTTTTCATTACCCCGAACTAAACGTATCGCACCTTTTACGTTCCTCCTGGGTGAAAACAGGTGAAGTGTCAAGTTTTTGGGGCCTTTATATCCTTGATAGAAAGCTAATAGAAATAATAATTCTTTTTATTCTGTGCTGTAGTGTTATTGGGTGTGTTGGACCAGCGTGTGAATGAGAGAACCTTTCAGGCTAAGATGGAGAGGCGACTGGCCTTGTTGGTTGGAGAGGGCCTTGGGATAGGGGTTGGGAATCGACGCTGGAAAAGAGCTACCGTTGTTGGCAACAGCAGTGTACAGGTACAATTTAAAAAACATCATCCAAAATTTGCATGCATGTACTACTATATAGTAAATGGATCTCTGTGCCTCAGATTGTGCGGACATCTCGTCTGAATGGGCCTGACTTCCCTTTGGAGATGGTGTATTTTGTGGAGGCGATTCCAGGGGAGAGATTGCCAGCCCAAGCCACTGCCGCCCTGCTCAACAGACTTAATCTACAGAGAGCTGCTATTGTATTGGGTTATCGTGTACATGGAATACTAGCCACACGTGAGTTATATGCAGTTAATAATTCGCAATTTGGCTAACATGTTTCCTCAAAGTTGTCTCAACGTTCTCTCAAGGTAATAAACGTTCATAGTATTTTAAAGCATTTATGAACGTTGTACAGCCCTGAGCAAAAGTCTTAGGTATGTCAGCATTTCACCCCAATAAACGTTTTTAAGTCAGTATTTTAGTCCATTTAGAGTCGTCTGTCATTTTAAAATATGAGTTTATATTTGAAGGTTTAGAATTGTAATGGTGTTTAAAATGAGGGTTTTTTACCTGGAGCCAAACATTTAGTTAATATTCAATTTATCCTGTTAAAATTGTCTTTTGGTTTTGTCTGAGCATGTTAAACAATGATTGTTTGAACGTTGAAGATTATAATTTTAAAGATTTCCTTCCAAAATGCTACAAATCCATCCTTTTTATTTTAAGAAATTCTGGTTTATGTTTTAATATTATATTGTCATCTATTTTACCTATTATTGCATGATTAAAAGAGAGGAAAAACAGACTAAATGCATAAGACATGTCGTACTAAACTTGAAGACATCCTGCAAAGCTACAGTACATTAAAAGGTATTTTCATATACTGCATAATACAATTCCTATTATGCAGTATATGACTATTGCAAAAATGCACCTAAATATTGACTATTGCAAAAATGACAAAATAACCTGTAAATAAATATCAATATTTGGCACTTGTGCAAATGATGTCAATCTAGGAGTCAAAAACTCCTAAAAACTCATGGATGTCATACACCTAATTTACTAACTCACTTCTTTTCTAACTACTCACTCTATCAAAAAAAAAAAAAAAAAAAAAAAAAAAAAAATTTTTTTTGTAACTTCGCTCTCTGTGTAACTCGATAGCATTGTTGTAGCACTTGTTCATCTATTGTTGTATCGGCTATTTACCGCTTAATTGTCTCCTCGACTATTGTAAGTCGCTTTGGATAAAAGCATCTGCTAAATGACTAAATGTAAATGTAAATGTACTGACTCAAACCATCAAACCAAAGAACATACTGACATGCCTAAGACTTTTGCCCGGTAATGTATATCTTGCTAAACGTTTCAAAGCATTATAAATATGTTGTTTTCAAATTATAAGCAGAACATTTGTTCGTGATATCTCCTGTTTGTCTTAGCGGTTGAGAAGCTGGCATTGGCACCATCTGAGACGCAACCGAGTAACGTGTGGCTCATCGTGGGGGTGGTGGTTCCGGTGCTGGTGGTCATCCTCATCATCATCATCCTCTACTGGAAGCTCTGTCGCTCTGAGAAGCTGGAGTTTCAGCCAGACGCTATGAGCACCATCCAGCAGAGACAGAAGGTTGGAATCACATACAACAGGTTGCTGAGTGTGTGCGTGGTACTGAGTAAGCTACTTATAGACACTACATGTGAAGGATGTTCCTACTGTAACCGTACTTCTCTCAAGGGCTTTCAGGGAAGAGTAGACTACTCAGTAACAGCAAGTTGTGCCTTGTGTGCGTTTATGCTGTTGTATCGTAGTAACAGTGTGCATTTGTGTCTAACCGTGCAGTTGCAGCCTCCGAGTGTAAAAGGTTTTGATTTCGCAAAGCTTCACCTGGGACAGCATAGTAAGGATGACATAATGGTCATACAAGAGCCCGGCCCTCTCCCGCCTTCGGTTAAAGAGGCCACCCCCTCTGAGGGCGGAGAATTAAACACACCCAAATCGAAGAGTTCGTCTACGAAGGCATCACGTGCGGCTCGGAGACGGGGCAGGTGGGAAACTGTTTGTGATTGTACATTTTTTATTGTGTTTAATACACATGGTCTTAACCATGACTGATGTGGCTTTGTTAGATTGTCTCCGTCCGATGGCGATTCATTGGGAAGTGAAGCTTCGAGTGGAAGAGAGTCAGCGGAGGAGAGCACGAGACCTGCGGTGACACCGAGTGACAGCAAACCCCAACACCGCAAGAGCAAGCATGGTACCGTTTGACACTACAACACAAACACCTGCATCAATATTAACACAAATACAAATCAAACTGATCTGTTTCTTCCTTCCTTTCTTATTTTTTCTGTTTATCAGCTAAAAACAAACTAGGTAAGCTCTTTTAAGAATTGCCCTCCCATGTACTTTGGTTACACGTTGCATATCCATGACCAGACCACCATCTGGCTTTAATCTTTAGGTGCTCAGCCTGGAAGTGGTGCGGATGAGCAACTGTCCTCATCCTCCATATTCGAGCACGTGGACCGTCTCTCTCGAGGTTCATCTGACGGAACACGCAGGGTATCTAACAAGATCCAGCTCATCGCCATGCAGCCCATGCCGAGCCCGCCCCTTCATCCGCACAACCAAGCCCTGAGTCCCAGCCTTACAGAGAAGTTGTCTGATGGTTCAAAGGCCAACAGTGAGGTCAGTTACATGTACGCGATTTTAATTTCATGAGCTCCTCAAAACCACATTTATGATGAAATTCATAATGTTCAGATCCAAGTGGCCTTAAGGCACAAATCTGAGATAGAGCACCATCGCAATAAAATCCGCCTCCGTGCCAAGAGAAAGGGCCACTACGAATTTCCTTCCATGGAGGACATCATGGCTGCGTTTGGCGACTGCTCCGAGCAGCAACGTGTGTATCAGCAAGCTCAGGAGCAGATACACAAGATCCTGCACCCAGATGAACGCACACCGTCATCATGCGGGGAGCCACGCAAGAGGTCAACTTAACCCGCCCGGCTTTCTGTTTCAACAGACTTTTTTGCTATATAAATCTGACATCTATTTGTGTCCTTGTTGTTGCACGAGCAGTTCCAGAGGTCGACGCTCTCCCAGACAAAGGCAGAGACAGAATTACAGTGGAAGCGGAAGTCTGAGAGACAAAGACCGCCTCATTGCCGAAGGGGATGCCACATACAGGAAATACCCCGGGGTCAATAATGTGGCATATGTGGTAGGACACACACAATCACACGTGCTCACACTGACCAACACCACATAACTCGCAATCGTTTCTGTCCTTGTAGTCTGATGCGGACCAGCTCCCAGATACAGAAAGCCCCTCCCCGACCGATGAGGTGTTTTTAGACCCCGGGTCTCCGCCTTCTGGCCCCGCCCCTGCGCCACCCGCCTACGTCCCCCCACAGCCAACAATCGAAGAGGCCCGGCAGCAGATGCACTCCTTATTGGATGACGCCTTTGCTCTCGTATCGCCCTCTTCTCAAGGAAGCCCCGCCCCTTTGGCTTTTACCGCCGTCAACGCGGTCACTGGCGTTGGAGGAATCAGCCCCTGTCAACCCTCAAGTCCATCTTCACGCCCTGCACGGCAATGGGGATCGTCCTCTTACCCAGTGGCCCCTGCACATAGTCCCTTCTCTGCGGTATGTAGCATGTAATAAGTAGTAAGCAAGTGGTTTTGACAGTATGCTAGTGTCCTGGCCTTATGGGATGGCGGATGTACACTTTAAAATCACAAAGGTTACAATAAAGGTTCACTTATCTATTGTACACTTACTATTATAATGATCATTATGCATACTATGCAGTTTGCATACAATTTTATGTAAACATGTATACTGTATAATAGGGAAGTGAGCAGGTATAGAGAACAAGGCTATGGGGAAACTTCAGTAATGTATACATTAAATTGGACGTCTTAAGATTATTATAAATGTACGTTATGCATGTCGTTATGCATGTCTGTGATGATGAGTTTAGGTTTGAGGTGATAAAATAAAAAATGAATCCCGTTTAATATATTTTTTGCTATACAGAGGTATGCCGAGTTAGGAATGTCTCCTACGTCGGTCCAGGGCTTACTGCAAGGGTAAGAGGATTTTTTTTTTTTTACGGACAGTTCTCTTAAACAGAGGGCCTTAACATACCCCAAGGGGATCTTAAAGTGAAAAAACAAGAACTAAAATAATTAAAAACAACAAACTTGGTAATTCTTATCAAATATACTTTGTCAAAATTCCAAATATTTGAATGGGAAGAAATTGTATGTGGGAAGGTCTTCAAATCTGTCTCCAAACTGTGTTATATTAACCGGTTGCCACAGGCCAACACTGGGCTAGTTTGGGTATCTCTGATTTAGATTGACGGAATAAGAAAAATCGTTTTAGTTAAATATAAACCATGAATAATTTTGATACATTTTTAATGTGTACATTATGACTTAAACTCAACCATTAAAGAACCCGTATGCCAAGAAGCATCAGCATCTCCTGGGATTTTTATCGATCATCTTGCTCTATCAATTTCAACATTTATTTAATGCGCATTAAAGATGTTTATATAACAGCTACTAATTGATTAAGTATCCAAGATAATATTGCCCAAGCAGATTGTTTGTTTAATTGACAGCCAGGCACAAGGCCCCGGATATCTGGTGCCGGCAGACATGCAGTCTGATCCCGGATACTCCAGTAGGGCGCAGTATGGAGAAGAACTCCCATCTTCCTCTCGGCCTCGACCCGTAGGGGGCAGCACAGGTAAGAGTTTACAGAACCAGGATTTCAGGTTTTACAGTTTTGTTATAATTGTAATGTGATCTGTACGTAGGTGCACAGTTACATCAGCTGACACAGGTGGGCTTGTCAAGTCGGATTGGATTGTATCCCGGAGTTGGCCGTAGTGTATCCGGACCCTCGGGGTCAAGTTGGGCTCAGTATCGCTCGGATGATGAGATCACGAGGCCAGGGTCCAACCGGGAGGCTGTACGTCGCTTACGCACTCACAATGTCTCAAATACCAATGATAAAAATGTAAAATCCACATGCTATGGCATTGTCGTCTCTTCTTTCCATAGATACTTACATTCCCAGAATATTCCTCCTCGCCTGTATTCCAAATGCCAAGGACATCACTACAGGATCCCAGCCCACCCCAGGCCCATCTAGAAACCTCCAGCCCAGTTTATGTCGCCCCTGAGGAGCGTTCTCCGCCCCCTCATTCTTCGGCTTCCCTCATCAAGGCCATCAGGGAAGAACTTCAGAGACTTTCCCAAAAACAGGTTGCCGTTGCCGGCTACCACAGTTGAGAGACGCCCCCTCGAACCCGAGGGTGACTTTCTGACACGCAGCTGCTTTTAGACAAACCCGAACCACAATTCTACAACTCAAGTACGGCTGGTCTGTTACCTGATATCATGGGGACAAGCCGGATAAAAGATAAAAACACAGCTCTCGTCCAGACTATTTAGATGAAAGATTGACCCGTATACAGGCTCTCAATTTGCATGCTGGGGGCTGTGACTCTTTATGACTTAGTTTCTGATGTGAAAATTCATCTTGTTTGGTTTCATGTCTGTCAAAGAGCTTCCTACAAATGGGTCATCTTCATGTCTCCGGACCTCCTCTGGTGCTAAAACTCATTTCATCGCGATGCCACACATTCGGAAACCTTGTCCTGTTTTGTTGCTGTATTTCCAGTCTCTTTCCTGTCGTCAAATTCATCAATAATGGCTGATCGAGTGACATGGTCTGTGGAATGGTCATATGAGTTTCGGGCATATTTGAAATGCAGAAGCTGCTCAGTGATCTTTTAGGTAGTGTTCGTAACGGGGTAGATCAACAAGCGACCTTTAGGAAAAAGATTTGGATTGCTGTCAACACAACAGAATGTCTTCGCCCTCCCTAATCTCTCTACTGTGTCTTTTATGTTAAGAATTGCTGACGTAGCTTATCAGTTTACAGATATTTTTGCACATTTCATCTTTGCACATTCGTATTATGGTGGACGTCAATCAGTTACAGAGTTTATGTGGAAAAGAGAGAAAATGAAACTGTAATGATATAAAACTATACATAATTTACTATTACAAACAAATATATATTTATTGCATATTGATGTATCGACCCATTGAGCACAATCTGTTAGATTCTATGTAAAGCATACTAGATAGTATTTATTTTTAATTGTAATGAGAGTATTATGTATTAAAGATGTTGAGAAGTGATGATATGGGTCAGTTAAAAAAAGACCAAATCACTGTTGAAGCATATAGTTCCATCAGCTTGGTAATTCAGTAGGCATTCTATGTGTATTTTAATGTAAACGGTCATGTGGATTTGCACAGAGCTGTATTTGCTATAGGGTTAAAGGCCTTTTTTCTTTATTTAGATCCTTTTTTATGTTTTTACCTACTCCTTTATGCTATGTTTTAGGATTTATTTTGGATACTTTTCCACATTTGTCTCCCCAAATCACCTGCAATGTCAGGGAATATTCTTGGACAAATAAGAAAACCTAAATTGTTTCTTTTTCTTTCTTATTTCCGTTCTCTTTTATTTCATGGTTGTATATGGTGCCTGGCAGGCCTTAAATTAGAATGCATGTGAAGTGAAGGATTCTTATGGGTTTTTTCTTCTTTTTTTTTATTTTGTGTGCAATTGTCGTAATGGGCATGCTAATAGTCTTGAAGATTAAGATGTGACAAACAAGCTTGATAGAATATAGCCTACTATGAATGACAATGTAAAGGTTCATGAGACTCAACCCCAACAACGAAAGCACAGAGAAACCATCGCAATCATTTAAAAAAGATACTTTCCAGTATGTTACCATTTGTAAACCTGAATAATATTTTTTGAAAATCAATATTTATGATGAAAATATATCATGTAGAGAGAGTATTAATATGTAAATGGAAATTTCTCCATATTTGAATATTCAATATGTTGTCCAATGATGACCAGTAAGAGGCAAATATCATTGGTAGACCACCCTTCTCCCACCATGCAAAGACCAACAGGGAATTATTTTTGATTTTTGATCCTGTTATTATTTTAATCAGTGTTGCAGATTTTACAATGAAAACTGGTGCTACTCAACACAGTTTGTGTGTGTGTGTGTGTGTGTGTGGGTGTGCGTGCGTGCGTGCGTGCCTGTGTGTGTGTGTGTGTGTGTGTGCTTGTGTGACTGTATGTGTGTAACCATCAAAACCTTACAGCACTTAACTGAACTTAGCCACAATTATAGCAATTCTAATTTACAAGCTCTGAGATTAACTGTGTGTGTGTGTGTGTGTGTGTGTGTGTGTGTGTGTGTGTGTGTGTGTGTGTGTGTGTGTGTGTGTGTGTGTGTGTGTGTGTGTTTGTGTGTTTTAAGCATACGTGTGCGTGTGTGTGTCTGTATGTGTGTTTGAGCGTAAGTGTGTGTGTGTGTGTGTGTGTACGCAATAATACCTCCCCTGTCCCTATGTCGATGCCATAGAGGATGTCATAGAAATGTAACATATCATTTTACACACAGTTCATTCTTTTTATAAGTTATTATAAACATCTGAACATGCAAAGGATATGGAAGATGCAGTCCCAGTCTTACCATTCATTTTATGATCTCTCTCTCTCTCTCTCTCTCTCTCTCTCTCTCTCTCTCTCTCTCTCTCTCTCTCTCTCTCTCTTGGTCTCTGCAAACTGCATCCCGGTATTTGATGTTTAATGTCTCTATATGGTTGTGTATATTAAACAATAAACAATGTGCTGTCGATGATGCATCTCTCTTTCATGCCAAAGTGATTGACGCAGGTCACACATGTGCTTCTTTAATAAATAAAATGATTAAATGTAATCAGATTAGTAGACTTCATAAAAGGACAGAAACCATTGGAACATTCTAATGTTCTTAATGGTTAAAGTTGGAATAGTTTCAATGGAAACTGGACTTTGTGGGCCCAACACACACAACTCAAATGCATTAATAGAAAAGGATTCAAATCTCCATTTCTTTGGCAGGGATTTTGACAGACTAACTTTGAATGTGTTGGCCGAACCCAAATGAAGCGAAACCTGTAAAGTCACTCTCAACTCTTGTCAAACAGGTTCTGCATTACTCCGGTTGTCCCTCGCACATACAAATGTGCAAAGTATGGCACAAAACACAATGTTTATCAAATAACAAAGTTTGTAAATATAAATGGCCAACACATCTCCCATCTCTACATCCCTGTTTGTCTTCAGGCACACCCTGAAAAGAAACCCAAGCCTAAATCCTTTCTAAACACAACCTGGGAACTTTGTGGGCGTTGTGTTCTGCCAAACTCTTGCGTGGCCCTTTAAATCTGCCCCCCCCCCTGCGCTCCGAGGTTGAGTGACGTTATTTACCTACAGCAGGTAAACTGGATGTTTCTATGCGACAACACATGTTTGATACTTCCTTAAATGAGGAATTTGGACTAAAGGAGGGAAAGAATGTAACCGTTGGGTGTTACATGTTCTCCCGGGTTTGATGTGACTTCCCCAAATCGTTGGAACTCCTTTGATCTCTTTTAATACGTCATAAACGTGGATGCCATGTAAAGCCTGGTGACGTCAGAGTTTGAGGATCTGCCTTGATCATCATTGTAAGTATTGTATCACTTTGTATGGGTGGTGACATAAAGTCTAAAACTTCAAATAAGTTTAAAAACACAAAATGCATGAATAATAAAATGTGTAAATCATGTTACATAAGAGATATCATGATTTGTGATTTTGTATTGTTGATTATATCTTATAAGTTCACACTTGACATGAATACAAAGAAAGCAAGAGTAGGTCCAATGCTTTGAGATGTACACGCCATACACTGTACAAGCAATGGATGGGTACAAATAACACTGTGTTTCCAAACCAAGATGGCACAATGTCTTTAAGATGTCTCCTGATCTGGACATCATCTTAGAAAGAGCCGTCCAAGACATCTTCTAGGGTTGTTGATGATGTGAGATGTGTCAGAGATGAGCCGACTGTATATCTTGCAGATGAAAATGCCATTCAACGTCTGCCGTGTGTTCTTCTAACGTGAGCTTCTTGCGAATGCAGAACGGAAGGATGGCGCTGAGACGATCAGATTCCATGAAGACTGAGCTGGTCAATGCCATCCAGCTTCAGGAAGTGGAATTGGGAGAGTCCAGCACCGACCCCAGCAATGGCACACCGGCACCACCTCCAGAAACTCCAGAGGTCACAAGTGAGAAATGCACAACTAACAACAACAATACACATGCTAAACTGTCATTATGATGGCACAGGATGAGTTATTTTTGTCTTCTGAAGCCCCCACAGAACCGAAATGTTACACGGTGGAGGAGGCCGTCGAGAGCATAGGCTTCGGACGCTTCCACATTATGCTGTTTGTCATCATGGGCAGTGCCAGTGTAAGGAAAACGTCGTGTTTGGGTATTTTTGTTCTTTCTTGACGGTCATATCTTTTATTAAAGCTGTGTGGTTGTGTTTAGATAGTGGAGGCGATGGAGATCATGTTGTTGGCTGTGGTTTCTCCCGAGATCCGCTGCGAGTGGCGTCTGGAGGATTGGCAGGTGGCTTTGGTCTCCACGGTGAGGAGCTCAGTTGCTCATCCAATCGGAGCACTTTCATTTTGCTTGAATTTTTGCATTCCCACACCACCGCATTCACATACCACATTCCTTTTCCGTTAAAGTTTCTTTTTCATAAGTTGATGTGTCTTTTTGTCGTTTAAACTTTTTATCCCGGGTTATTAACAGGCTGCGGCACAGTTTATGTCCAATTGACATCTTTGTTTGTGTGTTTAGATGGTGTTTCTGGGATTCATGGTTTGTGGGGTTCTTTGTGGATATATCGCAGACCGATACGGACGCTGGAAGGTCAGATTTTATACGTGCTCCACAAATCGTAGAATGTGGATTCATGATGAAAATTACGAGAATCTCAGAAGAGCAACAGTTGGGTTTCTCTTCACAGGTGGTGTTTGGGGGATTTGTGTGGGCTTCATATTTTTCTCTTCTTACTTCGTTCTCACCGTCATACGGCTGGTTCATCTTCCTGCGCTGTATGGTCGGATGTGGAGTGGCGGGCACGTCTCAAGGGTGAGGTCTTCATATGATTTGTCAAAAAGGTTGTAAGACTAATATCAGATACTTTGGAAAATGTGATTTTAGGCTGTTCATGAAAATGTATATTTTGGTTATGCTTGTTATTCTGATATTTTGCTCTTTCTGGAGGCACGAAACCCATCTTTTATATACAATTCATAAATGGACAGTTGTGCGTTTACACTTTATCCGAAAGCCACGACCAAATGAGGAACATTACAGGCCGTTAGCCTTTATCACCATTGACTACCATGTTACTGTAAATAGTCTCCAAACTTCTCTTTTATTTCCTCTTACAGGTTTGTTCTAAAGACAGAATTCATTCCCGCCAAATACAGAGCGTTTCTTCTGCCTCTCGCCTCAGTGAGTAAATACAAGGAGAAAACCGTCAAAAAATGTCCTGCTTGACCTCACAGCTTTATGTTTTGATCTGTGATTGTTGACAGATCTTTTGGATGTTGGGATCTATGCTCATCATCGTTCTCGGTATGACTGTGGTGCCAACAATGGGTTGGCGATGGATGATCCGTTTCTCCATCATTCCCAGTCTTTTACTCATTGGACTCTTCATGGTGAGTTTGACGACTGGTGGGTCGTTGCACATTTGATAACTCCAAATTCATGGGTTTGTTTCATTTAAAATCCACATTGCATAGGTGACCAAATGGTTAATCCAAATTCGTAGCCACAAATACTATTTTTAAATTGTCCCGTGCAAACTTTCTCTGTTTTAGATTATTCCTGAGTCAGCACGGTTCCAGGTGTCTGTTGGTAACATCAAGGGAGCCATGTCTACACTTCAGTGGATTGCGATTATGAATGGCGCATCCCTACCTGAAGGAGAACTGAGGGAGCCGGTGGTGGTATGTTTATCAGAATGGTTCATTTGTCAAACCCATTATGATTTACAAATCACGCACATATGTGTAAAGACAATTCTAAATGTAATTCACAGTGTTTGTTTTAGCATTAAACATGTCATATCCATTCGTACTGTATAATCAAAACCTTTAAGATTTTATCAACAACAACTACAAAAAATATTCAAAAGGTATAGTTCACCAAAATATGATAATTCTGTCATAAATTGCTCACTCTTCAATCTATGTTAAAAGATATTTGGGGAAATGCTTTTATCCCAATAGTTATTGAACCCTAATGGTTGTCCAACATTCTTCGAAACATCTGATTTTGTGTTCAACAGAAGAAAAACACTATGAAGTATTTTCCTACCATAGTAGTCAATGTGGACTAAGATCCCTTTGGTTAACAAGCATTCATCTAAATATACTTTTCTGTGTCCTTTAAAACAAAGTGACTTATACAGATCGGAAATAATTGAAAAGTAATTTCAGGACAGAATTGGAATTTTTGGGAAACTATCACTAAGTATTTATTTATATTTATTTTAAGTACATATAGATACAAAAATACTGGCAGTTTCCTTATGTAACAAAACTATTTCAAACGTACAAGACATCATACAACAAACAATACTGTTTGCGTTCAGGCAGAAAGAGGAAATGCCAGCACTCTGATCAGCCCTGCGTTTAGAAGAACATCTCTCTTGCTGTGGTACTCATGGTATGGCCTAACACACCTTTAATGCATGTTTGCTTGTTCACTGACTGTACTGTTAGATATGATCAATACATGACACTCTGTGATAAATATCTATCATCCCCAGGTTTGTGGCCTCTTTCTCCTACTACGGTTCTGTTCTCAGCAGCTCAGAGTTGCTGGAGAAGAACCTGCTGTGTGTGACGGATGCGGACCAAGACCACCAGATCAAACACAACCAGGAGGAGGCGTTGTGCTACTGTATTCCCTTCAACATGGCCGACTACCAGACACTCCTTATCAGCGCTCTGGGCGAGGTGGCACGTAAGTGACCTTTGACCTCTCGCCCGTTCCGGCCTACAGCTTACCCTGTTTAAATGCTAATTTTGATTTGCTTTTTTACATTGCCCGCAGTCATCCCTCTGAACATTGGCCTGTTGAATATATTCGGACGCAAGCCGAGCATGATCATACTGTTGCTGCTGTCTGCCCTTTTCTTCATGCTTGTTAATATCTGCACAACGATGTGAGTGTATACTCCACATATAGATGGCTACTCCACATAAAACAATGTGCTGTTGTCTACTATGTAAACATCATTTTTTAACATCATGTGGTCTCTATTGGTCACGTGTTAAAATCGGGGCCATGAAAACTCTTTGATGTGCTTCTGTCTCTACAGGTTTGGTTTTACCACACTGCTCTTTCTTCTCCGTTCTGTGGTTGCTATGAATTTTAATGTGGTCTATATTTATACAGCAGAGGTAAGATCCTTAAGGTTGACTTCAGAAATTGACACTATATTGCATATATATGTTGATATAATAATATCAACGTTTTATTAGGTTTATCCGACTGCCGTTCGCTCTATAGGAATGGGATTTTGTACTTCCTTTAGTCGTATCGGGGGAATGATTGCGCCATTCATTGCACAGGTAGTTTGTGTGTGGTTTTCTTATATAAACACCTGATGCTGGTTGGGTTTGTTTAAAATATTTACATAGCATGTGATTGTATCTTCTTTGTTTGCATGCGTGTTAGGTGCTGATGTCTAGGTCTGTCATTTTGGCCTTGTCTCCATTTGCGGTGGTGAGTGTTATATGTGCTGTTGGAGTCGTCCTGCTGCCCATAGAGACCAGAGGACGGGCATTACTGGTAATTGTTGACCTATTCGCTCAGCTCAATATGATAATTCACCCAAAGATGGAAAAGTTATCATTATTTTCAAGCATTCCTCAAAATATCTTCTTCTGTGTTCTGCATACGAAATAAAGTCATACGTTTTTTAAGTTTGTAAATATGCTTATGTAAAAATGTGTTTCTAAGCATCATTGTAATACTGATGTATAAACTGCTTAATACTTTTCAGCAAACTGCATAAATGAAGATGAACACCTGACGAAGATGGAAGACAGTTGCACTTTTGTAAAAAATCATGTATGACCTCAAATTAATGTTGGAATTGGATTTTTTTAAAGAATGTTGTGGTTCTCATATTTCATGATGTCTATTAAAGACCACATTGAAAATCCGGACTAATTTTATTTTCTATAACGTAAAAAGTTGAGACTAACTATATTGAAGGTTTGGTGTTTGTTGTTTGTCTCAGGCTTGTTATATTTTCTTAATATTCAAGAAATACCCAAGCATTTATGGTCTTTTTCTTTAAAGAAAATAAGAAAAGGGTATTTTTTTTGAAAAACAAGGAGAGTTTGTCCCAAAATTCTTGTATAAATGTGGAAAATTTTGAAGTCACAAGTGTCCTCTTAGTTCAATACGTAGAAGGAGAAAATCTCTGAGAAGTGAAGTTCCAAGTCTCAAAAGGTAAACCTTTTACCGGAACAACACAGTGAGATGCCAGCTGATCATCTGAAATCCCTAGGGTAAAACATCATTTCTTATACTGTTTTCTTATATCCATACATCCCAAGGGCGCCTTCCCGCTTATCTTTTACTTCCAAGTTCCACCTTGGCTCTCGCCACCACATGAATCAACCTATATAAATTGTTTCTAATAGTGTAAAATCCCATGCTTCCCTTTTTAAAAAAAACATTACATCATCTCCCCTATGGTATGTTTCACAGTCACATGGGTTCAGCATGAACATTTGCATATGGTTTATGGTTTCGTACTCGCACACCTTTATTTTATAGCATGCTTTTAGAGAAATTCTACAACAGTATAAAGACAATAAATCAAGTGTTGATGCTTGACGCTGCTTGTTTTACCCTTTAGTGAATTTTAAACTAGTACATCAGACACATTGTGCTTAACATCTTGTGTTCTTTTTAAAAAAATTCAATAAAACAAGTTACATTGACATCACATAAATTTTTTGATATTTGGGTGAACTGTCTCTTAAAATAAACAAGGGTATCAAAAATTTCTGGCTTGGGACCCAAAGTGTGTTCTGTATTGTGTGCCAACCACCACTAGAGGTAGAAATGACATCATTTTCCTTTTATGGGATTGAAGGATAAACCAAACTCCAGAGTGTTGTAGTGTAAGGTCCACTTTTAATGCCTCCACCTCTTCTTTCAGCCCCCCCATGCTCTGTGTAATCTGATTATGAAGTCTCAGTGTAAATGAGATTACAAGTAAGGATCCAACCAAGACTTCTGCTCTATAACCAGTCAAGACATGATAAACCCAACTCACATGAATCATCTTCTTAATAATAGTGATTCAGCCTGGAAAGCACACAGAAGACACTGTGTGCCTGCTGTGAAGAGTGTGTAGAGGAGGAGTCAGCAAGTGCCTGGTAGCTCCTTCCTCTGACCTTGGCTCCAGAGTGATGGAGAAGGAGGACAGAGGGAGGCAGTGTGTGCGCGCTTGGGGTAGCGGGAGCGCGCATCAGACCTAATTCCAGCACTGCAGGATAAAGGTCCACTACATCCACAGCTACATCCACATGGGAACCTTCCCAAAAAGGGGGAGCAGGGAAAGCATGCCATCATCATGTGGAGATCCAGGACGGTAAATATCACTGGAGTCCTCTATACACCCAGATTGTATGCAGTGGGTGGGTTTAACATGTGCTGTGTTGTGTCATTGTGTTGCAATGGTGTGGAAACATCTCAAGTGTGTTGTGATGACATAAGAGCTTATGAAGGCATCTCTGTCGGATGGGTGCGCACGGTGCGCAATAGATCATTACAATAATTCACATTTAATCTATGTTCTATAATAAGTGCATTATGCCATGCTATTTATGGGGTTTGGTTAATGCATGAATGGCTGACTAGGGAAGAATTGAGATTGATTGTCTGCTGTGCACTGTAATCCTCTCCCTTTAAACAGTGCACCTGTCAATCACTAAACCACAGAGAGAAGAGTTTATCACACAGGTCATATGATTCATTTTGGGGATTCCTTGAAGTGTATAGACTTGACCTTATGTTGATGATGTCAGAGGGCTTGAGGACGGGTGGTTGGAGTTGTGGGTCACTTGTTCCTCTTTTTTTCAATATTTGGGTGACCCTGTACTCCAATATACACTATACTGCCCAATGTATCCGCTCAGACATCCAAATCATGTTTCAACTATCACTCTGAATGCTTCAGCATATCAAGACATTTTGGATGGTTCCACGCTCCCGACTTTGTGGGAACAGTTTGGATCTGAGCCCTTCATCTTCCAACATGACATCAGTGCACAAAGCAAGATCCATAAAGACATGGATGAAGAGTCTTGTATGGATGAACTTGACCGGCCTGCACAGAGTCCTTATTGAACATCTTTGGGATGAAGACTAAGAGCCAGGCCTTCTTGTCTAACATCAGTGTGTGACCTCACAAATGTTCTTCTGGAAGAATGATCATCAACACACTCCTAAACCTTGTGGACATCCTTCCCAGAAGATTTGAAGCTGCTATAAAGTGTAGACAGACATGATATTGAACTCTATGGATTACAAGTAGGATGCCACTTAAATTCATATGCGAGTCAATTTGAATACTTCTGCCAATATGGTGTATCTAAGTATGGAAGATGTCAGTGTGCAGTATGTGTCATTATGTTATGATTTCCTCATTTTTAATATAGGTACACCACACAAAATATTTCATTAATGGGTTAAGATAGGAGCTCTCAGAAGTCAATGGGTTGCACTCCTTTCGTAGAAACTCTGTACTTGTGCGTCTGTGTATGGTCATATCAGCCATCCAGCAACAAGGAACACACATGTATGTATTGTACTGTGTTGTTTGTAAACTAAATATAAAAAAGATTGGAAGTCACCTTGGCTCACCAATAATCCCATTTTCTTTCACTGTGGGTGGTATTCCCCTAAGGGTTAATACCAGACTAACTTCACTGCTTAAGGTCTCACACTGTCCAGACATAGTGGATGTACATTTCCTCGAATATATTTTTTTTAAGGAAAATTTACAAATTTTTTTTTATTTGATTTGTCCAAAAACATTGTATTGTGTACACTAAAAAAGTTTGTGGGCACTTTTGATCTGAAATGAGATTAATAGACCAAAATAAAATTTATAACTACGCATGTTTTGAGACAAACATACATTTTATTTAATAAAAGAGGGTTCTGAAAGGGATGATTTTGACTAAATATTGAAAAAATAACAGCCAATGGTAGCGCAGAAAAGAAGGAAGTCCTTTAAAAAAAAAATTTAAAAGCATTTCAGACGCTTCTTAAGAAGCTGCTGAACATAATGAAAATATAACATTTTTGCAAACTCTATTTAAACGGTGACTACTCTGAAGAAATAGAACATGCAGATTTTTTTTTCATTTTTACTTCCATTTTATTGCATTTCATCATTTTGGTGAGTTTATTATCATTTTAAAATGTGAAAAACTAGGAATGCACAGGTGAGAAAGTGTCCCAAAACCTTCAAATCGATAGTATAAGATGAAAGCCATTTTCTCGTTCTATCTACTTTCCTAGATGTCCTCTGTTTGGACTCCAGTCTGGGGTCTGATGAGGAGTAAATATGGACAGACAGCCCCAGATGTGTGACACACATGCCCTCTTTGAGGCCTTCGTTCAGGGGGCCACATGCAGAGAGACACTCAAAGCATTTCAAGAACTGTGTAAAGAACTCAATCTTCATCCCGGTGGTCATCCTCAGTTCTACCACACCTTGAGGAACAGACTGCACTACTGGAAAGCCAAAGCATTATGGGCCAAATTGGACAAACGAGCCGGACAAAAAGAGTACATGAGAGGCCATGCCTGCGCAAACACCACGGTACAAACACGCGTGCACCCACAATACATTGCAGGAGGTATATTCCCAAATATTTTGGATGTTCCAAACTCTGAATGAATTTGTGTTCAGTGTCTGATCATAGGAGCGGGGCCATGTGGACTGCGGACTGCTATAGAGTTGGCTTTCTTGGGAGCCAAGGTGGTTTTATTGGAAAAGAGAGATGCTTTCTCGAGGAACAACGTTTTGCACCTCTGGCCTTTCACTATCCAGGACCTCCGGGGTCTTGGGGCCAAAAAGTTTTATGGAAAGTTCTGTGCCGGAGCCATAGACCATATAAGTGAGTAAAGCTTACTGTATCTAATCTGAAAAGGAAAGCAAAACTAAAAGTCCTCTTTATTCTTTAGGTATTCGTCAGTTGCAGCTGATGCTTTTAAAAGTGGCCTTGTTATTGGGTGTTGAGGTTCACGTGAACGTGGCGTTCAAAAGTCTGTTGGAACCTCCAGAGGACCAGGATGATCAAAGTAAGACCATGATCAAAATGCAAAACAACATCAAATCCTGAAATATATTACAGAAGGGCTATCACAGGCAGTTTCTGTCAATCTTTTAACCTTAAGTTCCTGTTCCTAAGAGTCTAGAATATGGTTCATATGACCCCGAAAAGTCTTTGGTTTATTCACACTTACAGAAGTCAGCAGAGCAATTCTGTGAAAATGTCAACCTTGCCATGAAAATCTTTTTTTTCTAAAGTTTGCAGCATACTTAAAGCCGAAATGTCAACATTTGGTTGTTCGAATTTGTTTTTTAGCGCTTGATTTTTTATAGTAACGTTTTTCAAGATTGTCACATCCTTAATGCTACGTTTTACTCATCTATGGACACATCAATATTAAAATATAGTAATAATTTTATGTTCTATTAAGAGCGATCCCTTGGCGATTTACTAGATGTTTCTATTATAGTTTTTACATTTTAATTCACATAAATATTAAAAAGTTTCCTATTTTTGTCATGTCCACAATGCAGTTTTATTGACCTTTTCTAAAATAGAAAAAACTATCAACAACGGTTTAGTAAATAATTATATATAATAAATATAATAAATAAATATAATAAATAATTGGTTCAGTTTCCTGGAAACGATTATTCTCTCAAAATGTTTTTATGTCACGTCCATAAGACTGGAATTGCTCAGATACAACTTCACGACTGTTTCTGGAAAAAGCTAATCATCTCAAGAGGCTTTCTCCTAAATTGTGCACGCTGATGCTTGCACTATTCCGCACTTTCTGATTGGTGCGTGGGAGGGATATTACAGGAATAAATAAATATGCCTAATATTTTAGGACATGTGAGAACTCAATATGTTTAACAGTCTTATAATGCATGAAACAGCGTGAAGCCATTTCTTTAAATACCCAATTTCATCTTTTTAAGAGGTCGGTTGGAGAGCAGAGGTCCACCCTTCATCACATCCAGTCGGACAGATGGAGTTCGATGTTGTTATAGGAGCAGATGGAAGAAGAAACACGTTACCAGGTATGAGCTTCACTAATAATCATGGGAACAAGATTTAACGTAGTAATGTAATGTTTAAGATGAACCCTTTGGCAAAACGCTATACTGATTTATGTCAGTCTTAATTTTGGTGTAAACTATATGCCTTTAAAATGAACATTGTCATCATTTACTGAATCTCATTTTAGAATTTTAAATTTTTTTTACTGAAAAATAAAATTTTTTGTGTTCTTCAGTTTTACTGAAGAACACAAAAGAAGATATTTTAAAGAATGTTGTTAACTATAGAAGAATGACTTCCCATTGACTGTGATTGTATGGATGTGAAATCAAAGAGACATTTCTCCAAATATCTTTTTTTGTGCACAGTAGAAAGATACATACACAGCTTTTTATTAATGTGAGGGTGATTCAACGATGACAACATTTTATTTTAAATTAATTATCCTTTAAGTCGTATCATAATTATAGTATGTTCCTGATTTGTTATTTAATCTCTGTTACTCTTTTGCTCACAGAATTACACACACAAAGGCTAAAAATGTGTTTTGTAATCTGTTTTGGGGTTTGAGTCATAGGAAATTACAGCATTCGATGTTTTAAATTCTGGAAAAGCTTGAACAAGAAGTATGACGAATTAACTGTAGCTAAAAAATTATATCTACAAATAAACACACCACAGTACACTGTGCATGAATTTAACATGAAAATTAATGATATTGTATGATAAAATTAGTACTATTTTTTATTGAATATAATACTAAAATACACAAAGAAACAAATAATTTAGAACTTGCAAAAAAATAATACTTAGACATCTGGTCTAGACCAGAGGTGACGAATCTAACCAAAACAATGAAACAAGTCACATGTTTCCAGCTATCTATATTGAAGAGTCAGCTTTAACAAATAGTTCCTCAAATCTTATTTTACCCACTTCAGATCTGCTCATGAAATAACTACACATACACTGTTTATAACCGCTCTAAAACTCTAAAATGTTCATCTTTTAGGTTTTCGCAGAAAGGAATTTCGGGGGAAACTGGCTATTGCCATCACGGCCAATTTCATCAATCGCAACACGACCGCTGAAGCTAAAGTGGAGGAGATCAGCGGCGTGGCCTTTATCTTTAACCAAAAGTTTTTCAAAGACCTGCGGAAAGCCACAGGTATTCATTTTTATATAATCTTTATCATTTTAACCTATCATTATAAGCAAGTTTTACTTATTTTAAAAATGACAGCAGCTGGTAAAAATCTTGAATACCAAGTTGAAGTGAATTATAAATGTGTTTTACCTAAATAATTTAACGCAACATTTTTAAATGATACTATTCTGGAAGGTGTTCCAAGTAACTCAATAATTCATTACTTATTGTTTTTTGAAATATTATTTTCTCAGGCATTGATCTTGAGAATATAGTATATTATAAAGACGACACTCACTATTTCGTCATGACAGCCAAAAAACAAAGTCTTCTGGAGAAAGGAGTCATACTGCACGTGAGCATCACAGTACATCTGCGAATGCACTTGTGTAGTTTTGTGTGTATACTTATACATTAACATGATGCATTGCAGGATCACACAGACACAGAGATGTTACTATCCAGAGAGAACGTGGACCAGAACGCACTACTCTCTTATGCCCGTGAGGCAGCGGACTTCTCGACAAATCAACAGCTCCCTACCCTGGATTTTGCCATCAACCACTACGGGCAGCCAGATGTGGCCATGTTTGACTTCACCTGCATGTACGCGTCGGAAAACGCGGCGATGGTACGACAGCGTAGGGGACATCCTCTGCTGGTTGCTTTGGTGGGCGACAGTTTACTGGAGGTGAGAGGGTGAGATGCAGATTGAAAATATATAAACATCTTTATAACATGATCCTTTTTTTGGGGGTCTACAACCTTAAAGCATACCTATATAAAACATAAATGTGCTTAGAAATAAATTCTTAATATGTAGTCTAATTTAACATTGCATGTTTCCATAACAATATTAAAGTGATGGTTCACCCAAAAATAAAAACTCATTACTACTTCTTATTTCAAACCTGCATTACATCTTTTAGTTACTGTATACTGCCTACTATTAGTGTGAAACTAGTATAGGTACAATTATGCAATATGCAATAATCAATAGTAACATCAATAAACATGCTAAATAAATAATAATTTATGATTCTTTTTCAAATAAATGTATTGCATTTTATCAGCAATACAATTTTGAGAATTAAGGTTAATTAATGGAAATATAACATTCTTCAAACTATCTGACTTTGCATAATGCGCAACAAAGACTGTCACACTGGCTTTAATTGACATGACAGTAAATTATGACAGAATTAAACTTTTAGGGAGAACTGTCACTTTAAGGATGTTTCCATATTTAAACATAAAAAGAAAAATATATTGAATAGGAAAAGCTCTTTTCAAAACACATTTCTATACTGTGAGTGTTTATTTAACCCTTTTTAACACTGGCGATTTTGCGGTCTAGATGTTATTAAATTGTCACTTTTTGTTATTTCAAACGAAAATCTTTAGCCGTTCTGGCCAATGGGAACCGGAATTGCACGGGGCTTCCTGGCAGCCATGGACACAGCATGGATGGTGCGCAACTGGGGTCAAGGCCATGCCCCTTTAGAGGTTCTGGCTGAGAGGTCGGACCTAACAGACTAAATAAATCTAAATAAAGTAAATTTGTATACTCTCAGTTTTGCACCGTCAGACTTCCGTTCTAAAACCCCCATACGTTTTGTTCCCGTCTCAGAGAGAGTGTGTATCGGTTACTTCCCCAGACAACACCAGAAAACGTCAGTAAGAACTACAGTCAGTATCGCCTGGATCCGGCTAGTCGCTATCCCAACATCAATATGCAACTCATCAATGCTGCTCAGGTTTGACATTTTCATCTTTTGAGACCACACCATACATAAAAGACGATGATGATAATAATGTTGTGTTGTACAGGTGCGGCATCTTGTGAACACAGGTGAGGGGCCTGCATTGGGCATCGACACGGTCAGCTCTCCACATCCGAGACTTACAAGACAAGGTTTGTATTAAGCACATGCTGATAAAGTCTTCCAGATGCGAAAATATAATCACGTTTGTGTGTTTAGAGTCGGCAGCCCGTTATGGTAAACTGCTGAGCTGGTGTCAGGAGCAGCTGAAGGGTTACGCCAACGTGTGTGTGACGGATTTCACAACATCCTGGAGAAGTGGCTTGGCCCTGTGCGCTCTCATCCACAGATACAGACCTGAGCTCATGTGAGTCCACACGAGAGGGATTGTGTGTGTTTGGGACATTTTAACAGATCCATTAGAACAAATGTTGCATTTTATGAACACACTAATGGATCTAGTTAGTATCGAGCATAAACAAAAAGAGATCGAGGAAGTGTACGTGTGGGCCGACTGTATTGTTGCATTGAGGTTTGCGAAACGTATGACTGTATAGTAGATTCATTGTTTCTCGCAGTGATTTCGCATCTCTGGAGGAGAGTGAGTCGGAGCTCAATGGTCAGCTGGGTATGAATGTGGCCGAGCACGAGTTTGGTATTTGTCCTATAATGACCGGAAAAGAAATGAGCACGTTAGAAGAAAGCGACTCTCTCTGCATGGTCATGTACCTCAGTCAACTCCACGAGCTCTTTAAAGACACAATACCACCTAGTGGTAAGTATAATGCTTTGTGTGTGTTGTTTAGTCTGTATTCTTTGTTTTGGTTAAAATTGTTTAGCTTTTGACACACAAAATTGGCATCCGTTTTAGTTGCTTACTGTATACGAATAATGTGAAACTTGTATGAGTAATTTTTTTTTATTTTGTAATTTTTCCTCTAGTTATCATCTAAAGAACTAGATTAATTATACATTTTCATCTAATTTAAAATATTAGCAATAAATATCAATAATAAAATATTGGCTTTTGTTGGGGTTATAACATATAATATTAGCAAATTATTATCATTAAATAATAAGATTCATGATTATTATTTATAATATTAAAGAAAACATTACATTTCTATTAAATATTATCATTAAATAATAGGGCTGTCTTAAGGTTTATCGCGATTAATCTCATTCAAATTAAAAAATTGTGTTCACATAATAAATGTCTTTGTGTTAAAAATTTAAAATTAATGCACAGCACAAAGACATACACATACAAGTACGTCTAATAAGGAAATAATTAGATTAATTTATTTATATTTACCAGTAATTGAATTTATATATAATTGTTTAATAATTTGTATATTTGATATTTTTATTAAATAAATACATTTATGTTACATGTTTATGAATACAGAATCAAATGTTCATAGCACACAGATATATATTATGTAAACACATACTTTTATGCTGGATGCGATTAATCGTATTAATCATTTGACAGCTCTATTAGAGATAGCTATTATTAAAGTATTGAGATTAAAATGATTTGCTATTAATTAAAATAAAATCAATATCAGCATATTGCATTCAAAAGTAGGTTGTTATCTGAATGTTCACAAATATAGAGAAAATTCAAAGTAAATAGTGTTTCACTATAGGCCCAAACAGTCACATTTATGTGGGCACTTCACAAAGCCTCTTGTTTTCATCTGACAGAGAACTCGAGCACAGAAGAAAAAGCTGTTCTGTTCTCCAGCCCCAGGTCACCCATCTCTCTCCTCAGCAAACTGGGACAGAGTCTGTCCCGCAAGCGCAATCCTAAGGTTCACATTCATTGCAAACAAACACACAATTGCACTCTTTCTCTCCCCCTCATCATATTGTTGAGTTGTTGTCTTTCTTCTGTATCAGGATAAGAAAGAGAAAGATACAGACAGTATTGGGAAAAGAAGAAGAAAGAGCGAAGTTGACCAATCAGAGGATGTGAGTACCTTTGTATCGTAATGTGGCGTTTTCTTTGCATACTTTGTATTTGACGGACTGTGATATTTTGTGGCACAGGAGGACAGTTCTCAGGATACCAAAGACGATCAGACACCAGTCATGACGTCTGGATCAGAGTCAAAGCTGGCTGAGGGTCAGAACAGAGTTCGGTCCATGGCGACGTTGCTGCTGTCTAAATTCGAGGAGAGCGCCCCATCGACATCAGCCAACGCTATACGCAGACAGGTGGGCAAGACTTACACACTAATGAGATTTCACCATGGGCATGGCTTAAATGTGGTCAACATCTTGTTTTATCCATCATGCTATCATTAGAGCATCTCTCTGCCAAATCTAGTACAAATCAGTTCACATTCACCTCGACCAGAGCTGCAGATTCAATCCAAGGCCCCCGTGCAAGCATCAGCCTGGAGGCAGGTACACACGTAGAACTGGCAAAGCATCCCTTAATATACATCAAATGTGTCTATTAGGTTTAATTTAGTGCTGTGTACATGCAAAATGTTTTGCATAAGGTATAATATTCCCCTTCTCAAGAAAAAACGAACGCAGCAACAGGAACTCATGAGTTTTCGCTTCAAGGAAACCATCAAAGTTCACTCTCTGCCCAGCAGAAGCGAGCAGGTAAAGACACTTTGGCGTCAAAATAGTCATATAGTTTAAAATTGCATAGATCTTATTCACATTTGTTCTCTGTTTTAGGTCAGTGGTTGTTAGACTAGTTCAAAAAGGTTTAAGTAGAAGCTTTGTGTGGTTGAATTAGCCTGCGGATCAATAGGCATCGTGTTTTTTAACATCTATCAGTGACTAGAGGACATTTTACATTTAACATGTGATGCTTTGAAAGGTCTTAACGTAACATTTTAAGATATAAAGATTCATTTTCGTCATGAATTTCTTGTTTTCCTGCAACTTTGGATTGATCCACTTTAATATTGTATCCACTTTAAAATATATTCATGAGGCTAAGTAAATATCACAAAAATAACAGTTATATTTACTTAATTATTTTAAAAACATCACATAGATTTTTGCAGTGAACAATATTAAAAGAATTGATTAAATATCCAAAAGTTAATTTCTCCTCAATGTACAACTATTTTTCAAGTTTATGTAGTAATAAAAAAAATATTTAACAAATATATGTGTAGTACACACTTACTATTATTGTTGAATGCAAATATAAATATTTGAGATGTATTGATCTGTACATATGTTCCATGCATATGCAGAAAATGTTAAACACATTTTTTAATGTAGTTTGTCCAAAAGCGATGTCTTAAAGTGATTAAAGACTGATTTGGGTTTTTAATGTCATTATTTCATCAAATTAAATGCACGTTTATAACAAATGTTGAAACTTTGTACTGTAACAGGTCTCCCATTGTATGTTATTTTTGGTTTTCTGAGTTTTGATTTCGCTTTAGTTTCCATACTCATGTTTTGATTTGTAGAGCTACATTCAGATGTATACGGGCGGCGTGAGCTCACTGGCTCAGCAGATAGCCAATCAGATTCAGAGTCAGACGGATCAAGCTCCCAAGCTCCTTCAACAGAGGGAGTTGGTAAGATTTCATCTGTAGTGGAGGCCACAACATGTTTATTAGTGGTTTCTAATTCTAATTTCTTTAATAAGCCTAACAATCAAGTGCAACCCTAAACAACTGTTCATCCAAAAATAAAAATTCTGTCATCATTTTGTCATTTCATACCTGTGTCCCTTCCTTTCTTATGAAGATTTTACTTTATAAAATGTTTGTAACCTCATCCAGTCACTGGAATTGGTTTCGTGTCCGCACAATAAAATTGAACATTCTTCAAAATATCTTCCATTGTGTTCTGTGTAAAAAAGACAACAGACAAAAGTGATATGAAACATAAATAGGATGAGAAAATGACGACAAATGTTAAATATTTATAACTAATGTATTAATGTTACATATTTATAACTAATTTATTAATACTCCCAAATTTTCCTCATCCTGATGTAGTTCCATCTTTTATTTGTTTTTAATTCTGTTTTTCTTGATCGTTGTACACATGTTATCCAAAGTTAAACCGAACAGTCTTGTCTTGTACTGTTCTGTACTTTTACTTTGACCTATGACCTTTCACTCATAGGGTTCTCAAAACAAGGAGTTTCCGGTGACTGTGGGCGGCAGTGACGTGTGTTATTTCTGCGCCCGGCGTGTGTATGTGATGGAGAGGCTCAGCGCTGAAGGAAAGTTCTTCCACAGGAGCTGCTTCCAGTGTGACCACTGCAGTTCCACATTACGCCTCTCTAACTATGCCTACGACCGGCTACACGGTATATATATGCCAATGAAGAAACATTAAAAATCTGTTTCAGGTGCGAAAAAGACCACCAGTGCATTGTGGGAAATGACAGGTTGACCAATCAGAGTTGGGTATTACAGTGAGGTGTATAATAATTGTGCATAAACCACTTCAAAGCATATAATAAAAAACCAGCGTACTATAATTAATATAATAAACGTTTTTTTGTTGTTAAATTTTATGCTTTTGATTAAACATAATAAGTGTTCTTTTTATAATCTTTGTCATAAGATAAGCCTGGCGTGTCAGTGGTGTTGTTCTGAGTTGCTCTGGGCGAGGATTTTTTTGGACAAACCGCTTTGTTGTTATCATTCCACAGTCATAAGGTCCAAAACGTGTGTGTGCTGGGACAGGGCTTTTATTGTCGAAATGACATGTCACACACACATGAACCAGGGCCCTCAGGAATATTTTGTTTTTAAAAATAGGATTCCAAACTTTCAAAAGGTTCAACCTGATTGGGTATCATAAATCATATGACTAATCATTTTAAAAAGAGAGGCGGCATTTGAAGGCATGTAAGCCCGAGTATAAATAAGAGACTTACACATTGTCGCAGTACTACTATATTACTATTATATTTTACTCTGTTTTCTTTGCATTGTATCGTTTTTTTAGGGAAGTTTTACTGTAAGCACCACTTCAAGTTCAGACTGGCAGAACTGACTCAGAGAAAGCGACCGGCCCCGAGTGTGGCCCAGATGCCTGTTCAGGTAACTCCTTTATGTCTGCTATTAATACACATTTTTTATATAATATTTATCTTTAAAATATCTATTTTAAATAAATAGCTGATGTATTGTACATAATGCCTCAATGTTCAGTCTATTGTCTCTTTATGTGATAGTCATGTTTTGCATTACATATGTAATAGTTGAGCCACTCTGTTTTGATAAATGCGTTTTATTTGGAATGAATTAGGTCAGTTTCTGAATAAGTTCAGTTTGCTCTAGTATTTTTTTTTTGTTGCGTTTTTTCATATTTCATTTTGTTTTTATTTTTTATTTTTTAAAGTTTTGTATGATATTTTTATTAAAAAATGTTTTATACATTACATACATTTAATTAACTCTCTCTTATACTGTTATATATTTTTAATGTTTTCTAAGTAGTATTTTAACTATTCTGCATAGTCTATTCTGTAATTCATTTCACTGCAGTGCCTCACAGACGTATACATTAATTTTATTATACGACTTTATTATAAATATAATTTTGGACATGAAAATAGGAAATGTTTTTAATTAGTTTGTACAGTATAAAAATCTTTATGTACGGAAAGTCCCCATAAAACAACTCAACGAGTTTTTTAAAAACCAAAGTAGACATCAAATAAATAAACCAAAGTAAAGAAATAATAAATAAAATATAAACGAAACCCTGAATTCAAGAATTTATTTGAAGAGCTAGTGGAACTGCAATAAAAACATGTTTCTCTGCATCTTCAGGCTCCCCCTGCACCATCTTCGGCTCCTGCGTCTCTGTCCTCACCAGGGTCTGCAGGCACGTCTACTCCGCCAGACTGCTGGCCTGGTACCCGCTCTGACATGGCATCCGGCCTGGCTAAGCGCTTGTGTGGTACACCGGAGCGCATCGAGCTGGAGAACTACAAACCCTGTCTGCAGAAAGAGAACAGCCAGCTGCAGGAGGTTCCTGAGGAGACGCTGGCACAGCACAACCTCAGTGCCAGCCTGCAGGACAAGAACTCTGAGGAGCAGTCCAGGTAGCAAATCGCTCGTGTTGTGTTTTTTTTCTTTAGTAAATTCCAGTTAATGTCTGGCTGTGGATCCTCTAGTAGCTCAGAGTCTGAGCTGGAGGAGGAGGAGGAGCTGGCCTGTAAGCAACAGGAGGAGACAAACACAGAGACCGATGTGGAAGCCGTGTTATACTTGGGGGAGGGACTACATGACGAAGATGGAGAGGAAGTTCAGATAGGACAAGATGAAGAAGAGGAGGAAGTTTCAGAGGAAGAAGAAGAGGGGGAGGAGGGAGGTTCTAGTGATGGTGAGTTTATATTCACTTTTCTTTGGTTGTTAATATTACTTTAAATTTTATTTCACCTGATTTTGACCTAAGAACTGCAGATTTTTAAACGGAGATATTTTTAATGATCAGTTAAATTTCTTCATCTTTTTTTGTAATACAATGCGTGTTGTCGTCTTGTGAAGGTTGTTTTAATAATTGTCTGTATGTTGTTTTGTGTATCCGTGAATGTTGTTTTAATAATTGTCTGTATGTTGTTTTGTGTATCCATGTTTGTAAGTATTTCGGGGTGTTTACACCGTTGTGTATCTGTGTGTATAGAGGGTGAGTACTGCCCTTGGGAGAGGGAGCGACTCTCAGGGGTGTGGCTTGAGGAAGAGGAGGCGGGGTTTGTTAAAGGTAGCACCGCCCTGATGACCACTGACAGCCTTATTTGCTTTTAGTTGCGTTATTTCGTATAATTTATTTGATCTTGTTTGCAGGTTTTTTAATTTTAAGCTTTTTCAATTTTATTTACTGTATAGTTTGCGATGCATTAGCTTTGTGTTTTATGCTTTTTTTTTACATATTTAATATCATATAACCTTGCTGTTTATTGCTTCTATTTCTAGACATTGTACATGAAACATGTGATAATACAAATGCCTTTTATGATTATGAAACTAAAATATTTTAGAAATCTTACATTAACAAACTTGTGATATTTTGTCCAGCATGACTATATTACTTCATCAAATCACTTTTTCAAGAATTACTTCTTAGGTCCACTTTCTCTTTGTTTTCCAGGCTCCAGCAGTGATGAACAGGATGTAGAGACCAACTCAAATGAAGAGTTCAAACCACATGACATAAATGACCAGGAAGGGTCTATTTCTTTCCACCAGTCAACTAAAGACCCCACAGAGTCTCCTCTCACCTGTAAACAACCGAAAGCACCTCAAGCAGACTATGGTCCCAACCACATTTCCACACCCAATTCTGAAGCAGCCCCTGAGAACCGGTCCATAAACACGTCAGAGATCGTGGAAGAGTTCTGGGTGAAAAGTGCTGAGATCCGGAAGACTCTGGGATTGATCCCATTGTCGAGAGACCTCACGGCAGCTTCGTCCATCCAAAACTCCACCAGTAAAGAAAGCTATTACACTTCAGTCACATTCATACCAGCCTGCAATACCTCGGATTCTGCCAACCAAATGCCACAAAACACTCAAACATCCCCAGACGGTGAGGAGGTTGTTACTTTAGAAGATGCTATAGGACGCTGCTCTGTAAGACACAGACTCAGCATCACCGTAGAAGGTTGCGTGACTTCCGAACAGCAGAATTCAGACCCGGATACCGCCTCTTTCGATTCTGCAGCGATTCACGGTCTCTCAAATCCAAATGCAGGCCTTCTGACTCCTCCGTACAGCCCTGTTGCCAAGCAAAGCTGCGTGCCACGGCATTGCGATCTGTTGTTGGGCCAAGAAGTTCTGGTATGCTCATCTTCCTCTGTTACTCCTTGCAACACCTCTGTTTCACAACAGAGCGTTTTAAAACCAAGACTCAACCAAGCTCAGAGTCTACCCTCAGAGGAAATAGAGATCCTGTGTGCGGTTGATGCCGAAGAGTCTCATCTCCATCCTTCTACTTCACCCGGGCTGGCGGAAACACACAGAAACATGGTCGACCCATTGGATGATGAGAGATTAGGTCAAAGCAGGACTCTACCGGACCATTTGGTTACCCCGCTGCTGGCAGGAGGGCCGGAGGTCAGACTGCGCAGGTCAGAGATGAAGCTGTGGGGGGCTGATGTACGTGCGGAGGAGAAGGAGAAAAAGCGTAATTCGTTGTTTTCACCTCGGAAAAGCAGGAAGAGTTTGAATGCGGCGGTGGAGACGCAACGAGAGCCAGGGAAGCAGAAGTCTCTCTGGAAAACTGTTTTTTCTGTGTATAAGAAGGATAAGAAGAGGAAGGAGGCAACCATGCTGGCCGACATGGCACCTGCAGCTGCTAGTACTGAGAGCAAGAGGAAAGTACCAGGCAGAACCACAGGTAAGATGGAGATAAATATGAATATGAATTTCAAAATAAACTGTACATAGTGTTCATGATGGTATTATGTCTCCGCATTTTAGATTTGTGCTTCAGGAAGAATCCGAGTTTCTCAGAAGACACAGATTTGTCCTGCAGTGCTGTTTTGGACAGATGTCCGCTGAGAGCTCAGGTGATGTTTTTCATGTTTACAAATCCTAAGATGAACTTAAATTCACAGTTCATTTGAATTCACTTTTAAGATTTTTCTTTTGCTCTTTTTACAATTTTGCATTCATGCAAAGCAGCATTTATATAGACTGTAGTGAGAGAGGTTGAAAAAACATATATATTTATACAGAGGTATTAAGGCACAGATTTGAATGAGATATAAATTGACGCAACTTACTGAAAACAAGTTTGTATAAGATCAATATATCAAGCCAGCGTATGTATTTTCAAGACATGATAAAACACTGCAAAATTCATCATTAGATCATTTAGAAGTACGGAATTAGTCTGCGTAAATACTGTATAAACCATTGGTGTTTACACTACCATCAAAAGTACCTGGCCACGTGAGAGAGTGAAATAAATAAAAAAATAAACATTGAACTGTAGGTGTACGCCTGAATGTCTAAAATTAGTTTGACAGACAAAAATATAATTTAGCAATAATATATGTTTTTATGACGAAACTTGAATTTTTAAAGTAAAAAAGTTCTTGTTATGGATGACTTTGACTGACTTTTAAAGAAAGATAAGCCGGTATGAGAGCAGAGTAGACGAGCATCTCAAGGTGAGAGTTTAAAAATCCGCTTGAGAAAATGACGAAAACATTTCAGCAAATTCTGAAGTTCATCAAATATGTTGTATATAGCATATATATGTTTCCTGTTAATTTCCATTTTATGTGTTTCAATATTTGATTGGTTTATTATTTTTTGAACCAGGGATAATGAATGCATTAGTGTAGGTCCCCACACTAAAGTGTAACACAGACGGGTTTCTGAACAATTTCAAAACTATCTATAGTTCAATTTCAGTAAAACATTGCAGACGGTTTTGTTTTGTTGTGTTTGTTGCGTCATGTTGTTGGCATACAATGTATATATTCAAAACAAAGTAAAAAATGATCATGTATTGTTAATAAGCATTTACTCTATGTTGTTTATTTTTATTATGACTTATGATTCATTGTTAGACTTAATGACTGAATACGGCATTATGAAAAGGTATTGCCTGAAATTCATCACTCTCTCCTTTTAGAGATCTGGGTGAAAAGATGTAAAGGCAGATGGCTTTAAGTGTTTTTTTGGGGGTAATCATAATTTTTTTTTGCTATTTTCTCAGTTAAGTCAGGAGCTCTCAGACATCAGATCAGACATGCAGAAAGAAACAATAGATGAGGAGGGTCATGAATGGGATGAGGTACCGATCCTAACATTCACAAGGGTTTTTATTGATTTAGTTCAGATGTTGTGGAGTTTAATATTAAAAGTAGCTTACATTCTCTAGTTTGTAGAATAGGTATGTATGTGCAATTGTTTAAAAGTAGTTTAATGCATTATCTGCCTCTTTCTCTGGAGTCTCTTTATGTGCCTCACGCGTTGGCGTTCAAGAGAGCGTATGCTGTTAAGGTAGCATCCTTCATTTTAAATTAAGTAAACATCTCCCACATTTCCATTCCATTGGTGGATTTAGCAACTCAGACTGTTATTATCCAATAGAAACACAATGTTCAACCAGAACGGCCGATCAAGGCTACCACCGAATCGTCGTGTTCTACAGAAGTGGTGGGGTTGTGGTTGGTGTTTCCCGACCCGTCCAGTATAAGTGTGTGTACCACGCTCTTTCAGAAAACAGGAACAGAAGATGAACTCAATGCCAAACTGACCCGCCGGGTACAGAGAGCGGCGCGGAGACAAGCCAAACAGGAGGAGCTCAGAAGACTCCACAGAGCACAGGTGCGTGTGAGATCATATTTTGGGGCAAAATGCTTCTGTATTCACAGATGCTGTTTTTAACAATTGCCAGAAATTGTTATATTTCGTGTGTTTCCTCAGATAATTCAGCGTCAGTTGGAGCAAGTGGAGGTAAAGCAAAGGCAGCTGGAGGAGAAAGGCGTTGCCGTAGAGAAAGCCTTAAGGGGGGAAGCAGGTACCTTTCAATCACTTGTCACTTTCTCATCAAATTAATAAGACTCAGGGATTAAAGTTTAAGCTTGATAAAAAAGTCCTTCTACATTTATTTAACCATTAATTTGACACTTTTTTATATGAAACCCACAAGAAGATATTTTGAGAAATGTCACAAATTTAGAATTGTTTAGAAAAGAAATTGAATTAAAAAATGTTGTCACTTAGAAAAAAAAACACAATTTAGGATAAAGGAGTGATATAAATAATAAATTACATTGAAAGATAAACTTTTTAATTAAATGTACACATTTTCATTTTTAAAAATAGATTTCCAATATGGTTATGTTAATTTTGAATAATGGTGAAAAAATGTGTCTATAAGGCATGGTTTATCTATTTACAATAGTTTACCCCTTACAGTTCTTAATCGGTGTTGACAAAACCCTGAACATATCAAAACCATTTGAAAACAATAATGCAAAGATTTAATGCACAGATTTATTTTCTAAAATCCATGGTACCCTTCCGGTATTTCCTATTTCAACACAAACGGTTACTTTCTACGGAGAAATATTCTTTCCTTATGTAGTATCTTCAGTCAAGACTCAAATTTTATCAAACAAAAATTACCTCCATACCAGATGAGATCAGTTTTTTTGGTCTGTCATCCTGCCCTAAAAGTCTTGGTTACAATACTCATGATGTGCCCTTCCTTACAATATAGACTTCTGGGAGGATTCTAGTACCTCTGACCTCTTGGACATACATCTGGGTGGTATGTACGACACGTTCGACTGGTCGCTTATGCTAACACAACTAACTACCACTTCTTTAGACACTGCGCCATAGTTTTGCTAGATATCAGGGTGAATACATGAATACAGGGCATGTAAAAGAAATATGCCGTCCAACCTGAGTGAGACCCATAGACTAGTATTCTAAATCAAGACAGGCCAGAGGTTATCTACATATTCTGTTGAGCCCATTCGTGCACAAATCAAAGAGTTATTTGATTCTCACCTCTAAACACAAAAACGCCCATCTCCTTCAGCTTTTGACTGTCATGTCCTAAATCCCTCCGCTTTTTCTTCTTTACCCGCTTTCTTTTCCGGCTCCACCCTATGCTCCTAGCCGAGCCCTTTCTGGGCTCTCCACATAGAAGACCCGTTTATCTCTGTCCCTGCTGTTCTCCAGAAGGTAACCACCTCAGTCCTGTCTCACCTTCTGCAGATCCTCCAAATAACACATTTCTAAAGTTCCCAAATTCCCTTCTCTTTCCTCTTTACGTGCCATCGTACAGCCAAAGCTAAAGGGACCGAACACGATCACTCGGTGTATGTCTGCACAGTCTTTTTTCTATACGTTGTGCAGGAACCTCCACTGCACCAGCTAAGTATGTTATATCTTGTTTGTTTCTTGCGATGGAATTGCATGGGCACTGCACGGATGTTGCGAGAGTATCCCTACTGGCCTGTCTGTAGAGATCCTTATTTTTGTGTGTGCAGAAGATTTAAGGCTCCATTACAATGTTTGCAAGCTTGCTTGAGTTATAATTTACGTTTATGCATCATGGGGATGGAACCCATACCTTTAGTTGCACGTCCCCAGTTGAGCTACATGAACACGTACACTTAAAAGGTAGTTTATCTTTTTAAGTTTCCACAATAAGCATTCTCTGTCTCTTTCATAGGAATGGGAAAGAAGGATGACCCCAGTCTGATGCATCAGTGGTTTAAGCTTGTTCAGGAGAAGAACGCTCTTGTGCGCTATGAATCTGAGCTCATGATATTGTGAGTGGTATTGTTCTTTTTAACATTCTTAGGGTTGTTCTAATGCACGACTAGAGTTCGATTTTGCTTACCTTGTAATCTGTAGTCATTTTGGATTGGTGTTCATCTGTTGCAGTGCACGCGAACTGGAGCTGGAGGACAGACAGAGTCGTCTACAGCAGGCGCTTAGAGAGCGCATGGCAGTTGATGGTCAGAACACACACTCATGAATGTCATGTACTGTAAAAAAGGAACATATGCATTGTTTTTTTTCAGCATTTTATCCTACCGTTAAACTTTCAGTTCACACTTAACATTAATGACATTTCACATGACACTGATTCAATTCCGCTTCATCTCTCAGACCATCTCAAAGGAGAGGAGGAGTTGGCCGAGGAGAGCCGTATTTTGAGCGAGATGCTAGACGTTGTGGAGCAACGGGATGCCCTGGTGGCTCTGCTGGAGGAGCAGAGAGTTCGAGAGAGAGAAGAGGACAGCGATCTGGAGGCAGTGATGCTCTCCAAGGGATTCAGTCTGCAGTGGGACTGACTTTAACATGCACCACCTGCATGATACAGGAAGGGCTATGCCGTGTCAAAAATGTGCAGCTGCTTTTTTCATCAGTCCAGACCTTCCCTTTCATATGCACTGCGGGCCATTTGTGCAACTGTACTTATGCTATGCCGTCTTAATAATAAATACCAGAACTCTCAGCTACTCGAGGTGCAGAATAAAGCTGTTTGGAGATGTCTTGCTGCTAAAAAGCGCTATGCCACTATGCAAAAGACCATCATTTGATTTGACGTGTTTACAGCACATGATGGACGCTTATACAGCCATGTTGACAATGTACAGTATTTTCGGTTAATGCATGTAAAATAAACAATATCAAGGCCTGTATAATTGTTAAAACAGATTATGTTATTGTTTACCATGCAAACTAACAGACTTGACTAAGCCTAATGTATAGGCAAATGACATGTGATGCCTCAAGTGTGTCTTACACTATCTTGATTTGCTTTACAACATTTATTTCATGCTGTAACACATACTTGCAATAAACTTTATATCCAAACAATTTGTGTGTTATAGTTTTTATACTCGAGTAACTCAAAAGGGATGCATAAGAGATGAGAAAGCATGCATCATCATCATGCATCCCTAGAAACACACAAACACTTAATATCAATACTCAGTAGATAAATGTACATTTAAAGGAACAGTCCCAAAAATAACAATTATGAGACAAATTCACTCTCTGGATTATTTGTTTGGTTAAGATATTTTGGACAGAGCCGTGGAAACCTAATCCCTCCTATCGTATTTATTCTGAGTTTATGAGTTCCGACTCATGTCAAGTCATATGTATTTATATAGGGCTTTTTACATTTTCTAAAGTTTCAAAGCAGATGTACAGAAAATATGTTACACTACTTTTATAAAATGGTATAAAGGCAGAGTAAACAGCACACACAGACAGTTTACAGACACAAGAAAATAAAGAGGAGAAATACAAGCAATATATCATGCAAACAATCACATATGGGGTACTTATGAATAGCATTAAAATATTATTAATAATAAGTACAGTTAAAGATGCCAGTACCCTCCTGACAGGCAAAAAAAGGGCAGTGGAGCTGTGCTATAAGCAATCTTCCAAACTATTACTACTATATTGCCAAAAGTATTCGCTCTCTCAACAAAATAATCAAAATCAGGTGTATCCCTCTTACTCTGAATACTTCAGCATACCAGGACATTTTGGACAATTCCGTACTTTGTGGAAACAGTTCCTCTTCCGACATGACATCAGTGCACAAAGTAAGATTCATAAAGACATGGATGACAGAGTCTGGTTAGGATGAACTTTATAGGTCTGGCCTCAACCCAACAGAACACCTTTGGGATGAAGACTGAGAGTCAGGCCTTCTCGTCCAACATCAGTGTGTGACCTCACAAATGTTCTTCTGGAAGAATGGTCAACATTTTCAATAGACAATCCTAAACCTTGTGGACAGCCTTCCCAGAACAGTTTTTTTTCATTAATTAAATGCCATAAGAACAAGAGGCATTATATATTAACGTCAAATTAACATTAGCTGCCAGAGAAAAAGAAGAGACAGTATAAATAAAAAAATAAATTACATAACATAAATCTCAATGATTTTAGAGCATTACATGTTTTCAGTGCTTTTTGTTATTTGTAGCTTCCAAGATATTAACATACAATTTCAATTAGTTAAGAAAATGAGAAAAGTTTGGTTTACACTGAGCCCACTTTTTTTCTTATATGGAATGTTCCTAATAAAATAAACAAATGTAAAAAATGTTCTTTACAATCCAATCTTTCATTCTCAGTATAAAAAAGCACATCAAATAACCAATTTCTACCTTGCTATTATAGGATTCCAAATCTTCCAAAATAATCTTGAAGAAATGCATTGAAAATAAGATGCAACAAGTTAAGCTTAATTCTTTCCGAATCATGCCTGGCAGCATAAATTCTATGAAGTGTTTTGTAAGACAATACCTTAATTTTATTATCGATACGAAACTTCTTTGACAGATTCCATTAACCCAAGAGATACCAAATAAGGAAGAGCAGAAAAATCTTGTTGCGTGTAAAGACACAGAACAAAGAGAGTTCCTTATAATATTATTATTACACTGTTGTCTTATCACAACCTTTCCAATGAAAAGGTTTCCTAACCTATAATTTGTAAAAAGTCTGTCTTTGGAATACCTTAAATAACAACAGCAAATTCTCTTGGTTTAATTGATTTAATTGGCAATTGAAATTCAGTGTGTCAACAAGTCCTGCTAAACGAATACCTTCATTGAACCAAGCATGATAGAATAAAGATTTGTTTTTAAATAACATATTGTTATTCCATATAAAATAGTGGTGCGATGTGCTTATACACCAATTTCAATGCTCATTCCCAGAAGACTCAAAGCTGTTATAAAGGATGGACCGACATCACATTGAACCCTATGGATTAGAAATAGAATATCACTTAAATTCATATGCGAGGCGATGCATGTGAGTGAATCCTTTTGGCAATATAATGCATCTTCCTCAATGTTTAGCATTAATAAATATATACATATTTATAACCACTCAAAGGTGGCATTTAATTGTAAAAAAAATTAATTTACAACGTGCACATCAGCGCCCCCCATCGGTCAACTCTAGAATGGTGGAAATTCCAATGACCATATAAGGGTGCAAGTCCCACCTCTCCATCCAGTTTCCGTCCGTGGGAAAAGTTTAGGATTGTTCCAAGTGTCCACATTTTCCCCCCTCGGTCACAATGAAAAGCAAACATCGCATTTAACACTTTTATGGAAGAATTAAGGAGGGCTAACTTCGACAAGAACGAGTTGTGAAAGTCTGAGACGTCACGAGCGCAACCAAAGGGTGAGTGGACCGGAAATGAACAAAAAAAAACTGTTTTTTGTTTATAAATGACGTTTGTTTGTTTGTAAACTTCGTTGGTTTGTTCTGTGCTTAAAACTTACATGTTCATCTCATCATGTCCCGTTAATTCCCGCTGGATCACGAGTGGAAAATCCCGCGGGATTGACTTTGATGTCACTGTATCATTTAAACGTCCGGTGCGCGTGCACGATCATCCGCGCAAGTTTGATTGACAGGCAGCTGTTGCGCATCATTGACACTGATGAGGGCTATGAGATTTAAAAAAAAATTTTTTAATTAATAAACCAATTGTTTTTCATGTTTAGGTATGTTTGTATAATGTTCGACTCGTTTGTAAATAGTTTTTACATTTACATTTGCATTTATTCATTTGGCAGACCCTTTTGTCCACAGTGACTTACAGTACTGTGCAGCTGTCAATCATCTCTGCAGAACAAACAGGGGTGAGATGTCTTGATCAAGGACCCTTCAGTCGAACCCACAACCTAGTGCCCTACGCAGACTGCACACTAAAGGGAGCAGCGGTACCGGTTACATGTTATAAAATAAAGCAACACATTATGAGATAACGTTAGTGTGTTCTGTCACATTGTATCAACCGGTGGTCTTACATCACTGTACGATAGTTTTAAATTGACATAAAACACAATTATACAGATGATGGTAAAGAAAAGTCATACAGTAAGTTTTGCATGGACATCACATCAAAATGTTCTTAGAATATACCTGTAACCGGTTTATATTATACAAAATCCTTGTTGATAGTGTTAAAATATCAGTCTTTTAACAAGATTTCTATTTAAAAAAAAAGTTAAATAAATCTTTGTTATGGACCCATTTTGGGAGACAACAAACTTCTTAAGATTTATGTGAATTAAAATGTACAAACTAGAATCAAACATATCCAACAAGTTGCCAAGGGATAGATCTTTATAGAACGTACTATAAATACTATATTTTAATGTTCATGTGCAAAATGTAGCGTTATGGACAAACAATCCCTTAATTTCCAAAGAATAATCATGCACTAAACATAACATATTTATAAAAATGTAAAGAAAGATCTCACATGGGTATAAGAACAACTAAATGTCTCTCTCAAGCAGGTACATAACTGTATTTAACCAACTTTGACTAATATGTAGTATTCGATCAATGTTACCTGACGGCATCGGTTGGACTTTTAAGTCACTGAAAGGACTTCTGCTCCATCTGCCAACACTGATGATGATGCGGTTGTGGCAGGCGGGGAAATATTATGTATAATCCACAAGCTTAAAAACAAAGCCTGAAGGTAAATACAGCTAAATCGGATTGTGCCACAAATAAACCTTAAAGTAAATTACAGGTCAAATTGATTTTTGTGAACCATGCCTGTAAATGTCTTGGCTGTTGTGACTCTATCCAAGCTTGGCCACAGAGATGCAGAATAATAATGATACTAGAGGGGAGTGCGTCCCAACATGATGTTAACGATGCCAAACAGTCCTAACGAATCCAGACGATAGAAAAGAGAGAGGTTAAATGTAAAGAAAGAGAAAAAAAGAGTACAATAAAAAAGTATATTAAAGCACTAATGATATGATTAAGCTACAAGACATGTCTTCAAGACATCCCATTAAGCTGTCATAGAAGAGAACTTTTGTACAATGAGCTGAATACTTTAATCAAATGAGAATAATTGAACCATTTAACTTCTCCACTTCCCCTAATATCCATGTAGATTTAAAGGCCGTGCATTAACTAAACATCTTTAGATCGAAAGGAGGCAATCTATTGACCTGTAGGTTTATGTAATGCCTCTTTTTTGACGTTATGTAAGATTTTCTGCAGACAAGTGGAGTTTAATATTCACGTCTGGGGAAGTAGATTTAAAAATGCCATTACTAATGTACAAGAGAGCGCTCGCATTAAAATTAAACCAGCTGTGTTTCTGTCTGTTTTCTGTGGCCGCTTGGGGCATTGTCCGGTCAGATAAGAGTCATTCGTCTTCAATCTGACATGACTCGACGTAATGTTACATGCAACTCTCCAACATCACGCATATGTGGGTTGACAGCAATTTCAATGATATAAAAGCTCATTATTAATGCAAAGTTAAAGGAATGCATGGCTTTCTGTGTGTTTGTTCGTGCGTGCATAAATGTAAGGAACAAGTGTAAATATTGATGATCATTGGATCCAATGGTCGGAAAAAATGGTAGAAACCCAACCCTCACAGAAATTTTTAAGGTTTCGATTAAAATACCACAAGAAACCTTAGCTATTTCCTTTAAACCATTGCAAAATTCTTTTTTTATAGTATCTTTTGAGTATTACAATAGGAATGTCCCCAGTAAAATCCATCCCATACCAGTTGACACAAGTACCAGATTAAGAAAACTATGCATGTAGAAAAGAGATAAACTTACATTGACAACTGATAAAAAAATCTTGTATACATACTATGATTGCAAGAAAACTAATCTATCATCTTTACTATTTACTGATTTACAGTTCGAATCAGCATGCAGTATATTCCCTAAGTGGATAGCAGGGAGTGTCGATATATAAGTGGAAGAACGCTCTTATTTTCAGCTGTGTACTTTTATCACTGCTTATGAAACACCTTACATAACTGCTTCATGTCATATAATGACTTTATCTGTTTCTTCATCAAACTCACAGCTTGCTCGGGGATGTAAATCCTAGCATCTATATCTAAGAGGGCTTTTGACAGTGAGAGTGAAGCAGAATTCCCTGGATGACGAGTTAATGGTGGATTTTCATATAGGGCAGACTGTTCGGGAAATAGTGTCTCTGGAGAGCGCATCAGCGTGAGGTTACACGTGTGTCCGGCCGGACATAATACAGCCTGCTTGAGAGCTCAGTCACGCACATAAAGGAACGCTGCTATTTTGAAGACCCGCAAAGGGATCTGTGAAAGTGGGAGAAATAACCGTGTGTGGGAGCGCACCTCCGAGCAGATCGGCAGACAGATGTTCATTATAGAGTAGTACGAGTAAAGTTGGGCTTCTAAGGGATCTGTTTAATTTATGCTTCTTAGATACACAACTGGATGGGAAGCTATTTTTCTGCACAAAAATGAAATTTGCATTCGATCGACCTTTCTTATTTTGTACTTGATATACAATTTGTGCGCAGATAAATCTTGGTGATAAACTGTAGAATATAATATTGAACTATACCCAATTGAGGAACCTAGAAATTCAGCCAAATTTCTCCATTACATGTCTTCCATTTCTATCCTCCGTCTATGTATAATAAATGCTGCTGTTTCTGGCTCTTATTCGGGCTGGGTGTCATAAGTAGAGGTGAGCAAATATTGAACCTTTTCTCCAGCTATGTCTCCTGACCACCTTAGATACTTTAACACACCTCTAAAGTATTACCATATCAACAACCTTTATTATAGCTTAACTGGTAAAACGTGGCAAACGTATCTCCAGGGTCATAGGTTAGTCTGTATTTAAACAAACTCTTCGGTCATTCTGTCATGCATTTTGATATCGATGTTCAGTTGAAGTTTCAGTCCATCCATAAGGTCACTGACCTGAAGTAATTTTTTTATATTGGAGATAAGACAGATGGTATGAACTATTCAGTGAGTTATCCTCCCAGAAAACAGATGAAGAGTCTGTTTCTCAAAGTACAGAGTGGCTGTTCTGCCAGTGCATATATCAGCAAATTATAAAGATATTGCATTGCCCACACTTTCAGATTCATGCTGTGCAAAGATAATACCAACATTTCTTTGCTACTAAATTTGCACATTAGATTGATGAGGTGCATGTCTTCTTAATAGGTTGCTCATAACTTGCTTTTGCAGATTTGAATTTGAACCTGAAAAGGTTATTGCCAAGGTCACAGGTTTAATTCTTAGGAAACACACTCATACCGTAACAGCATACAGTAGATTGAATGCTTCGGATGCAATGTCTGAATTAAGATCATAAAATGCAAACACATGGCCGTAAGAGATTAGTTGAATTTAGTTGTGCAGGCTTTTGTTGGTTGTAGCTGTGGGACAGCTTTGTCTACCGTTACGGCAAAATTGAAATCTTCCGGTAGTAAAAGCGTCTGATGAGTTTTCTGCAATTATTTGATCTCAAAAGGACACCACAGGCAGAGAGAGGCACAGTCAGCAGCATACACACACACACATATGCGCGAGTGCGTTACTCGAGATTACGGTGCACAATGCTATTTAATTAAAGTGGAAAGAGTACCAGAGGGAAAGATAAATTAAAGCAAAAAATAATTAACTGAGCACAAAGTCACAGAAATGGAGAAACTCGACCTCATACGGATCTTTAAAAATGAATAACTCCAATATTTGCACACAGATTTTAGCAATGCTGCTTTAAGAAATCAAAAGTCATATTCGGGCAGAAGCTTTATTCCGGTGGATTTCAAGTTGGCATTTTTGTGTTCGTTGGGAATTGAATCTGTGACCTTGCACAGCGAGTTTGTAAATCTGCAAAAACGCATGTTAAAGCCATGTTTTATCCCTACTCGGAGGTCAGAAAACCAACCAGAGGTTAGTTCAATATCACTCACTGGGTGTTGATATGTCACATCATATCGGATGTGATGGTTATAGACGGATATTTTAAGAGGCCCAGGAGAGTGTATCCTAGTGGTTAAAGGAATTGTTCACCTGAAAATTGGTATGTCATCATTTATTTGCCCTTGATCAGCTCCAAACCTTTGATTTACTTTTTGCTGTTGAACAGAAAAAAGATCACACTGCTTTTATTATTTTTCACAAGTCCTCAAACTAGCAACAAACTTAATATTTAAGTAGTATATTAAGTAGCTATTAATTGGCACATATACATGTTAGTACGACATCACATGGTTATCCAGAAAGAACCATTTGAGTTGGGAGTTATAAATTGGAAGATAAAATTGGCCAGGAATTAGGCTTTCACTGGCATTCGTTCAGTTAAATGAATTCAATAACCGTCCATTGTTTTGTGTTGTAAATGAGATGTTATGCGTGTGTTCATTTTATGCCCAGTGCACCATCACCTAACCCAGCATGCATATAATTGGCCGTTTACACAACAGAAAAAATGACCTGGAAACATGGATTGCATAACAATCTCACAGCAGTTCTGTGTCTAAGTGATGGGTATGCACTCAGACTCCCAGGGGCAACAAAACTGCTGCACGTACATGTTCTGAGGTTTGTTTTATTCCCCTCATCCCCTTCGTTCGCGCATGGCTCTGCAAGGTGCGGGGAAACGCGTCCATTGACTCGCAAACGGATTGACCTGAATGCTGGAGGAGGAGCGAGAGAAAGAGAAGCTTTGAGGATCAGAGAAGTGAGAAGGAGAAGAGGACCGCTACACGCTGCATGGAGTTAGTGGAGAGTGGAGATTTCTAATAATCCCCATGACAGATGCTAAGGATGCAGAGATGGAGCACGTAAAGTTAAAAGCGCACGCTTCTTGTTCATTCAAGCGTGACAGAAAAAACGCAAATGGGGAAAATACAAACCGAAGGTTCAATCTGTAGTTCTGTGAAGTGGAATTGCGCATCACTAACCCATCTGATGCAAACACAGAGGGGGTGAGGCTTAAATGCGTTTTGAGGAGCTTGGAGACATCTGTAGCCCTGCATTTGCAGTTTGAGAATTTCAAGTGCGTGTATTCGTTGAAAGAAGCGTATATCATACATTTACGCACAAGTTTACTGGACGCCGACTTTGGACTGTTCATGAAACATGCATGCTCCATCAAAAGATGCGGAGGAGTGAGAGCCACGAATCCGAGGTCCAGCGGAGCCCTTCATTGGACAGTGCAGACTCCGAATTTACCCGGGCAGCCCGACGTGGTCACCGTCTTGCCGTGGGGGCTTTTTACGGTTCCCGGGGCTCGAATGTCAAAGATAAGGCAGCGGGCACGGACGGGGCAGTGGTCGCTGTGCCGCCAGGGCTGAAACCCCACAAGAAGCGCGTGAATGCCGGGGGGAAGTACGTGGTGTTTTATCTGGACTTGTCTTTTGTTTTTCTCCTAGAGTTTGAGAAGCTGAAGATGGCGCGTGGATGCCTGTGTTGTGTCAAATATATGATGTTCCTGTTCAACCTGCTGTTCTGGGTGAGTTTCTGACCAATGTCTGAACTGCACAACATACACTTTAGACTATTTCTTGAATGTTGAAACTGTTAATTTGTTATGCAAGATTATTATGGATATTCTACACTAACCATAGTGCTTTTTAGGAAAACCATGGTTACATAAATTATTAATGCCAACGGTAATTACATTGACTCTAATATTTCCATAGATTTTATTCCTAAAGAATCTTTTCTAATGTGCAACTTTACTACAAAAATTTACCATCTGGTGCTTTTGAGCATCCTTAAATTTACATTTACATTTAGTCATTTAGCAGACGCTTTTATCCAAAGCGACTTACAATAGTCGAGGAGACAATAAATACTAAAGTGAAGTATAACACTGTTTTGTATTGTAAATGCTTAAGACTGTTAAACTTATTAAGTTCTTTTAACTTAATCCATTTGTTAAAAACAAGTTAAGCGAATGACATAGTATTTATGTGCTAAGTACACTGCCAAAGCCCAGTAACTTGCATCATAAAGTTGTTTTTAACACTGGAAGTTTTGAGCATCAGCATGTACATTCTAGAATAAGCCCTTGTGAGGAGACTTTTCGGAGATATGAAAAAAAGATATGACCGATTTTACACTAAAGGTACTCAAGATTGGTCAGAAATTGTGTGTGGAACTTTCCCTTTAAAAACTCTAATTAGATTCAAGTAAAGACCCATTGGGTCAAACAAAAGAAGACAAGTGTGCCTCAGTTTTTTGCTGGTGTTGTCCGTCATCTTTATGTGCATGTTAATTGACCAATCATTATCTTCATTACACAATATTCCTGCATCTTTAAAGCATTAACATGGCATTAAGAACTAAATTGTTGGCTCGGATGTTTCTCATGGAACCAAATATTTTTTTCAGTTAACATGTTCTTGGGGTTGGTGTGTAAACTGTGTTGCTGGTATTACTCAAATAACATTCCACAAGTATAATATATGTGTGTGTGTTTGTGGGTGTGTGATATTGGGAAATAAGGGCTCATCATTAGGTACTAAATGCTCTCAGTTCGCGGGCAGTAATGCATATTCATCCAAACCGGAGCAGTCACTTTTTCTTTCCTCCACCTTAAATTGTGGTCTTCAGTTGTGTGTGTTTTTGTGCTTGTGTGTGTAACAGGAAGTCTGCAAGCTCGGAGCGATTGCTTGTTTGATCCGTGTGTCCCTGCTTGTGAGTTTTTGTTGTTGTTGTTTGTTCGTTTCGGTTTAATGACGGATGTGCCAAATCACAAGCAGGAAACCTCACGAACAATCCCCGCTCATTATAAAACTCCCACATGCTCAATTGTGTAGAGATAGGGAACGCAGAATGCGAAAATATGGAGAGATTACCAAGGCCCGGAGACAGATTTTACACTTTAAATGCTGGGGCGGAGGACGAATAAAAGGAGGAACTCAATGTACGGGAAAAAATCAAGATAAAAGTCAAGCGGCTGAAAAGGTGAGACGTAAAGCTTTAAACAGAATTACCTTGAGACCGAATCCTAAGACGTTTCTTTTTCCTCGCTTCGGTTCATTGCAGTTCAATTTGCGAGCAAATTTTTTCACAGAAGAGAAATCACTTTTCTGTTCGGTGCTGAATTACAACTTTGTACTGATTTATTAAGTCGTTCAGTTCGTTTAATCTGTGTTCAAATTGCCAAACAAATTATGCGGCAAACATACGTGTTTTACATTTTGTGCGTGTACAATAAAATGTGATTATTTACTTACTTTGATATAAAGTATTGAGGGGTAATTGGTATGTTTGTGTAGGTGTAGCGTGAGTTGTGTTTGAATGAACAGTGATATATATTTCATGTGTTTGACATTAGTGAGCTCTCGGCTCAATGTTTTAAACATGAGAAGGTTAAGGCCATCTGCCTATACAAGGTCAAACACACACTGAGTGTAACACACTCATTAGTGTGTGAGTTCAGCACACAGCGGATGTTATTAACTTAAATTACCAAACAAGCTTTGCTTCTTTTAGTTTTGCTCCTTTTGTCTGATTCTTGTTCATCAGCGTTAACCAGCTAAAAAAGGAAACTTTTCTCCCGTTCTCTCTGTTTTTCACACCTTGTTTTGTGTTCATTACCGGCTACTTCAGACCAAACAGCTTTTAAAGAATTTGCTCTTATCTCGGCCTTTATGGCCGTCCACTTAAAACGAATCTCTACGGTGAACAGATTAAAAACGAAACCTTTCTAAAAGCTTTTCCAAAAGCAGAGAGAGAGAACATTGAAGTCAATTTGTTTTGTGCGTTTCTGCCTTCCGACACGCGCATCATGAATACTAAAATTTGGGTTTAAAGCTGTTTATCGTCGCTGGTGAAGAACACTGCGTCCTACCTGAGCGCCCACAATGTCTGTCTGTTCTATGGACAGAATAACCCCCGATTTGATCTCTGGGTTCTGTTTTCTAGTTTCATATAGCTTTGTTTTTTACACACCAATTATTTTCTCTCTCGGTTTTTGTTTACAGCATAATCCATTTTAATTTCATGGTCCTCTTATACTTTTATAGTCTTTAACCTATTTTTACGACTCTGGCTGTTTATCTCTGGCTCTCTTGTACCCATTTTATATTCGTTTCTATATCATTTCCAGAGCATAAGGATATTGCCTTATTTCCTCAGATTGCAGGCCGGGTACTTTCATGAGGGAAGTAAATGACACGGCTTTTCACCTTGAATTACACTCAAAGAGGAGCGAGCGGAGAGCCAGACCTTTAGACTGTAGGGCACAACAGACGAAGACACGCATGATGTGGTCCAGTTTTAGAAAAAGGGAGAATAGAACATCTTGCTCAGTTGAATGAACTAAATCAATTTTCATGTATTCGTAAATGTATACTATAAAATTAAATAAATTGGTTATTTTATATGGTTAGATTGTGTTGCAATATATATATTTTATATTTGAGCATTTACATTAGATTCGTTTTTAAAAATATAGTGAAACAAAGTGGGGATTCCAATTGCTGTAACAAATCTTTTGCTATGACATTAAGTAAAAGGAATAGATAAATTAAAATATGTATCTATAAATGCTGCTTGCATTTAAATGAAACAATAATTGTTGTAATAATCATATTGCTTTTATATAATATTAAATGCAATATATTAAAGTAATCATTATTACCTCACTCTCGTCAAACCTGTATGACTTTTATTCTTCAGCAGCAAACAAATGAAGATATTTTGAAGAATGTCTGGAACGGACACACATTGGTATGCATTGGTTTGGTGTCGATACAATTCAAAGGATTAAGTGTCGCTGCTTGGTTGGTGAAACGACGTGACTGTGGCCAAGTTAGGTGTCCCATACTTGGAATTTGTGCTCTGCATTTAACCCATCCCAGTGTACACACACAGTAAGGGAACAGACGCAAACTGTGAACACAAACCCGGAGCAGTGGGCAGCCATGCTATGGCCCCCGGGGAGCAGTGGGGTGGGATGGTGCCTTGCTCAAGGGACTCACCTCAGTCGTGGTATTCACGCTGGTACTGAATATCGACCAGCGACCTCGGGATCACAAGTCCAACACCCGAACCATCAGGCCACGACTGCCCCAACCGACATTCTTCATCATATCTTCTTTTGTGTTCTGCCTTAGAGAAGAGGTCATACTCACTTGTGACAATAAAAGTGAATTGAATTGAATTACTCATTTGAAATGGCAAGATGGTAAATTAATGACAGCGATTTCATTTTTGAGTGAACTATAAAAAAAAAGTCATTTTGACAAAATAAACACACACATACTTCATACAGAAAATCCAAAATGTTCCTAATTTGGAGCCAACGCAGGTGTGTTTTAGCTGAGTTTCTCCTGGTGTCTGGCCCATAGCGGACTCGATTGCTTTTACATTGCGGTTGCCTGAGCATGAAATTACTAAAGTTTCCCCTCCATAAGATGTGTGGACGAGCATACCATCTAATCTGTTACAACCTACACACACACGCGCATGCAAAAAATACCGCTATACACACTTTTATCCCCAACACCAACATTTATTGTGGTTGTATTAGCATTTATATAACTCTCACAGTATGGTAAGCTGCCACAGGTATCATTTTGTTGGCTGGAAAGACGCTTGCGTACACAAACTCAAACCTCAGGTGTTCTACGACCTTCAGAAATACAACTTGCATAGCAATTTACCTTACGTGAACTTGAGTTGAAACAGAGATTAGTCACCGTAGTGAACTTGGCAGGAAACTGAGGGTCCAATTTCAGAGTTGTGCTCACTAAACATTTTGGGATTAATATTGTTTTATCTATATAGTCCATCACACTTTATATCAAGGCCATCAACATAAAAATCAAAAGCCTTTTAAATGCAAAATAAAAACACAATTCATAAATAACTATTACATAATGCGTGTTTAAGAAACATGAAAGATTCACTTTTTCTCACCCCTCAGTTGTCGGGCTGTGGGTTGTTAGGTGTGGGAATCTGGCTGTCAGTTTCTCAGGGCAGTTTCGCCACGTTCTCCCCCTCGTTCCCCTCCCTCTCTGCCGCCAATCTGGTCATTACCCTGGGCTCCATCGTCATGGTAACGGGTTTCCTGGGTTGCCTCGGTGCCATCAAAGAGAACAAGTGCTTGTTGCTGAGCGTAAGTCGACTTGCAGTTTTTGTCCTGATGCAAAAACTTAAAATGTGTAACAGTTTTTAATCCTACACATTTTTGTCTTTCAGTTTTTTATTGTTCTGTTGATCATCCTGCTGGCAGAGTTGATTCTGCTCATACTTTTCTTCGTGTACACGGACAAGGTTTGAACACATGACTGAACCACACACTGTGCAGACTCTCATTAAATGCAGACACATCCTGAAAAACAACAACAATCAGCCCCCACACCTGCTCTGTATAGAGTTCTAGTGTTCCTCATTTCCACACAACATCTGTTTCACACTTCTGATCTGTATCTCATTAAATGTTCTACTTTGTGTCATGGTCCACTTTCTGTTCAGTATCTTTTGAATCTTTATTCACTTTCTGTTCTGTATCTTTTCAATCTTTCTTCACTTTCTACTCTGCATCTCGCTTCACTTTCTGCTCTGCATCTTGCTTCACTTTCTGCTCTGCATCTCGCTTCACTTTCTGCTCTGCATCTCGCTTCACTTTCTGCTCTGCATCTCGCTTCACTTTCTGCTTATCACCTCGCTTCACCTTCTGCTCGGTATCACGCTTTACTTCTTGCTTCCATATTCTGCTCTATATATCACCCCCTTCTCTCTGTGTCTTTGTCTCAATACAAATGTAAAAAATTGTAATCAAGATAAATTCACTCAAATTAAATATTAACACTACAAATAAAATTATGTTTACATAATTTAACATAAAACAAACAAAAAAAACTAAAACATTTTCCACTAGGGTAAGAAAAATTATATGAAAGGAAAATTCAATCAAGGCTGACTTCTTTTTTAAGTACTGCTGTATATATATACTGCTGTATATATTCCTTTTTTAAGCATATATGTATAGTTTAAAATTCTCTTAAAAGACAGATTTTACTATGATAGGTCACTTTCCAATTAAATGTTCACACTTGATTTAAACTACAAAACAAGACACTAAGAAATATAAGTCTCATTTCTTATCTTGCTTTGTTTTTCTGTATTAAGCTTATATCCTAACACTGCTCTTAAATCCAACTCTTGCAGGTGAGCGAGAATGCCAAACAGGATCTCAAGGACGGCCTGAGGCTCTACAATACGGACAACAATATCGGCCTCCGCAACGCCTGGAACATTATACAGTCTGAGGTATGTATTTGTATGATATACAGCCATCAGTGACAGTAATCACAGGTCACTGTGAGTTCAGGTAGCCGTTTTTACACGAAAAAAAATGGGCCATTTCTTCCTGTCCGGGGAATTACTGAGAAAATAAATCTGAAGCCCTCCAGCATTGATTTTACCCTGGATAAAAACAATAAGCTAGCGTCTGCAAAATTTACCTTTGTGCAACAGTATGAAGGCGAATATTTTGTCTCTCTCACTCGCTTTCCTTCTCTTCTAGTGGCAATGTTGTGGTGTCACTGGACACGCAGACTGGCATGATGCCCTACAGGAGAAAACTGTGCCAGACAGATGCTGCCAGGAACACTACAGCGAGTGTGGACGCAACGCCACCAATGTATTTTGGTCACAGGTAAGGCTCTTAAATATTACAATGAACTTGTTTCTAATGAGTCCATTAAGAGGTAATTCTGCAAATTAGTTCTTTCAAATTGTCAGTTTCATTAAATCTGATAATAACGAATTGTATATTTATCTATATCTGACTCTTAGGGTTGTTATGAGAAGGTAGAGGAATGGCTAAACGACAACAAACATTTGCTGGGAACCATTGCAATGTGTGTGCTGGTCTTACAGGTATTTTTAAACAAACACCAACATTTTGCTCTAAATGATGCCACATCCTATCTGGCCCAAGCCTATGCTGATGTCATTTCCTCTTTTCTGCAGCTGCTTGGAATGGCCTTCTCCATGACTTTATACCAACAGATTCACAGAGCAGGAAAGAAGTACGACGCCTAGAAAGTGTTACGATCTTGCAGAACATTCCGTGTGCTATTTCACATCCGGTTTGATGCCATCACGCTTTTATCCAGTGACATGAAACATTTTGCCTTTCAAAGCCTCAAATTTAAAAATATAGAACTGCCTGTAGATATTTTTTCATGACTGCCAAAGCTTTTTTTTTCTGGCCTGATATCTAATAGCATTTTAAAGAGGAAAACTAAGGGAACTGTTTTTGGGAAGCCTTGATGGACGTCTGAGCATGTTGGGCCAGCATCATTTTAATCAATATGTTTTTTAGGCTTTCAAATGGTCCGTTACACACAAACCAAACAAAAATATCAACCTTATGCGAGGCTGGCTGTTGGTATGAGTAAAATCTTATTTTGAAAGATATGGTCCATACTTTTTGGACGTTTATGTAAACATTCAGAGATTTCTTTTCTGATGTAATATATCAATAGCATGCTGTATATATTTCACATTCATGTTAGCGAACTGCAAAACTGCACAATTAGGTTTTTGTTAACCTGTGCTTTAGGGAGTATTGTTGACAGGTGTGTGGTCCCTGTAGTCTATAAAATGTCATTATTTGTGACCCTGCCTTTAAAAACCAGGCTGAAGTCGGAAAATCTAATTCTGAGAAAACAAGCATTAAAGTTTGATTTTACTTACTAATTTCACTAAAATTTCAATGTTTGACTTGCTCTAACTTGGTCAATAAGAAAGATATCAATTTTACATTCAGACAGAATGTTCCTTAAATCGTGCAAAATAATTTTATGTATAAAAAAGTAAATCACAAAAAATGACTTGAGTTGGGTTTTCATAGGAACGGTCGCATGCCGATATGTATGTAAAAAAAAGTGCCATTTCAGCATTAAATAAATTCCAAACTCTAGTTTGGGAGAAGCCTGATATAAAGACAACTTTAACTTTTACTTCTTTTGTGGTATTCAAAGATATGATGCATTTTTAATCATGTTAAGTTCACCGTGGGTGATGGTCAGTGGCACAGCTTACCCCCACTCTCCCCCATTTCATTTAGGATAGTTCCCTAAAATGAAAATTTTTTATTTTCTAAGCATTTTAAATCTATGATTTTCTTTCTTTTGTTGAACATAAAAAAAGATATTTTGAAGAAGGTTGTAGATGGTGGCACCACCTCACTTCTATTGTACGAGCACCACCTACAAACAGTCAGTCGATGGTCACTGTCATTGTTTGGTTACCAACATTCCTCAAGAATATCCTTTGATGACAGAATTTTAATTTTAGGTTAACCATGCCTTTAAGGCAGACTGTAATTCTAGTAAAGGTCTAAGTGTAATATGTTTAGGACGTCAGCCATGTCGCGATATTACATGGGCTAGTTATCCACTTGCTATGGGGGTTTGTGTCACGGCGACTCTGATCCCGTCTCATTCTTCTCCCTTTATTTTATCCTTTACTGATCATTTCAAAGTGCATTTGAACTGTAGGGAGCAAAAGGAGCGGGAGTTGACATCAAAGGATGCAGGATACATAGGCCGGGATGTATAAAGAAAAGGGCCAATATTGCTCTCTTCGGAAAACAAACAACGTCATTCAGTTACACTTGAAAGGGTGCGATGCGAATTGACTTGTAAAGCCATAACCGCAGTGAGCTGTTTGGCGTTCCCTGAGGAAAACCTAACACACATTCCCATCTATGTTGAGTTTCCAAGTGGCATGAGATGTACTTTGATCAACGGATTTCTGCGTCATTTCTGATCTGGGTAATTTATTACTGCGACACGAGTCGCATCTGCACTGCTGTTTAACCAATGTAATATTTTCTATAAAACTGTAATATTAAAGAAATGTTTGAAGTATCCATTAAGAGGTTTTTTGAAAGCGCTTTCAATGTTTATTGAAGCATAACCAATATAGGAAGAAGAACGAAACAGAAATATTTCAACACAAATCTTTACAGCTTAAAACACACAATACAAAATACAATTACAAAACAGTACTGGCTCTTGTTTTGCTCAGAGGAGAGCTGTAGGCTCTTGCTTTAAAACATGAGAGAAGGGGCGGAAGGGGCGTTTTCTTGTCTCTTTTAGATCTGTTGTGTGATGTTTGACATTGTCTGGAGGAAACTAAAGCTATGATGGGGGAAAGCTCTCTGTTTCCCTCTGTTGGCTAAACATGTTTTCGAACTCACGATTATTCTCGCAAACACTTTTAGGCTCAGTTTGCAGTAGTGCTTTGACATACACGGCAAGACTCAAATGTTGTATTTGTGATATCCCCGTTTTGCTGTTAATGGTACGTGGTAAAATTATTTCTGTATGTATTTGGGTTGAATTTGTAACTTTTGAGAATCTGTTGATAAGAACCTTAAAGCCTTGTCTCTCTTTATTTTGTACATCACGATGAATCCGGTTTTCTAGATTGTTATCCCCAAACCCATCTCTCTGCTTGAGAAGACTTCAGCTGTACAGATTCACTGCTGTCCCCGTCTGTCTGCTGCCAAGCAAAAAAGGTAAACAAGCATTACCTTTTGTGTTTGGTTAGTTTACAGAAAATTCCACAACTTAAGCCCTTTTTACTGTATTTTGTTTTTGCACAAAATCATACGACATTATGCATTTGAAATATTCCATTATTTTTTGTGATGCAGTGTGGAAAACCCTATAGATCAATTGTAAGTGATTCCTTTTAAATTTAAAATTGACCATGCATCAGTAAGCCAAAACTACTTTACTCTCCCTCTTGTCCTTTCACACCTGTAGGACTTTGTTTTCTCTGCATAACACAAATGAATACATTTGAAAGAATGTTGGTAACTGGCACCCATTCACTTCCATTGGTTTTTGTCTCCATTCAATACAAGTGAATGAGTACCACTAATGATCGGTTACCAAAATATCTTCTTTTGTGTTTTTCTGAAGAAAGAAAGTCAGGTTACAGGTTTGAAATGACAAAAGGACGGATAGCACCACTTTCATTTTTGGGTCTACTGTAAGGTTCACATAACCAGGAATGTTTTTCAATTCAGACTGGTGCATTAACTGACCTTGCTTGCGATAGCTTTCAGTTTACCCAGTAGAGAAGGAGTGTTTGAGTAAACTACATCGTCTTCGTTCTCCTCCCCTTCACCCTCCGCCAGGGCACAGCTGTCAGCCGCTGGCAGCTCGCAGTCCTTATTGGCAGACATCACTAGTCTTGAGTATTTGTATTCAAGCCTGTTTGAAAATAGATATTATTATTATTATAATTTTTGCAACTGCATTTGAATTTAAAATTTGCAGTTTATAACTTTTGTCTCTTACAACATCTCTGTTGCAGGTTATAACTGTGAGTAAAGTCAAATTTCCTGCAAAATCCTAATTGTTTTGGGTACAAATCGCACATTCAAAGTACAATTTACGAAAGCATTGATTTAAGATATGCTATCAGAAAATCTTAACAGGGATTTTGTCTTTCTTCATTTAATTACATTAAACCAGTATTTTAAATGCATGTAATCTGGAAAAAGCAACCAGGTAAGGTAACTTGCTTTAAAGAGACATGAAATCAATATGAACATCTTGTTACCTCTTATTCTTTTTCCAGAAATAGCATGTGAGACAGACAAGGAGGACTGCCATGAATGCTCCGCCACCGATTCCAGCCTTTACCCATAGATTGACCACTTCACAATGGTTGGATGTCTTGTTTGGGAGTGTTATGCCTTTGGTGCAGAGTTTTGGTTCGCTCCACACATAGAGGGTGTCCTATATAAAATGATGAACGAATGCAGAATGTACTGGATGTCCAATAAATAAGACAGTGATTTCCAAAACCTGTTCCTTACTTATTTCATGCATCTCTTCCTTAAGGAGTTGATGATTTAAGGCGGGTGGGTAAGCTAAGCTAGACATGCAAAATGTGCAGAGGATCCCCAATGAACAGGTTTGGGATTCGCTGGAGTAAAACACCGTCATACCTGCATTCCTGCTTTGCATGCACCTTCTATGGAGTGGTAGTCGGCCTCGGTGCAGAGTGGACAAGCGCCAGAGCTCTCCCAGAGGAAATGAAACTCACAGCCATTACATGTACCTGCTGGGCACTTGCTGGAAACAAACATCCGTCATGAAAATACATGTAAGCAGGACTTTGAACGGCAGTGTAAATAAGTGTATCTACCCCGACACAGTGAGATCCCCACGTTCACTTTTCTCAGGGTTGCAACGGAGGGTTACAACTGTACTACGGCCATTCAGACAAGAAGCTGTCGGCTGGGGAGAACTGTTGGATGAAGAAAAAGATATGGATAAGTAAATGAATATATGTTTTCATTTCCTTTTTTAAACCTTTTGTTTGTTTTAAAGACAATATTTCTCTTTTTAACATTTACAAACGAACCAGTTAAAATATAAACTTAAACTTTTTGGTTGGCAGTTCTTTAACAAGTGTAAAACTAAGTAAGATTTCGAGAGTTTTGGTTAAGTCATGTTTGATTAATTTCAACATTATATAAATCAGAATTGTAACACTCTTTTGTTAAAAAAGACGATTTGATTTATTTAATTTTTCATCATTTACCGAAAGAAGAAGTTGATATCTGGAACTTTCCATGTTGCCTGTGAAAACAGGTCTGGGTTAGCATACACTCCGTCCAGCATGTTACCAACAGAAGCTCCTGAGAGAAGGAAACATTGAAAGAACAGACTTATCGTATCAGTAATAAAGGCTTTATCATGTGCAGTATCTCTAGTACAAGTAACTGAAAGCGCTTAACTAAAGAAAAATTTTGTTCATGCAAGCATGTCAGATGATGTGGTTAAATACAACACATGCTCACCGAGGAAAGTGTCAGCCAGGCTTATGGACTGAGAGGACAGGGCTGTTCTGAAGCCCCGCCCATCTGCAGGGATGATGGTTGACTGGCACACAAAAGTCTCCACAAAGTTGTTGAGGTCAGCTGATTCGTTCTGCATGTCCTTAGTGGACAGATCTGTAACATTGTCTGTGCACACCGCTACTTTCCTGCCCTGTTACAAAAAAACAACATCTGGATTAAATAAAAGCTTATGACTAACCTCAATATCAGTCAAATTTGTTTTAATATGTGATTATTTTCAAATAAAATTAATAACACTTGTTGCATTCACACAGTCAATTGATTGACGTAAGCAGTTTGCATATACCTCTGTCCCACACAAACTGATGTTAAATTCATGGTAATACTTGGTTCCTTTGGAGGTAAAGCTGGGTCCGTTCATGATCGACCCCACCGAACTTAAGGCACTGAGGTTGTAGGTTAATGTTCGGTTCTCAACAATGTGTGAGAAGGTGCAGTCATTATAACACACCGAGTGTTCCTAAACAAATATATAAACATTACAACATATTTTAAACTACATTTGTAAAACCTTCAATTGTGATTTTGGTACCTTGTTGCTCTTGCTGCCAGGTCCGCACGGCTGACAGGCTTCACGGCCGTAGATGTGATGCCCAGAGAGGAAGGTGTTGGACGGGCACTCCTGACACTGGTTTGTGTCTTTGTTGATGAAGTGTCCGGCAGGACAGGGGATGCAGGACGAGCCCTCCTGTTGACTCATCATGGCGCAAGCGTGGCAACCGGACGCCGAGCCATCCATAGCGTTAGTCACCGTGATCGAGTAAATCTTTGCTATGTCGTTCACATACTGACGTGACTGACAAACAAAGAGATTATGTTATTGTTGTTTTCCTCATAACAGAACAGAACAGAACACGTGCGTGTTACTTACATCTACGACTTTGTTGGTGCGTTGGAAAGCCCATGTGTAGGAAACAGATGCATTTTTGGTCATGATGTGTGTATACGCTTGTCTGACTTTGCTTCCTACCCATGATTCCACTACATTGGTGCTCTTCCTGTTCACATCCTACAAAAAAAATATTTAAATGAAATAAAAAAATGAAATTATTTAGTAAACGTACTTCATTCAAGTAAAATGTATTTTTAAACTGATTTAAATTATAACAATTCAAAAAGTTTCAAACAATGTTTCACTGGGGTCCAAAAACTTTTAGGGATCATTGAATGAGCCACTGTCATGTATTAATAAAAGATATTTCTTTTTTGCATTTTATGATTTACTATCATATCATTAACTATCATGTCTTACTATCATAAAATAGAGTTCACAGTCTGCGCTGCAGATGGTCTCGAAGATAAAAGTTATGCGTCCAAACTCTGTAGCTGATGCATCATCCACAGAAGTAGGTAGCCTGGAAACAAAGATTGAAAGAAAAAAGTAATTGTTAATGTTTAACTTTGTCACACTTGCAGTTAAAGATATGACTCACTTGAATCCAGGCACTCGTAGATTTAAGATGAGGTAATCATTATCCGAGCCTCCCACTCCACTGCGGATGTGGTCGCCGGCCACATCCCAACCTACATTAACAAATTTGCGTCATTTCCTTAATTTCCTTCAAGATGAAAATTAAATATCATAAATATCTGTTCCTCACCATTCATTTCATCGCACTTGGAGTTTCCCACATTAAAACAAGACGTTTTCATATTTCTCGGCAGGATGTTCCACCACTTGTACTCGTACCCCAATGAAGGTTCAGTTCCTCCAGGGCATCTTTGACATTCTGGGATGAAGAACAAAACGTCAGGAGGAGGACCAGTACCAGTAAAAACAAAACTTAGGAAATACACACCTGTCGTTCCATCCGAATAGGTCCCTTGTGGGCAAGGCAGACATGTGGAAGTGTTGTGCATGTAGAAGCCTGGATTACAGGGCGGACAGTCTTCTTTCTCTCCAGTAGGGGGAAGAGTCACAGCTCCAGACACATTCTCAAGGCACACCTGTGGCTCTACCCACCTGTATAAAATCTGGGTCTAAAACGAAAAAACCCCGAGACATACTTAACATTTACACCATAACACATTCCCTATGATTGGTTTGTAACCCACTTTGCCATTGCTGTCGCAGGCCGTGTGGATTTGAAAATAGTCTTTTTCTGAACAAGGTGGTTTTTCTTTACACTCCGACCAGCCCTCCTCTATATGACACACACAAAGAGAAGTACTGTACACATATAATTGGATAGAGACATGTTTTTAGTAACAAGAATTAAATGTATTCATGCTTGAATGAGTTTAATTTTTTTTAAGATTGTGTGATGTATTTTGCGAGTTCATACGGGAATACTGTGTCTCCGAGCATGGCGTACAGGAGCTGGCTCCTTTTCCAGAGTACGTATTCCTAGGACACAGATCACAAGAGGAAGAGCCTGGAGTTTTACTGAAGGTGCCTGGTCTACATGGGAAACACTCGGATGTGTACGCCACACCTGCTTTCAAAGGACACATCCCAAAACACAAATACATATCAGGAACTACACTTATAAAATCAACTTCACTTCTCTTATATCATCATACATGGAGATTAGAAAATTAGACATTATTTTCGGAGGATTTCCCACCTTCGATCTGAATGTTCTTCAAAAGGACGGGCTTTACAGGTTTCCCACCCAGAAGCATTCCAGTAGTTCTCCAATACAGAATGTTAGTTCCTGAATTAAGGTTAACCTGTGGTGTAGATGTGTCAGCATTAGATCTAAGGTAAACATGCATTTGTAAAAATGATCAAAAAAAGATGACTGACCGTGTGGGTCCCCCACTCTCCATTTGCAGTAGGTTTGATCCATTTTTCGCTTCCAGCCTGGTCCATTTCCTGGCATTGATCATTCTGGATCTTAGGCAACAGCAAGACATATTGTTAATATTGTTTATTCATCTATAATGCATTCTAAGATAAGATCCAAAATAAAACTTACAAAGAACTCAAAGAAGACATTGCTGTCTACAGATTGATAGTCAAAAGAGACAGAGCCTTGTTTCATGAGATGCACTGCGTACACCAGAGACACCGTGCAGTCGTCACGGTTGGACTCCAAATGTGTTCCCTGAGCTGTCCATGTAGAACTGCAACCAAACAATTTAATATAAACAGTCTGGAGATTATTCCTCTGACATATTGCCTACACTTTGAGGATGACTGCTCTATTTTAAGTATTAATCTAACTTTTGACCCGTGAAGTCATTTACACTTATGAAAACACAAGAAGGAAAGATCTCTCTGTTAAAAAGCTTACAACTGAAAATAACTAGAAAATGTGTGTTAGGTGCAGAAACTGACTTGATGCAGGTCATAGAATCGTCCCCTGAGCCTCCTGAGTCCATGTATGTGGCCAGGCTGCTGAATCCGGCAGGGATGGCATCCCATTGGTCAAAACGCACACCGCTGCCCAATGAATATGAGCCGGCAGCACATGATGTACACTGCTGGGACGACATCTCTAAAAACTCCCCAGCTTCACAGGAAAAAGCTAAAAAAAAAAATACTGTATTACTAGGCATATTGGGGCAATATAAAAGTTTTATTTCACAACAACAACAAAAGTTTCATTTCAGTCAAACTAATAAAAATATGTATATTTTATGTAAAGAAAAACAAGAAATAACACACAAAACAATATTAATAAAAAAGTAAATACTTATAAACATTATATTACTATATTATAATATACAAGTATACATTGTAACAAAATTAAAAAGGGCTCAGTAAATGTGCTTGATTTCAATTCATCTCAGTTTTCTGTGGATGTTAACTTCGCCTGCACGCACGCACGCACACACACACTCATGTTTTTTAATTTAAAAAATATTTAAACAGTCAGTACATTTGATATTTTCCTCAAATATATGTGTATTAGGGCTGTGCAATTATTTGTTATAGACTTGGCTTTCAGCAATCATGAAAACAAAATAATCAAGGTAAACAATTATTGTGTCTTGCATTATTTATACATAAACATACATATTATACACATATTTGGTACATGTATGTGTTATTCAGTTGATTATTAAGTCGGAAATGTGTTATTATTAAATGTTTTATCAACTTAGTTATCGTAGTAAATAACCTCAATAGGCAAAATAACTGTGACAAAAATGTTGTTGTAAACAAGGAGCCCTAATGTGTAAATATTAACAAATACAAATTGAATATGCACAATGCACATGTAAACACAAACGTTTACTCACGATGTGATAAACATCCCTAGTATGAATTGGTTTATTATTAAAATTACCTTACATTATCTGAATTTCAATGCATTCCATTTAAATAAGTCAAACCTAACGTTAATAAATGTACAGTATATGAATCTTACTGCAGTCTGTGCCTCTGACTGGCTCTGGTAGGCCCGTGCAGCTGCTCTGTCGGTGAGGGATGGCTACTCTCCATCTGGACCCTGTGCTGTCGCATTCCGTGTACTCAAAGTAATAATCTGTCTGAAAAACAAAATCACACATCCACAGATTTAAAGATCGCCACCGTCTACACACATACGTAAAACACGTATATACCTTTTCTTTCCAGTGTCTTTGAAAAACTTGCCCGCTTGTGTTTTGCTTACACATCGAGTATAAAAGTGTACCCGATTGGCTTACCCCATTGTCCCAGACTGGCACATTGAACAGATAAAGAGACCGTGTGTGAGCACAAAGGACAAAGGGATGGGGGCATCTATCTGCCTTCCATCCCCGGACAGTCACCAGGGAAACGGCCCGGTGACTGTCGTCATGACGATCCCTCATCGCTTGACTATGGCCGGGCCTGAATTGAAGCCTGATATGCAGTGATAACAGCCTGTAATAATGAAGTCAACCAATGCCGTGTGTGTCGTCAGTGATAGATTTGTAATGCTAATCAGACGGAGCAGTTTGCATACACAACAGCCGATATACACAACCTGGTGCTGATCTAAACAAACATATCCAGCAGGTTGATGGCTTCGGGTTTAAATGCACGGTTTGTCATGCATGCTGTGATGAATGTGCATTGTCTGTGCTATTCTTTGCTTATGAGTTGATGTATACACATACATCCCGGAGGTGATTGTAGCCTGGCAATGCTTGGTTACAGCACACACACCAGATGGGTAACCATTAACATTTATGGTGCACCTGCTCTTCTGGCCTCACTCACATGTGGTTCATATGTATGACTTACAAAGGTATAACAAAAACAAAACCTTCTGAAAAACAATATGAGGACATCTCAATTTTTTTTATTATTTATTCTAATTATTAGTATTGAAAACAATGTATGACACTTATATTATTCATTATTTTTATTAAGATAAAAATAAAAATGTGCATTTATTGACTGCAACGTATGCTGCAAGCTGATTGGTCGCTCGGACGCGTCATCACTTATGGGTCCCAGGTCTAACCATTGTATTATGTCAATAAATTTATTAATTAATGTGCTTATTTTTTCAATTACAACAAACAATAAATGTCAAATATATAAATATATATATAAAAAATAATGCGCGTTTCATCCGTTTTAAAAGCACACGTCAAAAGATCATCTAACGAATGAATTTAAACGCATAGTGTTCTATGTGAATTACTCTTGACTATTAATAAATGTTTAAAATGTTTATAATAATAAAAAAAGAAATTTACCTCTTTACATTGTGGCAGGTTGCCTGACGCTCGTGCGCAGAGGAAGAACGTCACAACATAACATGATGTCCGAAACGTCATCCTCTCCGTTTCATAAAATAGATAAATAATAATAATAATAATAATAATAAATGGAAAACAACAGACGCAAACAATCCGAATAAAGAGGTTTCGGTTTAATGCGCTGAGCGTCCGCTGTTGTAACGAGCGCTTATGATGCTGTGATTGACAGGAGGGTGTGACGTCACGCAAGACTCACCTCCCAGTGTTGAATCACATGGCAGTCTCCATCAATGCTCATAACAGACACATCACATGTTTATTTCTCACAAATATTGTGTGTCCTGTACAAGTGATATTATTTGGGAGGGTTTGGCTATTTCACATCAATTCTTAATCCTAAAAAATGAAGGAAGTGTCATTTAAGCTTCTACATGGCAAACATTGTAAGCCTGATATTGACTATAAGTGCTGTTTTTGTAGCTTTTTATTTATTTTCTTACCGTGTTAAATCTTTTTGGAGAAATGTCTATGACTGTATTATTAAGAATATTATAATTTCGTTTTGTGTACTCGTCTGTGTTTAAGAGACTCAAAGAGTCGACCATAATGACTTCTGTATTTATATAGTGAACCTATAGAGAGTAAGCAACATTTCATATACACAAATGTGAAGACACAAATGTAAATACACAAATGTAAATACACAAATGTAAATACACAAATGTAAATACACAAATGTAAAGACACAAATGTATATACACAAATGTAAAGACACAAATGTATATACACAAATGTATATACACAAATGTATATACACAAATGTGAAGACACAAATGTGAAGACACAAATGTGAAGACACAAATGTAAAGACACAAATGTGAATACACAAATGTGAAGACACAAATGTGAAGACACAAATGTAAAGACACAAATGTGAAGACACAAATGTAAAGACACAAATGTATATACACAAATGTAAAGACACAAATGTGAAGACACAAATGTGAAGACACAAATGTAAAGACACAAATGTAAAGACACAAATGTGAAGACACAAATGTAAAGACACAAATGTATATACACAAATGTATATACACAAATGTGAAGACACAAATGTGAAGACACAAATGTGAAGACACAAATGTAAAGACACAAATGTAAAGACACAAATGTATATTCACAAATGTAAAGACACAAATGTATATACACAAATGTGAAGACACAAATGTAAATACACAAATGTGAAGACACAAATGTGAAGACACAAATGTGAAGACACAAATGTGAAGACACAAATGTGAAGACACAAATGTAAAGACACAAATGTGAAGACACAAATGTAAAGACACAAATGTATATACACAAATGTAAAGACACAAATGTGAAGACACAAATGTGAAGACACAAATGTAAAGACACAAATGTAAAGACAAAAATGTATATACACAAATGTAAAGACACAAATGTATATACACAAATGTAAAGACACAAATGTAAATACACAAATGTGAAGACACAAATGTGAAGACACAAATGTAAAGACACAAATGTGAAGACACAAATGTAAAGACACAAATGTATATACACAAATGTAAAGACACAAATGTAAAGACACAAATGTATATACACAAATGTAAAGACACAAATGTGAAGACACAAATGTAAAGACACAAATGTATATACACAAATGTAAAGACACAAATGTATATACACAAATGTAAAGACACAAATGTATATACACAAATGTAAAGACACAAATGTATATACACAAATGTAAAGACACAAATGTAAAGACACAAATGTGAAGACACAAATGTAAAGACACAAATGTAAAGGCACAAATGTAAAGGCACAAATGTAAAGACACAAATGTGAAGACACAAATGTGAAGACACAAATGTGAAGACACAAATGTAAAGGCACAAATGTAAATACACAAATGTATATACACAAATGTATATACACAAATGTGAAGACACAAATGTAAAGACACAAATGTGAAGACACAAATGTAAAGACACAAATGTATATACACAAATGTATATACACAAATGTGAAGACAGAAATGTAAATACACAAATGTGAAGACACAAATGTGAAGACACAAATGTGAAGACACAAATGTAAAGACACAAATGTGAAGACACAAATGTGAAGACACAAATGTAAAGACACAAATGTATATACACAAATGTAAAGACACAAATGTGAAGACACAAATGTGAAGACACAAATGTAAAGACACAAATGTAAAGACACAAATGTAAAGACACAAATGTATATACACAAATGTAAAGACACAAATGTATATACACAAATGTATATACACAAATGTAAAGACACAAATGTAAATACACAAATGTGAAGACACAAATGTGAAGACACAAATGTAAAGACACAAATGTGAAGACACAAATGTAAAGACACAAATGTATATACACAAATGTAAAGACACAAATGTAAAGACACAAATGTATATACACAAATGTAAAGACACAAATGTAAAGACACAAATGTATATAAACAAATGTAAAGACACAAATGTGAAGACACAAATGTATATACACAAATGTAAAGACACAAATGTATATACACAAATGTAAAGACACAAATGTAAAGGCACAAATGTAAAGGCACAAATGTAAAGGCACAAATGTAAAGACACAAATGTAAAGACACAAATGTAAAGACACAATTATTTTATTTCCTTTAAAAAAGAATTTGATTTTGATTCAATTTAATATTCTTTCAAACAAAAGGCACTAAAATCTTTGAGAATATTTACTCTTTTTCCGCCCTGTATTATTTTATTTTTAGTATTACCATTATGTTTTTCTATTTGATCGATCTACATATATTGTCCATTTTTTACTTTCTGAAAGTCAAAGTTAAACGTGAACTTACGGCATCTCGATTATAACAACAATTTTTCTCATGATTACTTTGCAATCTGAGTGATTTGACACGATTAGACATCGACTGAAACACAAATAAATCAATAATTCAAAATAAATTAATAATAAATGATTAAACAATGAACTTGATATCAAACTCGATAACGGTACATGAAAAGTCAATTAAATAATAAAATAGGTTTAAAAAAACCCAGATTTGAAAGAGAAAATCGATTATTGCATAGCCTTATTTCCTCTTTATGAACTTTATTATAACTAAAATAACTAAATGTCATATTGACACTGCTTTTCTTATGAATATATTTGTATTGTAAGCTTTATGTGCAGTATTAAGCACTACGATGTCTAAATGAAGCTATAATTAGGAAAGAAATACATAAACATGTACATTTCATTTCATTATTTAAAGCAGGGATTTAAATCCTAGGTTAAGAGAATTAAAGAGTGGACGGACACAAAAACAGTGAAAAAACTGAGAATAAATCCAACAAACATTTGCATACATTTTAAAAACATGACTACACACATATTTTTTATAATAATTTATAAATATTAAACAACGCCTTTCATTGTTAAGGTATCCGTTGTTGTATACACAAAAATATGACTTTAGTACTACCAGGTTAAAAGCAAAAATAAGCATTTTAATCTAAAAGTGTGGCTATAATAAATAGTGAAGTCCATGAACTTAAAATTGATGACGTCAGTCCCATCAGTCAACACCAGATGGCGCCACAGATGAGTTAAAATGGCAATAACCCAAACAAATATCTCATTAAGACACATTTAAACACATTCTAACACGAATGTTCACACATTATCCTTATATAAATGCATATTTTATATTAATTCTCTCATATTTATATAAAAACAACATCTTTACCGTTTAAAGCTTCTTGTTATGGCCCATTTTACACTGGAAAACCACTTCCGGTGTTATTTTTATCATTTTTTTTGCACAAACTTATCTTCACGCGCGCGCCTGTCATGGCAACCGCTCTCTGAACCGGAAGTCCCCGCAGGCACTTCCGCTCTGTGCGGAGAGAAAAGCTCATGTTCCTCCATCCTGGTATTTGTCTTCATCCTGGTCCCTCCGAAGTTCCCGTACCCAAAACAGGAAGTAAGTACCAAAATCAACCGTAATATCCCCGTCCGACCCCCTGCGCGCGAGCACAACTGACAGTTTTGATTCTTTAAACGCTAATTATTATAAACAAACGTGGAGTGACGTCACCATCTCAGGGCTTTATGATGAAAACAAACATGGCGCCGGTTTGATGTTATTATAGCATTGTCAATCATTTCTGTTACAGTTAAACTCAGTGATTTGTAGTCACATTGTGTTTTTTAATAAATGTCATTTAAGCCCAACTGTGTTGTTTTATTTACTCTTTTTCTTATTATACATATGCACACAATGCACTTCTTTTGTGTCCCATAATTCAGTTTTACAGATTAACTTTCTATGAGTTTTAATCTCAATAAATCCTTGATATTTGTTGGTTTGTGTGTCTTCCTCACCTGTAGGCTGACTATGAACACAGGAGATGTCCCAGCCACAGTCACCCTTGAATCTGTCAATTCTGTCACATTTACTCAGGACACCGATGGAAACATAATCCTACATTGTCCTCAAAACGGTAAGACACCCGCCTCATGTCAAGTGTGATGAATGAAACCTTGCGGACAGATAGCTGGAGATCTGCACCATCATCCTAGAAAGAGCTGTTGTGCGTCCATTCCAAATCAGAGATATCTATGACACATCTTCTGGAGGCAGCAGTCGTCTTGGGCAGATGAGGAAAAGGCATCTTGCGAATCAAGGCGTCAGATAGATGTATGAAGTGAAGAGACATACAGCCATGTATGGTGACCCATACTCGGAATTCGGGCTCGGTGTTTAACTCATCCAGAGTCCACACACACAGCCGCGAACACACAGTCCGACCGCGAACACAGTCCGACCGCGAACACACACATCGACCGTGAACACACACACACACCGGCCGTAAACACACACACCGGCCGTAAACACACATACACTAATTGTGAAGAAACACACACACACCGACCGTGAACAAACACACACACTTACCGTGAACAAACACACACACCGACCGTGAACACACACACACACCAACCGTGAACACACACACACCTACCGTGAACACACACCTGGAGAAGTGGGCAGACATTAATGCTGCGTGGCCTTGATAGCATTTGGGGTTTCAGTGCCTTGCTTCTAGGGCACCCAAGTCATGATATTGCCAACGTGAGATTTAGGATTTAGGAGCAAACTCTATAGGCCATGACTTCCCCTTATGTGTTCTATCTGCGTATTCGGTGCAAATAAACTGACTTGATGCAAGTTTTTAATGTGTTGTAGATGAGGACGATTTGGCTTCAGACGAACCGGTTCACAAACGACTTCGATTGTCCAGTGATGATGGTGAAGACCCTCATGATGCTACCTCAGCAGAGTACTCTGTTGTCACCTTGCCTAGTGAGTGGAATTTCGTTACAATATAATTTCGAGTTACAATTAGACTCAAATTGACAAAAGCTATGAGAAACAAAGAGTACACATAAAGCACTTCACTTTATTAACAAGTTTGTGGTGCTTTTAGTTACAGGTGATGAAAGTTTCGAGGTGACGATGACTGCAACAGAGATGAGAGACGGGGAGCTGGAAACTGACGATCCATCTCAAATACAGGTGCAATTTCAATTCACTATCAGCAATAGGTGTTAATTGCATCAGAATCAGAATGAGCTTTTTTGCTTTGTGTGCTTACACAAACAAGGAATTTTTCTTGGTTGCAGACAATGTAAGGTGACAAGACAAGTAACATAGAAAACAAAAAGTAAAAAATCGAAATTAATATGTAAGTTAAACATAAAACGGGGCAAATGCAATGTGACAGAAGAGCTTCGGATGGAATAGAATATGTACAGACGTTTTATAATATGCAAGCTATAAGGTGGTATGTGAAATGTCTGAGGGGAATGTATTTCCCGCATTTATTGCACAATAGGGTGTATAATATGTTTATACGGATGCTATAAGATATCTACAGGTATTTTAAATATACAAATTTAGAAATTTTTAAGGTGCTATACAAGGTGAACGTTTAACTGTTCATGTGGTAGATGGCCTGAGGAAAGAAGCTTTTCCTATGACTAGATGTTTCTTTGGTCGGTGCTCTGTAGCGCCATGTAGAAATGTTGAGATGTTCGTCTGTTTGTTTGTCAAAAGCATAAGAATTTTCCTCCCGTTAAGAAAGCTGAAGATGTATCGTCCGTCAGTCAAGCTTGGTTCACCACGAAAGAAGACAAAGACACACTGGTTAACAAAGGTACATAATCAGCGTGCCTGTGTAAACATCTGGATTGACTGATAGAGAGTCAGAATAAAGGATCTAACTGTATCCTATCACATCCACAGGTCACAAATGGAAACAGGGTATGTGGTCTAAAGAAGAGATTGATATCTTGATGAGTAACATAGATCGCTATGTGAAGGTAAGCTTGTTTATATTTTACATGTAATGTTTGGTGGTAGACCTGAAGTCTTGTTCATGTACAGTCTATTTGAATGCAGAACCGGGGGATCCAGGACCCGGCAGAGATCATCTTTGAGATGCCAAAAGAAGAGAGAAAAGATTTTTACCGCAGTATAGCATGGGGTTTAAACAGACCCCTGTTTGCCGTATACAGACGTGTACTACGAATGTACGATAACCGGAACCACGTAGGCAAGTAAGGACATGAACGTTTACTAACTTGCACAAAATCGCATATACTCTGATTTATGCTGGGATTTTCAACGTGTGGTTTTCTTGTTTAGATACACTGATGAGGAGATCAACAAACTAAAGGAGTAAGTTGAACCACAAATACTAAACAAGTTTGATCTGAATCAACTTTGCGTTAATTCTTTGATTTTAACAGGCTTCGTGAGAAACACGGAAACGACTGGGCTACAATAGGCGCAGCACTCGGTCGCAGTGCATCATCTGTGAAGGACCGATGTAGACTCATGAAGGATACGTGTAACACCGGTGAGTATTTCCGAGATTGTGTTCAACCATCTTTCAGGTAAAGGCAATTAATACTGTAATCGAGAATGTGACAGTCTAGTGACGCAGCAGCACTAACATAACCATTTTCAGGAAAATGGACAGAAGAGGAGGAGAGAAGATTGGCAGAAGTGGTCCATGATTTGACCGGCACAGAGGCAGGTGATGTCGTTACCCAGGGCGTCTCATGGGCGACAGTGGCAGAACTAGTGGGCACACGCTCGGAGAAACAGTGCCGCTCCAAGTGGCTAAACTACCTTAATTGGAAGCAAAGCGGCGGAACAGAGTGGACCAAAGAAGACGACATAAACCTTGTTCGCAGGTACGTGATGTCACAGCAAATGGGTAAATTTTTTCAAACGTATCAATCAAAGAACTTGTGTATTTATATGCAGAATAGCTGAGCTGGAGATGGAGGATGAGAATGAAATTAACTGGGATACCTTGGCTGGCGGGTGGAGCAGCGTGCGTTCACCCCAGTGGCTGCGTAGCAAATGGTGGACCATCAAAAGACAAGTAGCCAATCACAAGGAGCTTCCCTTTCCTGGTGAGCAAAAGAGAAAATGCATTCTAATCATTTCTGTATTAAATATCTTGTAGCTGATGTAAATTCTTTTATATTTCCAGTCTTGTTGAAAGGGCTGCAGGATGTTGTGGAGGCACCCGCTTCTACAAAGGTCGTAGTCGTCAGTTCACGGTCTGCCAATGCGTCGCCTAGCCCGGTTACTGCGCTTCAGATCCCGGTGCAGATTCCAGTGCAGATCACTCATGTCTGTGAGTATAACAAACAACAGGCCTGTACATTTGCTTAACTTTGCCAAAAATCCAGTCATATGAATGTGGTTTCAGTAGAAAATGTGAGCTTTTGTCATGCAGCTGTGTGTTAAGGGGAGTTCTAGTGAAATGTATTTTGGGTATTTATGGGAATTGAACTATTATAGATTCAATGCAAGTTTCAATATCCCCTGTATACAGCTTCTTCAGATGGTGTGAGTGGAAGTTCAGATAGTGAAACGATCACATTGAATTCTGGAGCTTTACAGACATTTGAGTTACTGCCTGTGAGTACTTTGAATATTTTTTATTTTGGTTAAGACGTTATCTTGCGGTATTTTATAAATAAATGGTTTCATTTCCTCTTCTAGTCATTTCACCTGCAGCCCACTGGCACCCCTGGAACATATTACCTCCAAACAGGAACCAATCAGAGCCTCCCACTCACCCTTTCAGCCAATCCAACCGTCACGCTAACAGCTGCGGCATCCCCATCATCGCCAGACCAGATTATATTACACAGCCTTACAGTAAATGCTCTGTTGCCATAGTACAACACATTGAACAAAAATCATCACTGTTGTTCTGTTGGGCAGTAATCTAACTTTAACACTTACATCTCTGAAAGGGTGATGCTGAAAACGTAACAGTTCAGATGTCTCATCCGGGTATCATCATCCAGACAGTGAGCTCAGAAGACCTCTCCGAGCTGGAAGCAGAGCAGGGACTTGTAAAGGAACAGACTTCTGATGACCATAACATTTCCGGGGAAGATGAAGATGGAGAACAAAGTTCAAAGGATGTGCAGGATGTAGGAAATTTATTAACCTCTTAACCTGTAAGAAATGAAGGGAAAAAATTGTATACACGTTCTGATTCTCTCAATATCAAATCTTGTAGACAATTATCTCCTGTAAGGAGGTAACCGAGAATTCTGGGATTGGTGCTGGAACGGTGCTTATGGTTCCATCTCCTAGCAGCTTCATTCCTTCCAATGATATCAGCACAGATTCTGTCCTGCCCCTGGGAACGCTGACAGGTACTGACATGGTCTAGATTTTTTTAAGGCAAAGAGATATGTAACTGACTGTTTGTTTTTCTGTGTAGATCCCATTTTAGAGAACCAAGAAGATGGATCAAATTGAACGGCCACTCCATCCTTGTCACTGCAGGTCACTCGGTTAGACTTTCCATCAGAAAAGGGGAAATCCAACACTGTTGAAGGACAAAAGGAAATTAGACGAACACAAAATACTCTGCACATATGTTACTAATAAATCTGAAAGACTTTGAAAGAGTTATTGTTACCCAAGTTCCATCGAGGTTTGAATGAGAAGAAACTAATGCAGATGACGTCAGATCCTATACAGATCTGTATGAAGTGAACACCGCACGCAGGATCATGACTATAAAACATTATTGCATCAGTATTTATAACCTATGTACGTTTCTGAGCCACATCCATATCTTGGTACAGAGTGTGATATACTATGAAGTTACCATTGTTTTTAAAATATGAAATATGTCAAAGTAATTTTGTGTGTATAAGTTTAGATTTTACTAGTTTTTATAGGCGTCGTTCCCAACATATCTGTAATACTTGATAAATTAACTATGTGAAGCTGCACTGTTATGATTAAAGTGTTGTAGCAAAATTTCAAATTTCCTCTATAGAACACATGGCCCTAATTTATCAATTGGTTTAAATATCCGTCTGTGTTTATTTATTTAATAAACATGTCACAATTTCCATTTGGATGCTTTTCACCAACTGTGGTAAAGTAGTGGCAGTAATATGATGCATTGCTGCAAGGATTGAAGGATTATAGTAGCTTTGAGATTAAGGAACAGGGCTTTGGATGTGAATATTTGTTGGTTAAATCCCTGATTAATTCATCACTGAAAGTTACCTTGAGGAGTCTTACCCAAGAGCAAGGGGCTGAACCAGAAAACTTCAAGAAGTTATTCCTAATAAAAGTGATATTTCTTAATGTTAGACATATATAATAATAGTACAGTAAGGAGTATTGATCTGGAGTTAATGGGTTGCTCACTGTGGAAATAAGCATTAGCGACTTATTTTACAAAAGTCAAAACAGCATTAATAATGTAGTTCTGTGCAAAAAAAAGTTGCTAAAATGATTTTTTGCAACAAAAGTGCCAGAAAATATTCAAAGCAAAAATAAAAATTCTCTCATGAATAGTCCACCTATACGTTGTTCAAAACATAAAAATATGTAAAAATAAAGGAAAGAAGGTTAGGGATTTCTAGGGCACAATTGCCTATCATAAAGGAAAATATTTATATGTCAAAGGGTTTTTTCGAAAATATCTTTTTTTGTGTTCTACCATCTATTTTGGTAGTCAATGGTGGCCCAGAAATACCAGTTGCCAAGATTCTTTTAATGTTTTGTGTTAAACCAACAAGGATGATTATAAAAATGTTGACCAATTTAAAGTTAATCTAATGACAGATTCTTCTTTTTTGGTAATCCACATTGGAATTGTTTGGAATCACAACACATATTAATTTTAAATTACATTTAAAACGTGTTAAATTTGGATAAAAACATGCATTTTGGCCCCATTAGCCTGCCATAATACAGTACATTTAAACGGCCAATTAAACACTAAAATGAAAAGGTACAAACTGAAACCTTATTGAAGGGCCTGTTGAAAATGCTAATCCAACGGCAAAACCACCAAAAACAGCTTGACGGTGTTAAGAGTAACATTTGCATGAACCAAGTTAAATCTGGAGTGTTTGATAAGAAAATTATGGAGGATAAAGGCAACAATGTCATATTAATAAAACAACAAAAAGAGCATTGTTCCAAGCCAGTTTTCTGAAATGAATGGAAAAAAACACATTACAGTTATGTATTTATTTATTACATAAATTCAATGTATAAATGGTAGATAACCATAACTGCTTTTACCAAATCAAGTGTGCAGTGATTCAGAAAAAAACAAAAAAGCAGCATTTATAATGACTTAATGTCTTTAATCAAGTGCTCTGATTCAAGATTGCTTATCTAATAATTTAAATACAAAAGGAAATTTCGGAATGTACTACAGGTGTGCCGTGTAGAAATATAAAAGCATTATACATTACACAGCCATGGCTTATTTCAAGAGGTTTTGTAATTACATTGGCATATAGGTTTGTAAGCTGTGTACAGCATTTCAGGTACAAAAAAAAGTGTGCATGACATCCCAGAGTGCTACTGATCATTAACATATTTGCATCTATAATATGTTTAGTCCAACAACATGACTTCCAAAGGCAGACTGGCCCAGCCCACAAACGGGGCTTGTGTGAATTCTCCAGATTTAAAGACTCACGTGAGGTTCCGTGGGGTTTCAAGAGCCCACATTTTGGACATTCCTGTGATTGGGAGGGTTCCCGTGGAAACAGTTTTATAAGGCATTGCTCTGTTTGTCACGTCCAACGTCGTGAAAGTACAAGTTGGCACAAATACACAGCAGAACGATGGAGCATAGCATATAGTAGATCAAGTTGCGAAACTTGGGCTCCAAATCTCCTTGCCTATACCAGAATATCTGAGAGAGAGAGAGAGAGTGAGAGAGTGAGAGAGTGAGAGAGAGAGAGAGTGAGAGAGAGAGAGAGAGAGAGAGAGAGAGAGAGAGAGAGAGAGAGAGAGAGAGAGAGAGAGAGAGGGTTCTGATTTAATTTGTTTAGATCAGGAAATGCATGAAAAGACATTCTGATGTTATCCTTTGCAACAGAATGCATTTCTGTAACATATCTCAGACTTACCAGCACCAACACTGACCCGCAGACTAACATGATACAGACGGCAAAGAAAATATTCAATGGCTTGGGAGGCAGTGAAGGGAAGACAAATGAGCTGATAATGGTCACCTGAAATAGAAAGTGAGTATTAAAGTCATGACTTGATAAAACAGAAAAAAGCAACGGCTCTTTCTTGGTATAAACTTACAAGAACAAGTAAAGACGTGAGCCCACCAATAACTAAATTGATGATTCTATCCTAAAAGAAATAAGAGAAAATAAATGTTGATTTGACATATGTATATACTGCCGGCAAAAAGTAGTATATAACAAGACGTATATTAAATTCAATTACCCTTGCAGATGTCTCGCCAAACAGAGGCCTGTTGTCCATACCACTGGTGCCATAGGTGCGTGTCGTGAAGTCATCCATGGCATGAGCAGACAATACACCTTTCCTAATATATTCTACCAGCAGCGCCTCTTCCTGAGCGGAGGACGGCAACGCATGCTCAATCCTCTCGTGTAAGGCTTTCTTCCTCACGGCAAAGAATTCAGAAGCTGGATATCATTATGGTCGGGTCCCCTGAAGCACAGATCACTTCCGGCAAACAGTTTAAAAACAATTGAGTTCATTGAGTTCAATGAATATTTAATGAAAAGTGTGATTAACTGATAAAACACATCTGTCAAACGCGTTTCTTTACGTTCCCTGGGAGTCAAACGATCCTTAGATATAATAAGGATTCAGAGCAACACAAGCCAGTCTTTCTAACAAACAGCCTAGGGGCTATGAGCGGAATTCTGAACCCTGCTTAATAAAATCACATAAGATCTGCCTTTAAAAAATGTGACCGGTCATGTGGGGAGTTCGTCTTGCCGTCAGTACAAAAAAATCTGCGCGTGGGCCAGCACTTTATGATATTCCTCGCAAATTTTAGACGTCAGTCGTGGTCTGGTGGTTAAAGGGTTGGACTTGTAAGCGGAAGGTTGTGGGTTCCAATCCCATTGCCAGCAGACAATGACTGAAGTGTCCTTGATCAAGACATCTCAGCCCTGTTTGCTCAACATTGATAACCGGCAACTTCATAATACTTGTAAGTCACTTTGCATAAAAGCGTCTGCCAAATGAATAAATGCAAATGTAAATAACAACCTCAAAGTCATTAATACGCATGTGGCTGACACACGTGCATGAACAGTTGTGAGAAACCAAATTACCTTGGCAATGATGACGAATCTTCATTATTCCAATGAATCCTCGGAATCCTGAAACTGTCTCATGCCGCCCAGCAAAAGAATCAGATGACGGAAGACCAGGAGCACCTCCAGACTGTTTCCACTCTATAACCGGGTTAGGAAGCAAAGATCAGCATTAGTGTCTGATGTAACTTCCTTACACTTTTTAGTATTGATTGCTCAAATCCATATGGATCTAATTGCTTTTCTAAGTATGTAAGGTGGCTTGATGGTCAGGTATCACACCACACAGACCCAACACACTTTAGACCCATGAAAGGGTTCCTGTTCACATCTCACCAAACACACAACTTTAACATCAATGCTTGTGCATGGATTAGTTTGTGACAACCAACTGATCAATGGCATTCATAAACTTTGTGTGCTTCAGGTCAATCATGGAGAAGAAAAATGCTGTCTCTTTAACTTGACAACAAAACTAGATTGTTACTTGAGATTAAAGCAGAGCCATAGCAGACTAATGTAAACAAATCAAAGCATGATAACAAACACGTGGTTTTATAACATACCTGGATGTGGAGAAATGTTGGGGTTTATGAATCACACAGGGAGATCTTCTGAACGGAGTCTTATCAGCATGACAACCAAGAGCAGCAGAGCACAGTTAAGACAGGCTGCACGAAACCGGAAGTAGCGTTGTCTTAAAGGGCCATGCGGTCGGTTTGTGGATCATGACGTCACTGTTGTTCGAAACCTCGTTTTAATTGATTCAAACGTTTATTTAATTACAGGGTTATTTTTAGTTGGTTTACAATGGTAGGGCATGAATCAAACCACAATTGATTTGTTTTATTTGTTTTTTTCAAAAATATTTAAAAGCACACGTAGTACAATGACACAAAACGCTGTTTGTGTCTTAAACACCTTGTCATGTTTTTAATTATGCACACAATATTAGTTAAAAAAGAAAAGCGAGAATGTATCGATTAGCAAATGGTTAGATGATGTTTATTCAGATTAAATTCTACAATGTCTCAACTGGATGAAGATGACATTTTAAAAAAGGAATCGTGGGATAAGTGCTGGTTCGGGCTGTCCATCAGTATGCATACACTTTAACTTTATGGACCTCTCTATCTTCACATTCTCTCTTTCGGTTGTAGTAGTAGAATGTATTGTCTCGACGCTGAAGCTTCTTCACAAACCCGGTGTCCGGCCATCGGTCAATCTGGACACAAAAGCAGCAAATCATAGCATGTATTTTCTCTTGAAATTCGAGACTAATCTGGAAATGCGAAAGTACACATGTAAATAGATAAAACCCTGATAACACGTCTGGCAGACATCTATCTGATGTCTGTATTTTCATCTGCAAGACATCTGGTGGACACTTTTGGATTTGTCTGCAATACATTAATATTTAGGTTTAATCATTTAGCTGCTTCCGTCTTTATTAACGGCCTTAAAACCCATCTTTTCCGCTTGCACCTAACTCACTCTTTCTAAACCACTACTAAACCTCTTTGGTCATCCTCACTCTTTCCAACCCACGAATAAACCTCTTTGGACATCCTCACTCTTTCTAACCCACGAATAAACCTCTTTGGTCATCCTCACTCTTTCTAACCCACTAATAAACCTCTTTGGTCATCCTCACTCTTTCTAACCCACTAATAAACCTCTTTGGTCATCCTCACTCTTTCCAACCCACGAATAAACCTCTTTGGACATCCTCACTCTTTCTAACCCACTAAAATTTCTCTTTGGTCATCCTCACTCTTTCCAACCCACTTATAAACCTCGTTGGTCATCCTCACTCTTTCAAACCCACTTATAAACCTCTTTGGACATCCTCACTCTTTCTAACCCACTAATAAACCTCTTTGGACATCCTCACTCTTTCTAACCCACTAATAAACCTCTTTGGACATCCTCACTCTTTCTAACCCACTAAAATTTCTCTTTGGTCATCCTCACTCTTTCCAACCCACTTATAAACCTCGTTGGTCATCCTCACTCTTTCAAACCCACTTATAAACCTCTTTGGACATCCTCACTCTTTCTAACCCACTAATAAACCTCTTTGGACATCCTCACTCTTTCTAACCCACTAATAAACCTCTTTGGTCATCCTCACTCTTTCTAACCCACTAATAAACCTCTTTGGACATCCTCACTCTTTCTAACCCACTAATAAACCTCTTTGGTCATCCTCACTCTTTCTAACCCACTAATAAACCTCTTTGGTCATCCTCACTCTTTCTAACCCACTAATAAACCTCTTTGGTCATCCTCACTCTTTCTAACCCACTAATAAACCTCTTTGGTCATCCTCACTCTTTCTAACCCACTAAAAATCTCTTTGGTCATCCTCACTCTTTCTAACCCACTAATAAATCTCGTTGGTCATCCTCACTCTTTCCAACCCACTAATAAACCTATTTGGTCATCCTCACTCTTTCTAACCCACTTATAAACCTCTTTGGTCATCCACACTCTTTCCAACCTTCCAACCCACTTTTAAACCTCGTTGGTCATCTTCACTCTTTCCAACCTTCTAATAAACCTTTTTGGTCATCCTCACTCTTTCTAACCCTCCAATAAACCTCTTTGGTCATCCTCACTCTTTCCAACCCACTAATAAACCTTGTTGGTCATCCTCGCTCTTTCTAACCCACTAATAAATCTCGTTGGTCATCCTCACTCTTTCCAACCCACTACTAAACCTCTTTGGACACCCTCACTCTTTCTAACCCAAAAATAAATCTCGTTGGTCATCTTCACTCTTTCCAACCCACTACTAAACCTTGTTGGTCATCCTCACTCTTTACAACCCACTAATAAACCTCTTTGGTCATCCTCACTCTATCTAACCCACTAAAAATTATCTTTGGTCATCCTCACTCTTTCCAACCCACTAATAAATCTCGTTGGATATCCTCACTCTTTCTAACCCACAAATAAACCTCTTTGGTCATCCTCACTCTTTCCAACCCACTAATAAACCTCTTTGGACATCCTCACTCTTTCCAGCCCACTAATAAACCTCTTTGGTCATCCTCACTCTTTCTAACCCACTAAAAATTCTCCTTGGTTATCCTCACTCTTTCTAACCCACTAATAAACCTCTTTGGTCATCCTCACTCTTACCAACCCACTTATAAACCTCGTTGGTCATCCTCACTCTTTCAAACCCACTTATAAACCTTGTTGATCATCCTCACTCTTTCTTACCCACTTATAAACCTATTTGGACACCCTCACTCTTTCTAACCCACAAATAAATCTCGTTGGTCATCCTCACTCTTTCCAACCCACTACTAAACCTCTTTGGACACCCTCACTCTTTCTAACCCACAAATAAACCTCGTTGGTCATCTTCACTCTTTACAACCCACTACTAAACCTTGTCGGTCATCCTCACTCTTTCTAACCCACGAATAAACCTCTTTGGTCATCCTCACTCTTTCCAACCCACTAATAAACCTCTTTGGTCATCCTCACTCTTTCCAACCCACTAATAAACCTCGTTGGTCATCTTCACTCTTTCCAACCCACTACTAAACCTTGTTGGTCATCTTCACTCTTTCCAACCCACTAATAAACCTCTTTGGTCATCCTCACTCTTTCCAACCCACTAATAAACCTCTTTGGTCATCCTCACTCTTTCCAACCCACTAACAAACCTCTTTGGTCTTTCTCACTCTTTCTAACCCACTTATAAACCTCTTTGGTCATCCTCACTCTTTCCAGCCCACTAATAAACCTCTTTGGCCATCCCCACTCTTTCTGACCCACTAATAAACCTCTTTGGTCATCCTCACTCTTTCTTACCCACTTATAAACCTTGTTGGTCATCCTCACTCTTTCCAACCCACTTATAAACCTCGTTGGTCATTCTCACTCTTTCTAACCCACTAAAAATTCTCTTTGGTCATTCTCACTCTTTCTAACCCACTAATAAACTTCTTTGGTCATCCTCTCTTTCTTGGCCCCCGGTTCGTATGTTGTGTTTTTCTAACTAACCATTATTTCACCTTTGCTCGCTTTGCTACCCCGAATTCTTCTTTCGCAAACCTCACTTGTAAGTCGCTTTGGATAAAAGCGTCAGCTCAATGACTAAATGGAATCGTAAATGTAGCTGACGCTTTTATGAGCTGTTTACGAGTCTGACTGACAAATGAGGTTTACAAAAGAAGCATTTCGTACAAGAAGCTAAAAAGGAACAGCAGGTGTAATAATGCCTCAGTTAGAAGACCGCAACACACCAATCAAGTGAACCAATGGAGTCGTATAGGCCTTATGGATGCCCGTAAGACGTGAGGAACGGATGCTCAATCTAAGATGTGATATGTTCTAGATCTCCGTCTTGAGCAGATATCTTGCAGACGCCTGGGATGCCTAACAACAACAACAGATTGTGTATGAATGATTGTGTATGAACAATTGTGTATGAACGATTGTGTATGAACGATTGTGTATGAACGATTGTGTATGAATGACTGTGTATGAATGATTGTGTATGAACGATTGTGTATGAACGATTGTGTATGAACGATTGTGTATGAATGATTGTGTTAGAATGATTGTGTATGAATGATTGTGTATGAATGATTGTGTATGAATGATTGTGTATGAATGATTGTGTACGAATGATTCTGTATGAATGATTCTGTATGAATGATTGTGAATGAATGATTGTGTACGAATGATTGTGTACGAATGATTCTGTATGAATGATTGTGTACGAATGATTGTGTACGAATGATTGTGTACGAATGATTCTGTATGAATGATTGTGTATGAATGATTGTGTATGAATGATTGTGTACGAATGATTGTGTACGAATGATTGTGTACGAATGATTGTGTACGAATGATTGTGTACGAATGATTGTGTACGAATGATTCTGTATGAATGATTGTGAATGAATGATTCTGTATGAATGATTGTGAATGAATGATTCTGTATGAATGATTGTGTATGAATGATTGTGTATGAATGATTGTGAATGAATGATTGTGTATGAATGATTGTGTATGAATGATTGTGTACGAATGATTGTGTACGAATGATTCTGTATGAATGATTGTGAATGAATGATTCTGTATGAATGATTGTGTATGAATGATTGTGTATGAATGATTGTGTATGAACGATTGTGAATGAATGATTGTGTATGAACAATTGTGAATGAATGATTGTGTACGAATGATTCTGTATGAATGATTGTGAATGAATGATTCTGTATGAATGATTGTGTATGAATGATTGTGTATGAATGATTGTGTACGAATGATTCTGTATGAATGATTCTGTATGAATGATTGTGTATGAATGATTGTGTATGAATGATTGTGTATGAATGATTGTGTATGAACGATTGTGAATGAATGATTGTGTACGAATGATTCTGTATGAATGATTCTGTATGAATGATTGTGTACGAATGATTCTGTACGAATGATTGTGTATGAATGATTGTGTATGAATGATTGTGTATGAATGATTGTGTATGAATGATTGTGTATGAATGATTGTGTATGAATGATTGTGTATGAACGATTGTGAATGAATGATTGTGTACGAATGATTCTGTATGAATGATTCTGTATGAATGATTGTGTACGAATGATTCTGTATGAATGATTGTGTATGAATGATTGTGTATGAACGATTGTGAATGAATGATTGTGTACGAATGATTCTGTATGAATGATTGTGTATGAATGATTGTGTATGAATGATTGTGTATGAATGATTGTGTATGAATGATTGTGTATGAATGATTGTGTATGAATGATTGTGTATGAATGATTGTGTATGAATGATTGTGTATGAATGATTGTGTACGAATGATTCTGTATGAATGATTGTGTATGGATAATTGTGTATGGAAGCAATGGAAGCAAGATGAGCAAAAGTGTACCTCCACTTGTTTTATTTGCCTGTACTCCAGTTCATCTCTGTATCCAGCTTGCTGGAATCTGTACAGGTTCTCAACCTCACCTGTCCATTGCTTTGCTCGGCTTATAGACTTTGGTTTGGCATTGGAATCCATCACAACAGGTGTATTCTGTAAACAACGTCACAGCATTGTCATTGCTTACAACAAACAGCTTTAAAACACACAGTTACATCAACAGAAACCATAAAATCCAAACATTAATTGTAACAAACAAGCATTTAAAATAGCAAACGTATGATTATAAGAACCTCGCGCGCTGAAGAGCAGAAGGGTCCACGTTCGATAATCTTCAGCTGTCTGCGCGTCATCGTTACCAGGCAACCACGACTCCTGCTGGCCGACGGAAATCCAACTCGGGAAGCGTTCGGTCGGTTGGCCAACCATGCCCATGCCCGGGGTTCAATATCACGCGCAAAGTTCGATAAAAAAACACAAAATCGATCAAAACGTTCAGTTTAATTCAAAAGCACCACAAACGAACCCAGTCTGTCGCCTTTTTGCGCGTTTACGAGCGTTCCGCCCGACGGATGTGGCTCCAGATGTGTGCATACCGATGACGTCACGCCGAGATGAAGATGCACGTGCGTCTCATCCAAGCATTGTTGTGTCAACATGAGCTCTTTTCCGGGACGTATGAGGGAATATCCCAACATATCCCTGGATCGATTTGACAGGGAGAACTTACATGCCTTGGCCTACTTCCTCTCCCATTGCCATAAAGGTTGAATTTGATCAATCATATCAATGATTTGTTGTGTGACATGCTGTAACTCTTCTGCATTTCAGATCACATGAAGGGGTTAAAAGGACCAATGCTTAAGAGGAAGCTAAAGTTCAGGTCAAGTATAATTTATTTGGGGTATTTCATCATGCAAAGACTTTTCCCATAATGTAATTACCCCCCCCCCTTTAGTTTGACTGTCAAGCTGTATTGTTCATTTGTAACAAAGGAGCTCCTGCTTAGCAACCCAAAGTATGGATTCTGGGAAGATCACATTGTAAGTAGTTGGTGAAATGTGACAGTTGATGTAAATGATTGTTATATTTGATATTAATTCTTAATGAATGACATCAGGTTGCGCTGGAACTGGACAGTCCGACACACATATCTCTAATAGACGAGATCACCGGAGAGGTGAGCCTTTACATTTGTATTTGTATGACATTTTGTATGATGTGATGACAAACAACACGGTTTCTCTTCAATGTCATGTTTCTCCTAGTCCGAGGATGTCGTCGTGACTCTGCTCTCCGCCGGACACTGTCCAGGATCGGTCATGTACGTGTTTCAATTCTGGTGTATTTGGACATGGGCATTGCTTCATTGGAATTCATGTTGACAGGTTTCTTTTCGAGGGTTCTCGGGGTACAGTGCTGTACACCGGAGATTTCCGACTGGCTGTTGGAGATGCCGCCAGAATGGAGCACCTGCACTCTGGAGACAGGTGTGCATCATCCGCGGTTCATCTTCACGTCTCGTGCGGTTGGAGGCCCATGTGAGTGTTATTAAGCAAACAAAATGCTGTCATTTCAGAGTAAAAGACATCCGGAGTGTGTATCTTGATACTACGTTTTTTGATCCGAAGTATCATCAGATTCCTAGTAGGGTAAGAATTTATAGTCTGGATCGAATGTAATAGGACATCTTGCGATCAGGTCCTTTATAATCGCATATCTGTTTCAGGAAGCTTGTTTGGCAGGAATTACGCAGCTGGTGCAAGACTGGATATGTCGGAGTCCGTATCACGTCGTTTGGTTAAATTGTAAAGCAGCGTACGGTTATGAATACCTCTTCACCAACCTTGGACAGGAGTTTAACTCGCAGGTTTCTATAGAGATGGCACCAGCTTTTACTTTGTGTTCACAGAATTAACGACATTTACCTTTCACAGATACATGTGAACAACTTGGATATGTTTAAGAAAATGCCTGAAATTCTATGTCACATGACTACCAACCGTGCAACGCAGATCCACGCATGCAGGCACCCTAAGGCACGCTCAACGTCTTTACGCGATGATGTCTTGAGATTCATTTTACATTAATAAAAGAACTTGTAAACTGAGATCAGAATGTTGTTCTTCCACAGGATGAGATGTTTTTCAGGGCCAGCCGGCTACCATGTGGCTCCACGGCTCCAGACGGCACTCCGCTGAACATCATCAGCATTAAACCCTCAACGATATGGTTTGGAGAACGGACCAAAAAAACTTCTGTGGTTGTCCGGTGAGTTTAAATCACAATGTATCGTTGTCATTTTTATAAAGACTTTTCAATGTTCTGATTGTTACTTTGGTTTTAGGATGGGAAGCAGTTCTTATAGAGCGTGTTTTTCCTTTCACTCCTCTTACATCGAGGTATGAATCATGTGGGATAGTTCACCCCCAAAAAAATGCACTCACCTATGAGTTTCTCTAAGTCTGGGAAATATTTTCATAGAAAGAAATTTAGAAGAACGTTTTGTAGACAACATACTTCTATTTTGGTGCTGTTGAACACAAATAAGATATTTTGAAGAATGTAGGACAACAAACAGTTTTGGGGTCTTTTGACTGCCATTTCTATTTTTCATACAATGGAAGTCAATACGTTCCAACAACTATTTGGCTACGAGCATTCATTAAAATGCCTTTTTCTTTTTGTTCAACCAAACTAAATATTTATTCAGATTTGGAACATCTAGAGATTGAATAATCGATGATAGAATTTTCATTATTAAGTGAACTTCCTCTTTATAGACGCTGGATATTCTTGCACTACATACACAATATTTGCAGGGTTAAGGCATTTCCCTAACTCTGTGATTTTGTTCCCTGCGACTAGGTCAAGGACTTCCTATCTTACATTTGTCCTGTTAACATCTACCCTAATGTCATTCCCTTGGGCCAAACAGTGGAAGATGTTGTAGAGCTGTAAGGATTGTCTGTTTGCATATCTATATTCATGTACATACTAAATACTAACTGTAATATAATACTTTCTTCAGGTTGAAGCCTTTGTGTAGGAGACACTTTGAAGGAGAGGAGGTTGTCTATAAGCCTTTGGGAACACTGAAAAAAAACAGAAAGAGGTGCAAATCAGCAGGTACGAATAGTAAGTCTTAAAAAAAAATTAAAAAACTATTTACCATCCTTCAACCAATATTTGATCTCCCTCAGGCTCAGACAGTGATGGAGATCTATTTGAAGAGGTCGCCACGGCTCCAAGGAGGCGGAAGACCTCAGAGATTGATATAACCAAGGTTGCCTTTCACACAAAACCTCAAAGTCCTTCTAAACATTCCCCCGATAAGGACCAAATGCACGTCGGCCCAGAGCATCACCCCTCCACACAGCCCCACAATTACATGGACTGCACAGAATCAAACGATGATGACGACGACGATGAAGAAGATGCTGAGCTTTCAAATGTCGTGGGCGATCCTCTTACGTCTCAGCATTCAGGTACTGCTCCACCTGGCACAGTAATGCCATGCCCACCACCCACATCGAAACCGGTCACAACCCCATCCAAGTCGTCTCCACCCCGCTGGGAACACTTCTTTAGAGCTGAGCCAGTGGTGACTGATGAGAGCGAGCTGGATAACAGTCAGAACAGTCAATCACAATCCACCAGAAACACAACATCTCAGTCACCGGAGCTGTTTCACGATGAAGACGAGGATGGCAGCGATCACATGACCTCCTCACAGTCTACTCATGTATCAGATGTGACCGAAAGCATAGGTCAAATAGATACCGTTCTTCTTCGAGTAGAGGACAGTAAGGCAGTTGACCAAGAGACCAATGGGGTGATAAATGACGCTACCTGCAAATCAGCTGAGGTGGGGTCAGATGTGATCGATAGCTGTAATGTCAAATCCAAGACGGAGGAAGCCACGGAGCAAAAATCTGACTCACAGGTATCATCAGATTTCGAGCTTCCACCAACACCTGGTTCTAAAGTCCCGGAGCCAGAAGAGTTAAAAGAGCTGTACATGAAGTTGGCATCAGGACAGGAAGTTGTAAAAAGGAAGATTTTTTGATCATGTCGGGATTAGTTTTCTATTGAATTTATAATTTAATGCTATTAAAAAATATTTTCCTGTACTGTAATTCCAATTGTATAAGCGTCAACTTTGCAGTAAAGTAAATCTATTGGAATTGTTTTATGGTTTATGATTTGACATTAATTAAAATGGATAATTACAACGTTTGGGAACTATGAAAGACTCAAGGCACAGTTCCAAAACTAAGAGCTTAAATAACATTATTTGCATACACACTAACTTTGAAAAGATGCACAAGTATCTGTCCACAAATTGAGGATGTGTGTCTAATTTTATTGTTGGATGGTTTTACATTACAAAAGGGGAACAGCTTTCGTCATTTTGCACCTGCATAGCCTGTGACTGCACCAGATAAAACTACAACACGAGAGATAACATCTCTAAGCAATATGTCTTGTATACAGAAACATATACCCTCAAATGCAAAACCATCAGTTCCATCTCTATCTGGCTCTTTCTACAGGACATATTGACAAGTTTTGGGTCAGATGAAGGCTGTTTGGTTTTGTGTAATTGCTTCATTAATGTTGCTTCTTTATCAGTACGAAGTATTTATTGAAACAATACTGGGACCCATGTCACATGAAGACACACTGTATGGACATAACTTAATTTAAAGAAGTATATAATTACAGCAATGTATAATTACAACTTCAATGAAAGTTCATTCTAAATCAAAATGGAGTTACGGATCTTTGAAGATTATATTTGATGAGCTGGAAAAACCTTGAAAAGATTTTAATTATAAAAGTCCTAAGCACTAAATTCAAACAGCAAAGTGAACTGGAATGACATGATGAGTAAATAATATGGGAACAGTTCCTTTAACTGAAACAGTACAAATTTAGAGGACTTGTTAGCTAGATCTTGAGAGATGAAGTGCATGTGCAACAGGAAAACCTCAAACATCACATGCAGGCGTTTAGGTTGCAGTATAGAATCCAGATGGCAACATAATGTAAGGTTATGATGCCGCAGCAGCAGCCGTTTCTATGGTGATAGCCTCTGATCTGCCACTGCCCGGCTCCGTGCATGTCACGTGCAGTGAACCATCCCTTAAATCAAACATATTAGATGAATTAGATTCCATGTATTATCAGGTTAAATGCAAGTTAATCTACATCAATAAAGCATCACTGTGACATTGTTTTACCTCTTCATTGTTAGAACAGCGATGATGTCATGCAAGTCCTCTTTTGGTTCCAGATCTCGAAGTACAATCTAGAAAAACAGACAAAATGTCATCTAGGTTACAGTTGACTGTGTCTACCCCTTATCCGAGATTTCCACAAAAATGTCTGTTATAAAAGGTCTACAACCTGTGCGATGGGTCGCTGCGACTGGTACAGCTCCAGGCTAACTGACGAGAGGCTGCCAGGACCCTGCAGAGTGTGTTGGCGGCGGGCAGGAAGTGGTGTACCAGATGGAAACAAAATTGTAAAAACCTCCGCTCCCGAGTCATCCACCTCCTGTAAAAGATGAAGACAGAAATTGTTGATTAATTGTTGGTTAATCTTATGATTTGTAACCTAAATTAAGCCTCGGTACATAAGTGCTTTTGTGTGTCCACCTTAACAGTGATGTCACTTGCACAGCAGTCAACAGTGATGGAGTCTTCCCCGAGCGCCAGGCTCTCTTTACCAACCAGGATGCCCGCCTGGATGGCTGCACCCACCGGAATGACCTCATCTGGGGGGATGGAGTTCAACAACTCCACGTCAGGGAACAGATCTCTGATCATCTGTTGCAACTTGGGGATGCGAGCCGAACCTCCACATAGGACGACCTAAGTTGAGAGTTAAATGTTATGATTGTTTTTTTTTTTTACCTAGATTCATCTTATTCTCTCACGGTTTAATTTCTATTAACTGCATTTGAACTTCTTTTCGATTTCAGTGATCAAACTCTGGCTCCCTCTTCTGGTCTTAAGTAATGAGACGTTGACTTGCCTTGTTGATGTCTGAAGTGGATAGATTTACTTGCTCCAGGATACTTTTGATAGGCTGAATGCTCTTACTCAAGAGGCTGGAGCATATTAGCTCAAACCGGGCTCTACAGACAGACACAAACATCGCTTTGTGAGATAAACAGCAAATATTTACTCTACAAAAATAATTGGTGACACATCATCATCAGCTTGCCTGGACACATTGCACTCAAAGTCCATGCCATCGTAGAGCGAGTCTACAAAGCAGTTGGCACTGCCCAGGGTAGACATCGTGTGCTTGGCCACGTCGGCACTATTCATGAGCTTAATCATAGCCCTGGGGTTACCAGTCACATCCTGCTTATAAGTCCTGCAGAAACAAAAGAAAAATGACCACAAAAACACAAAACAAAATCTGCACACAAGCACACTCGAGGTCGACTGACTTCTTGAACTCAGCAGCGAGATGTTGCGCAAGCTCATGCGTGAAGCTCTCCCCTCCAGTCTTGTGGTCCGTCTGAGTGGCGAGAACGCGGTACATTCCGCTGTTCACCTCCAGAATAGTGACATTCAGCGATGTGCCTCCGAGTTTGTACACCAGGACATGACTGGGGTTTAAAGTAAAATGATTAACTTACGTCTCTGAGATCTACCCAAAAGGCACTCAGATATGCTAAGACTCTATAAATGTACCTTTTTCCCAACGAAGAGTCTTGTCCAATACCATACGCCAAGAGGGCCGCGGACGGTTCGTGAATTAGCCTGAGAACATTGAACCCGGCACCTTCCGCTGCTTGCCTATATCATAACAGATCCATTTCAGCGTTATGGATGTGACATGTTGTGTTATGAATGTGTCATAATATGTATTTGTTCACAAGACACTGTTTATATTTCACTTAACCCTTGATGATTGAGTCTTAACAAAAAGGACATTGTTTTGGGAGATGATTTTGGTAAGATTTAACAGAATATAATTTCATTTTAATATGTCTGTTTTTAAACAACATGTACCGTTGAGAATGTGACAAAGGCTCTAAACCATATTAAAAAACCTCACATGAACATTTGAACTATCAAGTGTTGATATGTGTGCTATAATTTTTGTAAAAAAACTTTGGTATAAATTACATTACACAAAAAACACAAAATCATTATTCTGAAACATAAGTGCTACGCCATGTCAGCAACATCACTTCTTCACATGGAGTCAATAACCTGAGTGCATTCTTCTGCATTTCTCCAAACTCAAACGGCACTGTTATGACAGCATCTTTCACATCTGACCCCAAGGCTGACTGCGCGGTCTCTGCAAAAAAACAAACACATTATAACTTGTCGAAACTAATCATGTTGAATGTGAAAATGATGTGCGCAAGCATTAGAAAATGTACCTTTCATTTTATGGAAGATCAATTTGGCAACATCATCAGGCGACACATATCTTGTTGTCTCTCCTGTGTCAATTTCATACCTAGGTAGTTCGCCTTTGTTGACAACCTGAAAAATATACACAAATCATGCAAGGTGCATAATTGTAAGGCATAATATATAAGCAAACAAGTCAAATGCACTCACATTGCACTTGCTTTCTTCTTTGTGTGTCTGAGCATCTGGGTCATCGTACCTAAAATCAAAATTGCAATTTTTAACTCATAAATCATAAAAACTGCCCTTTCCTTACATGACAAACCAGAATTACAACGTATATCATATTTGTAAGGTTTTCAACATCATAATTCGAAGCATTCAATAAAGTAAAGTGATTAAATAACTTTTAGCACAGCTACATCTGTAAGATGTCTGCTAAAGATCTGGGCAACATCTCTTGTAAATACACATTCATTTTAAATCATAAGCATCTTACAGGCATATTCTAGAGCAGGTTTTTTTTTTACAAGTCGGACACACTTGTAAATTGTACAGTAGCACGAAGTGGGTCAAGGAAAGTTTGTTAAAAGAGTCTTGTTAATGACAGACAATGACAACAGCCTTGGTAATTTAACATAAGATAGTTTGGTATTGCAGCTTAAATTAGATTTTTTTCATATTTAAGGAAAACAAATACTACTTTTAGAGAAAATGAAGGCGTTTTCTCCCCATATTGCCATTAAACAACTTTTTTAGATTCTCAATAAAGATGACACGTGTCTAGTTGAGTCCTGGATTGAAAAAGTGTTCTAAAGGTCTACATGACATCTGGCAGGAGACGTCCCACAGATGTCTTGCAGAAAATGTATGCAAGATGTCTTAAGAAAGTTCCGACATCACAAAGATGTATGTGTGCCATCATGGAGAACATGGCACAACTTACCGCCTGCCCAAGATCTGCTTCACTTTGACAACAGTATTGGTGGCATTTCGTATTCTGCCCTGCTTAGCAGCGATTCCAACTATCTATACAGAAAAACACAACATTATAGTCGTATAACATAACAGAACTTCATATGGGATTTATCACAGAGATGGCATTGCCATGACAACAGAGATTCTCATCATCACCTGTTCATTTTCCCTGTATGCCACTACAGCTGGTGTGACCCTGTCACCTGCATCATTGGCCACAACATCTGCTCGACCATCCTGCCAAAAAGAACCAACATTTATATTCTATACATTAAAAATATTCATATACATCCATACAAGGTTTGCCAAAAGATCCACCATCCATTCTAATAAAAACAATTATTTTTATTTTATTAATATTTTGGCTTCATGTATTTTATTTTATTACATGTAAACATTTATTTCATATTCTAATCATTATTTACCTTAAATACTGCAACGCAGGCACATGTGTGTCCGAAATGCACACCGATGGCAGCCATGCTTCCTATGACCTCAACCGGAAGCCGGTGCTCGTATGCAAATCAGAAGGCTGGGCTAACAAGTTCTAACGAATCACAGGCAAGCAGCACGAGTGGCCAACCAATCTGAGGTTCGCGAATCTGACGCTGACGTCCGCGAGCAGGCGCCTCTAGCCCCGCCCCCACAGCCACAAGACCGAGGTGTGTTCTGGGTAATGAAGTCCATTAACATGTGGGTTTAAAGCAGGGTGTCATGTCTTCTACAAACGTTTTTCCCACTCCGTTTCTTTTGCTGTTTTGTTTTGTTTTATTTCCTGTGAGGGATGCAGAGGAATGTGAAGGTGAGCTTGGTCGTTTTGGTTGTCAATGTGTAAAAGCCTCTGAGTTTATAAATAGTTGCCTGAACTGTTTGGTTATTTCAGGCAAGTGCTTGGGGGTTGCCACCATACATAAGAGTATTTATTAAATTAAATTAAATTAATATTAATTGATTAACAAATGCACAGAAGGGGAAAGCTGTATTTGAGTATTGCAAAAACAATCTGCAATTTAAAAAAAAAAATTACAAACTCTTTCACAACTTATAGTGACTTTAAATCTAAGCCCATCATTACAATAATATTTAGTTTTGATAAAATATTTTTCAATAAATATATTTCAATTAAGTTTTGCAATTTTTTTATTTCAATTAAGTTTTGCAATTTTTTTATGCGCTCATCTTTGACTCACTAGTATTTAAATTCTTATTAGTTCTATTTTTTGTTGTTATTAAGTTATATAATAGTATTATATTAAACTTATAATCAAGTTTTTGTAGAAGAATGTCAAAATGTGGTTGGAATCATGTTACATTGTCATTAAGTGTTACACAATATTTATGCTCAAATTCAAACAATTTTTTATTCTGATTGTATGTATACATATATCTGTAATAAAAAAATTATGAATAAACAAAAAAATCTAAATAAGACATAACTTTAGTCTTTTACTGTCAAATTAATTTTGGTTGTAAATATGCCTGACAAGATTGTTACACTGAAATACATTTTAGTGGCTTTCACTTGTAAATTTTGATTTTAATTAAATAAACAGAAAAACATATAAAAAAACACAATTTAAAGCAGTGTTTCTTTAGTAAATCAGGTAAAATGTATGATTTTTAGTTAATTTAGCAGACATTTTCCATTTCGAATTAAAGCAGCACGTATTATTTCTATGCAAACCCTTTCTCGTCTTTCTCGACATTTTTAAAATCGAAAGTTTTTGTTTGTTCCTGCCATTAATTGCAATAATGAATTTTATTCATATCAACTACGATTAACAAAAACTAAAAATGCTGTACATTTTCAGTTCATGTGACCATATTAATAAACTAATGTGAATGTATGAAACCTTATTACATAGAGTAATTAAGCTATTATGACACTTAGTCTATCGTCTCCGGGAGAAACATTTCTTCAACATGAAAATGCATCTGTGTGTTTGTTTCACAGTGTGTGTGAATTTCCTGGAGCGCCTTTACAACTCACTAGTTATGAGACACGCAGAGCTCTCTCCAGAACTGGTGGAGGAGGGTCTCATCAGAACATGTGCTGAGGCTACGGGGAAAGACGACAGATTAGTAAGACCACCACCGAAACAAGATCGATTCATCTTTTTCTGCCCGTTGCTTGCTCGGCCTGTCTTTAGAGGCCAGCAGAACAGCCGTTGTTCAATTATTCATATGGCCCTCTTGTTATATTGAACACAGCATATTAAAGCTTGTAATTCAAACCTTAATTTATATTCTGTCTTTAGTGTTATTACCTCGGAGCCTCAAGTGACGCAGCAGCCAAAGTGACAGGTGAGGTGAGCCGCCCCCTCGGTGCCCACGTTCCCGTCCACAAAATCTGCCAGAGACTTCAACGCAGAGACGGCCAGATCTGTGAGCTCAGATACGGTGTGTGATTATGCAAACGATTCCTTTTACAGATTACAAGTGTTTCGAGTAGATTGGGGTCGGACTGTCAACACTGCACAAACATTAACATCTTGGTGATAATGGTATCGAGGGCACATAATTGTGGGAACAGCTCAAGAGTTTGATGGAGATGAACCTACTTACACAACGCATAGCTACTTCCTTAGTCTATGCAGACCATTTATGGAATCAAAGATGGCAAAAATGGGTCATTCATAATGCGTCACAGTGATGTCACAACTAACAACAAATTACCAAATGCATTTATATACCAGAGGTCATTAATTCTATCTTGAAGGAGTTTTAAAGTGACAGCATCACAAAGAGCTTTATAAATTCTAATAGTAACATTATGTATTCAATTCTGGAGAATCAATGGGCTACATATACCGTAGATATTTCTGTTAGGAAATTAATTTATTTTACATATGCCATAGATACATTCTGTTGCAAAGAGACAAATTGCAGAGGAGTTTACAGTTGTTCTGCCGATCACAAACAAAGATATTTTGAAGAATCTGAAGAATTCATTGTATGTAAGGAAGCATACTTTACACCATAAACCACTCATTTCTCAAAATACCTTTTTTGTGTTGCACAGGACACTTTATATTTAGACACTTTTATAAGATTTATAATTGCCACAAATGATTCTTGAAATCAATAGATAAATTGCAGAAAATTAACATTTCTTTGTTCATTTACTCATACTCTCATTACTACAAACCCATCTGACTTCCTCTCTTCTGCCGAACACAAAAGAAGATATTTTGAAGAATGTGAGCAACCACAAAACACTTGACTTCCGTTGTATGCGTATAAAAAATGTCTTTAAATATCTTATTTTGTCTTATCCAGGAAAAAAAGTCTAAACCAAATTACTTTAGGATGAATAAATAATGTTAGAATTGTAATGTTTGTTAACTTATCCAGTTTTGTGATCTTATGAGTTAATTCTTTTTTTATTTTCTAGAACATCTGGTGCCTGACTTGAGCAGGGATGCTTTGTCTAAAATGCCAGTTCTGCAGCTAAAAAGAGTCTTGGCCTCATGGGGGGTGGAGTGCAGAGCCTGTCTGGAGAAGAGTGAATTTATAGATCTCATCCAGGAGATGGCCCCCAAACACAGCACTGCCCAGCACCGAGAGGAGTTTTGAGGGCCGCCTAGTGCGGGCCACACAGCTCTGATGAGAGAGCCTCCTGGTGCAGCTCCATGCTGGGGACCGTCGAAGGAGGGGCCCTTTGAGCAGCTGCGCTCAGGGACACTGATGATATTGCACTGAGGTTCCTTTTAATACAACTCGTAATATTAGTTACGATTGGTCATTGTGCAAAATGAGCACGCTTCCCCAGTACGCTTATTGTTCTGCTGTTGGCAGTTTTTTTCCCCGCATACTTAAAATATTATTTTCAATTAATGAAAGGTTCCTTACAGAGAAGCTATTTAATTTTAAAAGGATAAGACCAACTAGACCCTTATTCCCTCTCCAAATCAGTTCTGTGTTTCCCACTGTTAAAGTGAGTAAAATTCATTTACTCTTGACATCAAACCTGTATGACTTTCTTCCATAGAACACAAAAAGATATTTTGTTAAATGTCCAGCATTCACTTGCTCGTTCTTTGTGTCCATACACTAGAAATAAATAAACGCCACCTCGGTTCGGTTACCAACATTCTTCGACATAACTTTGTTTTCCATGTGAAGAATAAAGAAAGGCATACAGGTTTACATGACAAGAGTGTGAATACATGGTGACACATTGGTCATCACTTTAAAATGTGTTTGAAGCCATTTTTCCCCAGAAATGAAAGAAAACGAAAACCCATCAAAGGTCCTATTTTAACACCATTAAGAAATGTTACACTGTGACATCATTTCCCTAAAACGAAAACCCAATTGCAACGCTGTAATGCACAATAAATAAATAAAAATAGGCTTTTATCCACAATATTTCCCACCCATGGATGTGTCACTTTCTATTTTTGTATTAAAACCTGCCCGTCCATGACTGTGCGTTAATATGCAGATGCATAAGTGTGCGAGGGCGCATACGTAAGCGTTACATAATTGCATGTCACTACCCTGACCCCTCGTAAGAATCGCACTGTTGTGACGATCCGTTCACACACATCGGACAAAAGACGCCCACGCGACCCCACTGATGTTTACATCTGGCTCGTTGCCACGGCGACAATGAAACCTTTCATCTGCCTTTGCTTTTATGAAAACTTTGTCAGCAATATTCTGTCATGGAACACAACCAATCAGCCTCGAGTCCACGTCTGGGGATCGTTCTCTTCCCTCCACCCCAGGCGTTCCCATTCACAATCCCCCTCTTTTTCCACCCATATCTGCTTTTCTCCTGTAATAGCTGTTATATACGGAGAGGGATGGGAAGAGAGAGACTGTGAGTGAGATTCAGGGCCTTGCCCACGCAAAGAAGTGGGAGACTCTCTCTCTCTCTCTCTCTCTCTCTCTCTCTCTCTCTCTCTCTCTCTCTCTCTCTCTCTCTCTCTCTCTCTCTCTCTCTCTCTCTCTCTCTCTCTCTCTCTCTCTCTCTCTCTCTCTCGCTGTGTGGGCTGAGCTGAGCATTCCTATCATAGAGTTAGAGTCTCACTGCCTCCGCTCTCTCCCTCTCTACCTCTCTCTCTCTCTCTCTCTCTCTCTCTCTCTCTCTCTCTCTCTCTCTCTCTCTCTCTCTCTCTCTCTCTCTCTCTCTATCTCTCTCTGTCTGTCTCTCTCTCTCCCCTCCTATTTCTCTCTTTCCCTTTCCCTCTATCTCTCCTCTTTTCTCCCTTCCTCTCTCTTTCTTACTCAAATACAGATTAACACACATAAACACACACTTAGACACTTCATCCAGGGTGACGGATCCTCACGGAGGAATTCGAGATGGTGTGGAATGTGGGTGAGTTTCATGATTTCTGTCAAATCTTTGGTTTCTTAGTGTTTGACTTTTTGTCTGTCGGTCTGTCAGCACACCTCTGTACATCGGCAGATATTTCTAGAGGTATTATGGAACACTTTCTGAAGAGGCGAAATATGTGTCCGAATGAGTGTTGCGCTTACCCCTTATATGTCTTCCTCAGGCAAAGACTAATCTTATCAAAGATTTGTTGGATGTTCTCGCTGCTTTGAAGCGAGTTCGTTTTTTTGCCGCAAAAGGCGATGCACATCCCCACAGCCCCCTTACCCACTGTACCTGTCGCTTCTCTACATCTTACTGATTTCTGTCGTGACTGAGGCCAATCTATTCAGCCCTAACGCCCACTCATTAAACCAATGCGCTTGGCATGTGTTCTTCCTCGCATCGTTCGCCCCTCAATCTCAAACGTGGCACTCTGCGCACTGGTGCGGCTCCAGTCATCCGCACACGCGTCTGGAGATGAAGAAGGACGCGCGCTCCAGATTGGTGCTTTGGCCCTTTAAACGCAGGCAAAGTTTCCTGGTGAACCATTTTTCTGGTTGCCATAGTGATGGAGCAAGGACTTGGAGAGGTGCAGTGGTACTGGGATGCAGTGACAGCTCTTAGCATGTGAATTCTCACACTGAGATATGGAGATGCACTGAGACGTGGAACAGAGACGGCGATGAGGTGAGACGCCCACGCGAACACTCATCATTATTGCTCACAGGGTTCTTAGGCTGATCATGCTGTTTATGGACCTGTGTACTGCGGGGACAAAAAAGGCCAAAGGGAACCATGTGGGAATGAGTATGAGAGAAGGTATGTATGTGTATTTGTGTGGACCATTGTTTCCCAATTCAGAAGTTTGACGCTGATTGTTTTAAGGGCATGTGATGTTTGACACAAGCTCAAATACAAATTTTCATGAAGACCTGAAGAAAACTTGGTGAGGTGGTGTTATAGGGTTCGGGATGAATTTGAGCAACATGATTTATTACACTTATAATAAAACGACTTATATTTCATATTTATTATGCAGTTTCAGCACCATACTACAATTGTGAAATGAAGTGCGGGTTATTTATTCAAATTCAAGGAGCTCATGCAAACCTAAAGGAACACAACTCTAAGAAATGCGGATCAGTTTAAGAATCTTAAAATACACTTTCTTCTACAAATATCAACGCAGAATAAAAAGAGGTTTAAGTTATTTATCAGTTACCTAAATGCATGCATTTGCTAGCTCCTTGAGTGGGTGAGTCTTACAACTTAAGTCGAGCTGTTTTTCACAGATGCAGACATCAAGGTGTGTCTTATGTAACCGAGAGCTATGCTGGAGTGATTTCCTTTTGGTCTGATGAAATCAAAAAGAAATGAAATCTATCGAGACTCCCAAAGCAGGCACCTAACCCTTCCGTACCATTCAAGCACTGATTTATTATTCAGCTCAAATGAACTGTAGCTAACCTACTTCCAGTATTAGTGCCATTGCAAATTTCTGTAATTTCGTTACCATCCAGCATAAGGTGGAAATGGAAATGTAACTGTTCTGTAGCTGAGATTTACAGGGAGGTGTGTGGGTGCCGCTTGCCTTTATTTCTGTTCGGCGCTCGTGTGTGCGAGGTGAATTTTTGTATCGCCTGAGGAAAGGACAGAGTTATCAGAGGCGTGCAGCTTTTCCTACACTTCCTGCAAAAACATCCCGAGGAGCCGGGCCGGGATGAAGGCAGGAAGTGGGGCTGAGATCACGGGAAGTGTAGAAGTGCACGATGTGGTTTGAAGAAATGATGGTTGTGATGTGTGTTTGCTGGTGGACCCGCGTGGGAGTTCTGATGTTCCTGTGTTTAAAATGGATTGGATTATGAAGGTTTGATAATTCAGACCGTCCTCTTATAAAATGTTGTTCTTGTAAAGCTTAATGCTCATCCCAGTAACTCACATCCCTTGCAACCAACACAAACTCTCAATGGTCCTTAAGCTGAAACCAGCCCTTGGCGTCGGTAGTAAATAATAAGTTTATTACAACCAAATTGATGGATTTGAATGTAGCCTCACCTGAGGTCCTTCAAGAAACATTGCTGGTTGGTTGAGATTATTGTACCCCAGTTGCTTATTGGTTCGGATCAACGACAAATGTTTTCGGTTGGTTGAGATGGGTTGAGATGGTCGTGAAACCTTCCTGCTGTAATTTCCTCTTTCCTGCTGGTTTTCCTGCTCGGGAATATTCAGCATCAGGGCTGGGCTTCAAGTGTCCCGAAATCAGAGTTCAGAGCGAGTGCTGGGACCTTCGAGCCGATTCGATAGAAACCTGGAAACAGAAATAACAAAAGGTAGAATATTGGAAGAAAATCTCTGGAATAAAAACTTGGAAAGTTTGAAGAGCTTTGCGAGGAAACAGAAATATCCACGATTCTTTCGTTGTAAAGGAAAGCTCACATGGGAAGCCCAGGTCAAAGGTGAACTCCTCCTTTTATTCTTGTTGATAAATGTACTTGACATATTAATGCTGCTTGATAAGGCAAATATTACATTCATTTTTAAAGTCTGTCGGAATATCGCAGTATTTTACATTTATATTTTAGAAGTGTGCTGTTTGTTGAGGTCTGCTGTTTTTGAAGCGATCAGACTTGCCAACGCTACTCTTCAATCTAATGATGAAATTGGCTTACATAGAAGGATAAGCCATAGCAATATATAGAGACCAGAATAGAAAAAGAAACTTGGGGCGAGCAGGTGAATCAGAAAACAGACACAACACTAATTGTTACAGAAAAACCTACTACCAACACCCTGGACAACTTCCAAGATACCTTAGCAACCTCATGACAATACCCTGGCAACCATATTGCAAATTTGTCTTTTAAAAAAAAAAATCTTTCAATTTCTTTTGATTGTGAATAGTTTCCGCATAAAGGAACACCTTGATCACGACTGTAAGGGTCCCACGGTAAAGTTCTTTCCAAGGCTATTTGTCAGTACCTTGAACTTTTAAGACAAAGTGCTAGAATATACAAACTATTTGTGTTTAGTCCTATTTTTATATTGTGGGGATTTGTACTTTATTTGTATCAAACTAAGAATTTTTACCATAGCTCACGGGTACACAATGAACACGATAATACCACCCTTATATATTGTGCATTTAACAGGACTCTACTGTACAATGATGGTAGTTTGGAGTTTTCTATTCCCAGGTGTAGGTCTCACTGGCTTATCCGGTCTATCAAAAGAGTTATTAGGGTTAAAAGCACTCAATTTGAAGACCGAGCACAGACAAACGCTATAAAGAATAGCCACGTTGAATCGCATTGAACGAATTCTGATTGATTTAACATGTCTATTTAGAGCAAATTGTCAAGTTGGCACAAACCTTATAATTCTAAATAAATGCTGCTTAATACAACAGTATATTTTTGATACATTTCAAAAATAAAATATTGTCTTTTCAACAAATAGGGAATAACCGAAGCAACCCTTTTAACAGTTTTTTTAAGCAGAGCCTTAATATTACATACTCCTTATCCATTATAAAAGTTTGATACACGTGTGCACTAACAACATTGTTTTGGTGTAAAGTACACCCTCCCTCTGTTTATTCTTGATAGTAAATATACTGACTAAATATTGATTTCCGCACAGCTGGATGTGACTACACCATTCTCATAAAACTGACAAAAGAAACCGGCAATTTATGAACCGCATATCTAGCAGACCCACTTTAGATTTTATAAAAATCTAATTTGTGTGACTTGACTATTCCTTAATGTATTTTTCAACACTTCTTACAGTTACAGTATCTGAAAGTCAGCTAGCATATCAGTCTCATGATGGAACTATAAATATTCAAGGAGTAAATTGCGATCCTCAAAAACAATCTCAGGCTCCATTAAACATGCACCAGAGTACCAAGAGAGGCATGTCCATCAAAATTGCCTATAAGTTTTTTATATCTGCCCAACCAAACACCACTTGGCCAATTCCAACTTTGAGATCCTTCTCTTACCCCCTTTTAGGGAGGGGGGTTTCCGCCTCTTGTTCTCTATGACAATGTCTGTTATGTAACCGACGACTTCCCTTGAGTCCGCCTGGACAATGGCGCTCGAGCATCTGAAAGGATTTGGAATGAGCGAGTAGGTGGGACTTACATGTGGCCAGCTGCGTTAATAGAATGGTAAAACAATGTGTGTGTTTGTGTGATGCTGTACACTTTTTACGGGCAGCGTTGTGTGCATTGTGTACAGATGAACGTTAAAAGTCAAGTGTGTGTTGCTCGATGCTTATTACAGACGGAGGGTTGAAGGTGTGAGTTATTTTGCATAGCTGTCTCTAAAGAGGAAGTGGAAGAGCTGCGGTTTAACAGAACAAGCAAAGTGCTGAGTTTCCATGGTAACCTGGGATGCAGGGTTCCCTCAATTTCCATTATTCCCAAGTGGATCTGCTTTACAGTGTCCATGGCAACCACTCACAACCAATGGAGTTCCTCTCTCGATCTCCCCTCTCTCTCACACACACACACGCAAACTCTCACAACCCATATTTTGTGTCTTGATTTGTGTTGAAATGTCATCTTCATACTTGCGGAAAGACTTCATTAGCTGATGCTCTTTCGAAACTACAACCCAAAAAGCGCGTATGACAAGCACGGCATCACACCGATGTTTCAAACCTTGGAAACAAACATGGTACACCAAAAGAAATGAAAACGCAGGTGTGTCTGTGTGTGTGTTCTGTTGTAGGGTCGTGAGGCTGACGTGTTGAGCAGAACGCACACACACACTCACACACACACTCTCCCAGAGCATGCCTATCAGTCCACCTGCCGACGGCAAACATGAGGGTCTCGACCGGCCGCGGCAACAACACGCCCCTACCAATGGTAACCACGGAGATGACAGCATTCGGGCCTCTCCTGGGACTAAATCTACCTCCGAACCTATGGAGGATCTCCACGGAAACGCAGTTGTCATCCGCATCGGAATTCCTGATCTGCAGCAAACGGTGAGGGCTTTTTGGCTTCAATCCTCTTTTCGGACACTGTTCACACTCACACCCGTACGCACAAGCAGGCTTACTCAGTTTTCTTGCCTTTTCTTTGAAATGGCTGCACTGCGGTGCTGGAGTTGAGAGTGGCAGTGATTGGTAGAAGCTGAGCTGTTGATGCTGCGTGGGTGTAAGGGGTGTGTGAGAGACCTACAGCGGGTCTTGTGCATGCCTGCATATTTCTGGATGGTTATTTATTCCAAAGGATTATTTTTTTATCCTATAAACAGTCCCATATGAAGTCATATGAACGACAATGTTATAATGTAGTTTTTGCTGAAAAAGAAAATCAGGACTGCAATATGTTAAGATAAGTAGGTCAGTAATAAAAGACGATTATTTGCTATGATGACCATAAAGAGTCCAATTTTCTTTCTTTCACTGAAGATGCTTTTCGTTAATGCGTCTACTAATCACAAACTATTAAAACCATTTTAATTTAAGTTTAAAAACTAACATTTTGGCATCTTCGGTCGATATTTTTTTTTTCCCTGTATGACATAGTGGAATTAAACCTGTTCCTAGCTTTTTACACTTTTTTGCTTCTAAATGTGTTTTTGTTCATTTAGCAATTTTGGTATCATGAATAACACATATTTTAAGTCTATGCATGTAAAGTCTAAAGCCATTTGGACCTATACTTTTAAGTGATAGTTTACCCAAATGTGAGCATTTGTTTGGTTGAACACAGAGAGATATTTGGACATAAGCTTCTAATCAAACCGTTATTGGACCTCATTGATTATCATAGTACAAAAATTGACAATGGTAGTCAAAAATGCCCCATAAATTTTTGCTGTCTTTTTCCAAATAACAAGTGATTGGTTCAACGGAACAGAAATGTTTTATTCTTACTTTGTCAATAAACAGTTTTGTTTCAAATATCTGCAATATCTTTCTCTGTGTTCACCAGAACAAAGAAATGTTTTCACATTTGAAACTAAAGGTGATTTTTTTTTGGGTGAACTATCTGGTTTCATTGATTCACAATTTTTTTTATATTATTCTGGAAACAAAGTGCACTTGAACCAAAAAATTACCTGGCCCATTCCCATCTACGGCGCAATGTCTTGTATTCTTCCAGTAGACCGTGATCCCATTTCCTTTTTTGTTTGTCAGTCTGTAAGATGAAAAGAGTAAGACGTTAAAGGTAATCAAAGCACTGTACATTTAAACATTTATTTTATGTTTTGGCTCTAGAAATGCCTGCGATTGGATCTTGAAGCTCCAGTTTGGATTTGTAAGCAGCGAGTTCTGGTCACTTTGACACAGAGCCTTACCGATGTGCTTAACTACGGCCTCTACCTCCCTGCCTTTAACGGCCGTGCCGGAAAGTTCCTCGATGAGGAGAGATTGCTCAGGGAGTACCCCCTCCCTACGGTCACACCCGTACCATACCTTGAAGTATGAACACACACGCAAAACATTCATAATTCCCATAGTGCGAATAATGTTTTGATTAAACTGTTACTTCCAATTTATTTGTGTGCCCTCAGTTCCGTTATAAGAGGCGTGTTTATACTCAGAGCCATGTAGATGACAAGCAACTGGCGAAATTACACACCAAGGTAACATTTAATGTTAATTTACATTTATTTACACACAGCAGTAACAATACACATCCTATTATTCAGAAATGAACAGCTTGTTTTGCTAAAATACCTGTAAGATTTTTATATATAAGAGATCTCTGTAGTAATCCTAACTTCGTTTACGGGTATGAAAGACTTAAAAGTGATAGTTCACCCAAAAAAGGTGTATGACTTCTTTCTTCCGCAGAGCCCAAACGATGTTTGTAAGTTGGTAACCAAACAGCATTGGCATTCATTCAATGGTATGGACACAAAGCCAATGCAAGTGAATGGGTGCCATCTCCAAAATCCTTTAAAATATCTTTTTGTTTCTGCAGAAGATGGAAAGTCATACAGGTTTATGATACAAGATTCTTTTCCTAAATAACCGATCAGTTAAGTTGCATTTTATGATTCAAGGGCACTAGGAAGTGAGATTTGCATGAATGTTTAATCCATCCAACTTTTATTTCAAAGGAGAAAAGGTTAAGTAAGTTTGAATGTAGATGTTTGAGTGATCATATTGGTGCTGGGTTGGTTTTGAGACCGTGTGCTCTTACTTCCAGGCTAATTTGAAAAAGTTTATGGAGTATGTTCAACAGAGGAGCGTGGAAAAGGTCTGCAGGTTTCTGGAGAAAGGGCTGGACCCCAACTTTCACGATACTGACAGTGGAGGTGAGTTGATATAATCCAAAACTTTGTCAGAGCTACGGGCCAACAGATGTGTTATTGAGCTGCGGCGCTGATACAATAAATGCAACTTCACAAAAAAATATACCATTTTTTTTATCAAAATCTAAGTTAGAATAAGGAAAAATACTTGTGTTTCAAGTGTTGAAATTTTTATTATTTAATTTGAGGTATTATAATTCAAGAAATTATTAAGTAAATCCAATATCAAGATTACATATTAATTGTCCTTTTTAGTGTTTTTTAAGACTTGTTTTGGTTTTTCCTGCAAGCTTTGGTATGATTTTTAAGTTTGGGTTTTTAAGCTTTTAAGCTTTTATTATTTCTCAGATTGGTGCTTGTGCTTCGGCTGTGAGAAGCGAAATATTAGTCATCAAGTGTGATACTTCACCATTGTGCAGTTCATCAGTCTATTCTCAATCTTCTATGTTTTATGACAAATAAGATATTATAAATCAGTAAGAAATCAGGTGAACTTTGAGTTTGTGAAGTCAAGTTTGAGTTGGACAAATTCTTCTTTAACACAATCACTTTTTAATTTGTTTACTTTGTTATACTGATCTATTTAAAAATATTATATGCCCTGTAAAACCTTACAATGATATTTGAATAATAAATGTATTCTATCATAAAATGTTTTAAAGTACTAGTAAAATAAATAACTTATTATATTAAGCACAACTAATCTGAATGAGTTATTAATTGCATATTTAAAATGTATGTGTTTCTGAGTGGTTGTGTTTGTCCAAATGTTTAAGTTAAATTAATTCGTTTCATCTAGCTATCGATAACAACAATAACAGATGTTTCTAATTTATTTTTAAAAGTAATTCAAGAAATTACTTTTTAATTAATGTCTAGCTTATTAATCATTAAATACCTCATAACTACTCAACTGCTTATCTAACCATAACCATTAAATTTATAGTTTCTTATAAATTATTTATGATACCTAAGTTGACTATTTTTACTTTAATCGTTTACTAATAATTTTCAGAACTAATTAAATACATTCAAAACTAAGAAAATAATAAAAACTAAAACATGAAAAGTACACTTAAATCAAGTCAGTTACACTAATATAGTCTTTTAAGACTGAAATAGTCAAGGGGAAACAGTTTCCTCAAACGTTATAGTCAACTTTTTTATCAGGTTTAACAGTCTAAGTCGAGATTACTTATTCTGTTTAGTAAGGTGTACTTAAACTATAGCAGTATATTTAATTTCTTTACACTTATTTGTTAAAATTTTTCAAGATAATAATGTTTCAGTGTTCCCAGAAACGTAAGTTTTTTACAAAATGAAAATTTATAATAATACATTTCCCTCAAATAATCTAGTTCATGATGTCAAACCTAAAGTGATGAATTAATAAAAAGTGTCAGTCTATAAAAATTTATTTGGAAAAAACGACGGTGAGGGAATTTTTTTGTTCGAAAGGTTTGATTTCATTAGCATTTAGAACTTTAATGACTATTAATTCAAAGCCATGACGCTTTGAGCTAATCAGCCGAGCTAAAATCCCGAAAATGAGCCATTAAATTCTTCTGACATTTTATCTTTGCAATCATCTCCGTCATGCTGTGCGTAATGTTTCCAGAATCTCCTCTGACTCTCGTGGCCCAGCTGGACTCGTGCGGCGATCTGATCAAAGTGTTGAGGAGCGGAGGTGCTCACCTGGACTTCAGAACCAGAGACGGCCTGACCGCCATGCACAAAGCCATCCAAACGCACAACCATGTAGCTCTGACTGTGAGTCCCTCCCACACATATTTTCCAAAGAAAGAGTCATGCTTGCACAAGTCACCGCAAGCTGCTATGGGTCCGCGGGCATATGCCCATCACGTTTTGTGTCCTAATTCTCCGCAGACATTGTTGGATCTGGGGGCTTCTCCAGACTATAAAGACAGTCGTGGGCTCACCCCTCTGTATCACAGCGCGATGGTCGGGGGAGATCCGTACTGCTGCGAGCTGCTGCTGTACGATCACGCCCAGCTGGGCTACAGCGATGAGAACGGCTGGCAGGAAATCCATCAGGTAAATCGTCCGCTCAGAATGCACGCGCTACACCTACAGAGGAGGGAAGAAAGTTGCATTCCAGCGAGACTAAATATATCCTCTTATATTGTTTGTTACACCTGCAGCAGTGGGTGATCGGAGTTGTGTGTGATTTTGTACCATAGGCTTGTCGTCATGGAAACGTGCAGCACCTTGAGCACCTGTTATTCTATGGAGCGGAGATGAGCGCTCAGAATGCCTCAGGAAACACAGCACTACACCTGTGTGCCCTATATAACCAGGTATGTGCTCCTGCAAAATTAAAATCATAAAGCAATCCATAAGACATGTTCTATATACTTTATAAAAAATAATAAGTATGCCTAGTACACAGTGTATAGTGTGCAGTAAGCAGTTTCCATCGCCAACATATCCACTGTATGTAGTCATTAAACTCAGCTGGGCACCAAATCGCATGCAAACACATTTGGCGGATTCTATAATTTCCTCTCATTATTTCTCTTTTTCCCTCGCCCGCTTTCTCTCTGTTCTGTACCATCTCTGCAGGAAGGCTGTGCTAGAGTTCTCCTGTTTCGAGGAGCAAATAAAGAAATCAAAAACTACAACAACCAAACAGCATTTCAGGTAGGGTATTTAGAAGTGACACGGGACTTTTGCAGTTGTATGACTGACTTTCATCTGCAGACACAAAGAAGGTATTTTGAAGAAAGTTGTGGAACTCATTCACTTGCATTTAAAGACACAAAACCAATGGGTGCCAGTTTCTGACATTCTTCAAAATATCTTATTTGTTCTCTGCAGAAAAAAGCCTTACGGGTTTGAAATGACATGAGTTTAAATGAAGTATGTGAAGTAAATGTTGACAGATTTTTTTCTTTTGGTGAACTATAACTTTCTATATTGAATAAATAAAAGAATTGTAATTTTGTGGAACGTTACTCCTTCCCCCAAATGCTCTGAATTTTTTTAACAACGATGCTCCTTTTTATGGTTATCATGAACAATTTGATGCAGTTTGCATACATTTCCTGCTAAAGTAATGTCAAAATGCCTTTCTTTCTTAGGTTGCCATCATCGCAGGGAACTTCGACCTGGCAGAAATCATCAAGATCCATAAAACCTCAGATGTTGGTGAGTTGGTCACAATTAAGTTGCTTGACTTTTCATGACTGTGTTGCCTTGTGTCGAGGGCCTATGGAAATTAAAATTCAACCATCACTGTCCTACTTAGACAACACTGATTCATGGTAACTAAATCATTAGTGCTTATTTATAGTAAATTACAGAGACATCAGAAATGACAACATAAAAGTGCTTAACTGCATGAAACAGTCCAAATCTGGCAAATCCATCAAGTCAGTGTCAAAACATGATTTCTTTTCATTTTAATCCCGTCTGGCTTTTGTCTCGATCAGCGGTCTTATTTTGAAAATAAGTGGTGTAATCTCTGCAGAAGTGTTTGTCATACTAGTTTATGTGGGCTAATCTTTTTTCATTTTTGTGTGTGTTTCTCTTTGTAAACTTCAGTCATGCTCTGTGTGATGTAATCTGTGAGTCATCTGTTTGTAAATTTTGTGTAATCTCTCTTCTGTGGGTTTTTGTTTTACTTATGTGTTTAATTAATCGATTCTTCTTTAATTTTACACCCATTTTGTTGGTGTTGTTTGTGTAACCCCACTGGTTATGGATTTGATCCCCCTGCAGCTTTAACTACATCAAATCTGAATGAAGTCTGGTGGGAAGAGGGTCATATCATGAACAAATTTTCTCCTTGATCATTTGAGGTTACGGCTTTATACAGAAGGAAAAAAAACAAAAGAAGATATTGTAGAGAAAGTCGGATTGGCCCCCCTTAACTCGCATTGATTTTGCATCCAAACAATAGAAGTGACACCGACATTCTTCAAAATATCTTCTTCTGTGTTGTGCAGAAGAAAGAAAGTTATTCAGGTTTGTAACGTGAAGAGGGTGAATCAAAGATGGCACAATTTTCCTTTTTGGGCGAACTATCATTTCAATATGGTATTGAACCATGACATACTGATATATTTTGAAATACTGAACTCCTTTTTTGATCTCCCAAAAATGGCATGCATTCTTTGGCATGCAATTAAATGATATGACCCCTTTCTTTCAACTTCATTTTGAATATACACCTTCATAAACCAAGAACTTTTAAAACATGACCGTAGTGTCACCATTTAGGTGAACAGCAAATATAAAATCTTATATAGCATCTTTACACGTCCAAGTCTTAAAGGCGAAGTAATGCTTTGGGTTAAGAAGGAATTCTGTAATTCACAATGACACGGGTTTACCAGTCCTGGCAGTCTTTTTCTATATAATTGCTTGAACCCCATGGTGAGCGGTCGCGAACCACTTGACAGGCGACAATGGGTTTTCTTCACTGCCAGGCCATCTGATACGATGAATAACAGATAGTATCATTATGGTGGACAGTATTCGTCCACCAGATCATTTCATACAGTGAGTTCCTCATAAAGATACGACCTAGAGATGCACCACCAGGCAAGTTTAGGACAAAACGTGACTCCTCTCATGCTTATTGAGTAAAAGGTGACTTGGTTTATGCATGTAAATTATTTTAAATAAAATAATATTTTATTTGTAAGCAGTGATTGCCACAACAAAACAAATGTACACCCCAATTTCTTTCTTTTTTTTCATTGTTGGTGTGACTGCTTTAAAATTCATTGTTATTTGCATGTCTTATATCTTCTAAAAATTGCAATGATTATATTACAACAAATGTAAAAGAAACTAACAAAGCACAGTTAATCGTGTATCTTTCCATAACAGTGCCTTTCAGGGAGACCCCCTCGTACTCGTCTCGGCGGCGTGCGGTCTGCATATCACCGCGTCGCTCTCTGATGCGATCGGCCAGCGATAACGCTCTGGATGAGAGCCTGCCCGCCCCGTCTCCGGCTCCCTCCCTCCGCAGTCTGCCCCCACTAGAGCCGGATGACAACTTGCCATCCCAGCGCAGCCCCCAGTCTGCTCACACACACACCCGGAGCCTCAGGAGACACACACGCGGGCACCTCAGGTGTGAAGAAAAGTTCATCTAAACTCGTATGCTTCTGCTGTCATACACAAGCCTTTTCCATACAATGAAAGTCAATGGTGACCAGGGGTTGTGAAATTTTTTAAATGACCAAAAAGCCCCACAGTGTTGTATGAGTAGTATTGAATTTGTCCATATGACCTATCATATGCTGTATTCAAAATCTTTTGAAGCCAGGCATTCGTTGAACACCCTAGCAACCATATAGTAACTTCCTTGCAGCTGGGTTCAACAAAGACACTTGTCTTTTATCAGAATGTCAACAAACATGCATTAAAATGTGATTAATTGAATTACCTGGAAGAATAATTAAAGCTGACTTCCCAGCCCTGGCAGTCCTGTACAAAGAGAGCCGAGTCCTCCTGCTGTTTCCCGAGGGCCAAAGCGGCGACTCTACAGCGCAGTGCCCGGGCGCACCTTCATTGCCGTCAGCTCCCACACCCCACAGGGAGAGGGTGAGATCACGCTAAACCGTGGAGAGAGGGTCAAAGGTCAGTCTGATGTCTTAATTTATAGACATAATTTATTTGAAAAGTCCTTCTAATGCTTTACAGATAAGGTCAAACCTTATTCTTAACGTGGCATGTCTCATAGTTCTGAGCATAGGTGAGGGAGGATTCTGGGAAGGATCTGTTAAAGGGCGAACTGGCTGGTTTCCTGCTCACTGTGTAGAGGAGGTCCAGATGAGACAATATGACCCACGGCTTGGTTAGTATACGCATCAATCTATAAATCAAGCCATATTTAGCTGCGGCGGTCTTGCGCCTAGGTGGCACCATTTGTATTTTGGCACCATCATGCCAGTCTCGCCCACAAATCCTAATGGTATTGCTATTGATGCAATCATTCATCTGTTTCTCAGAGACGAGAGAAGATCGCACCAAGAGACTTTTCAGGCACTACACTGTTGGCTCCTATGACAACTATACCTCTTACAGGTATACACTTCTGTTCCAGTCTTTTTATCATACTTTTTCAAACATGATGTAATACAAATGCACTGTTTACATACTATGCATTTAATGTACAACAATAGACTGTTAATTTTTTTTATGTGGCATAGTATATATCAGATAAACAAACAGTTATTACACCTGGAAAGTTTTTTTTAAAAAGTTAGCATTTTCCAGTGGAAAATATAAAAAATTTTATTGAAAATTCATTTCTTAAAATATGAACACATTTTTTACGTTTGTGTTATAATAACCAAGTAGTTATTTATATATTATATATTTTTAATATACACTAATATTTTTGGAGAATTCTAATAGGAATCTTCGAGTCAAACAGATATTTAATACTTAATATTTTACTAAATATTATTCTTAATAATACTTTTTAATTTAATTTTTAAATTGTGTATATTGAGTGTTTATAGTTATATATGCTATTTAAAGAGCTGTGCAAGAATGAGTCATCTGTTTTCTAAACTAAGCTTTATTTGTCAAGTGCATAACCAATTTGTACTTCACTTTTAATACCTCATGAAAAACACGTAACTTAACTTCGATGGTTTAATGTGACCGTAGTTGTCTTTAGTCAATTTACATGTCTTGAAAAAATGGCTTATCCAAACAAATTGAGTCATAACTTGGTTCATATTGTAAATTCGGCAAAATGTGCAAAGTATACATACTGAAATAATATTACTACGGACAACAGAGTATTTCTCTCTTCTTACTGTTGGGAGAAATATGGCAATGCAGCACTTTTGACTATTGATTTCTGTACATTGACAGTGATTATGTTATAGAAGAAAAAAGTGCAACGTTACAGAAAAGGGACAGCGAAGGATTTGGCTTTGTTCTTCGGGGAGCCAAAGGTTTGAAACACAAACACATACAACACATGGAGCTAAATTCACATATATACAAATAACACAAACAGGGATGCACTAATATAAGGTTTGTGTATTATCAGCCGAGACGCCCATAGAAGAGTTCACACCTACACCTGCATTTCCTGCCCTGCAATATTTGGAATCGGTGGACCTGGAGGGGGTGGCATGGAGGGCAGGGTTAAGAACAGGGGATTTCCTTATAGAGGTACAACAGGACATTTAATTAACTTTTGCTTATTAACTTATTTTTTAACTTAAGTAAAGCATACACTTGCAGATGTATTTGATACATCTCTTATCTGTCAGGTGAACGGGGTGAGTGTTGTGAAAGTGGGACACAGGCAGGTGGTGTCTCTGATTCGGCAGGGCGGGAGTAGGCTTGTAATGAAGGTTGTGTCTGTCACACGCAAACCTGACACGGGTGAAGTGGTCCGCAAAAAAGGTTATTTTCCCAAGCTTGCTTCATACCTTTTGATTTTCAAGTATTTAGGTGAATACTCGTTAAAATTTTTTAATATTTTCTGATTTTGTACATTGATTATTTAGCACCCCCACCTCCTAAGAGGGACCCAAGCACCAGTCTGACCCTCCGCTCCAAAAGCATGACTGCAGAACTGGAGGAGCTGGGTAAGCCAATCCTGACAGATGCTTACGTGCAAAACGAAATCACACTCCTTTCAATTTTTGATGTTTTGGATCCTTCAGAGTTATGCAGACTTGGATAGAAAAATGCATTTCAGCGTTCTTATCTTGAATTGCTTATTTCATTCGTTATTTAAAGTTCATCTCAAATATACAAATCTTTGAGCTCAGGAACTGTATATTGTCCTTGCTTCTTGCGTCACAAGCGTCAAGGAGACGGAGGGGAGGTAAGATATGTCATCATCAATGTGTGACTAGATCAATGTCCTGGTTCTGAAAGCATGTCAATGTGATCTAAACTTCTGAATGGCTTGCAACTGGTTTAAAAAGCGTGATGTTTTTATTTTAATTACGTTTTCCTTTTCTTCCTAATGCGATTTGTAGACAAACTTATTTTACTGTTGGCCTTGTATGTTTGGTGACTTGGCATACTTTGATGTTGTATTGGTATAATGGTGTTGTCTTGTTTTAAAGCAGTTGTTAACAGAACCTTGGAATGTGTATTTAGTGTGTTTGCTTACGTTTGTTGCTTACCCGTCTATCCCTCACAGAGAAGCTGGATGAGATGTTAAGTTCGCCAAAAGAACCTGTTGTCGTGATGAGGCCACGGCCCCCGGATGTAGATTCCAGAGCAGCCACTGTGAAACCGAGACCGACCAGTCGACGCATTACACAGGCTGAAATCAGTGTGAGTCTTAAACACAAACAAAACACTCAGCGATACTTATACAGCCAACAAAAGTTGTTCCTGGCCTTAAAATGTTAATTGATTTTTTTTATGTAAAAAGGCTTAATTACATAAAACAACATCCTCCTTGCTATATATAGCAGGTAGATTATGACATAATATGCATTGTGTGCAACAGATGGCGCACATCTCTGTTGTGATACAGTAGCCAAAGTGTATCAGTTAAGACACTCACGCCAGTGAATTTGGCAGGGGATCAGCTTCTGTTTATATTCCGTATTGTCTTGGGATAAACAAAGATTTTGAATCTGGTGGTTCAGACAAAAAATGATGACACAAGTGTCATTGATCCTGCAACATTGCATTTTCTGTTTACTCCAGTCAGCTCGGAAGTCATGATTTGCTTAGAGAAAATCTGAATTCTGGCTATTGTTTCTCTTGTTTTGGTATAGTCCTTGTTAGAGAGACAGGGTTTGGCCGGAGTGTCCTTGGGTGTGGACAGAAGTCACATGCAGCTTCCTCGTGGGATGTCCAGAACCAAGTCATTTGGTAAAGTTGTGCTAATGTGACACTTTTGTTAATAAACTGCATATATTTATTAAAGAAGACAAAAAAAGCTAATTTGAAGGTTGTCTCCAAATGTACGAAAACCTGGCAAGTCTCTTCACATCAAATCGGTTGGATCTCCAAAGCAAATATATTTCCTTAGCATAAAAGAATTTTATTTTATACTCACAATTTGTAGGTGCTCCTGAAGATGAACGAATTGCTGCGCTGATTGGAGAGCATCGCTTCCCCCGAAGCTCCTCAATGACCGATAGCTTCAGACAGGACAGTATTCCACCTCCTCCGCAAACAGCTCCTCCACCACCTCCGACTCCCTACTTCCTTGATTCGGGGCCCCCTCCTTCCTTTCTTCCGCCTCCGCCACCTTCTCGTGCTGCCAATCAGAACCGGTCTAGCTTCCGTCCGGGGGCGGAGCCTAAGCTCCACGGCCCAATCACAACTGAACGCCAACGAAAAACCCGTTCCATGATCATTCTTCAGGACACCTCCCACTTGCCAGTGGAGCCTGCCCCTATAGCAAGACCACAAACGCCTACCTCTGGAGCTGTTCTACCTGAACGTGGCCGTAGGCGTGGGCCAGCTGTGGAGAACCCATATGCTAACGTAGGTCGCCTCAGTGCTGTCTACACTCCAGCCAAGCCTCAACGCAGGAAGAGCCCTCTAGTCAAGCAAGGACAAGTTGAGGAAGGTGCACAGACTAGTAGAGATCCCTCTCCTTTGGGAGGATCACGAATTCCCCACAGCAGCAGGGCAGAGCAGTTCCAACAGCAGGTTCTCTCAGAGCGAGCAAGGATCACACCCCCTGGCGCTCGCCGCAGGACCAGCGTTTTCCTGTCTGTAGAAGGCGGTGCAACAGAACCACAGACAACCCCATTACTGTCTCAGTCCCACTCAGTGGATGAACTGGCTGAGTTGCCGCCACCTGCTCCTATGCTCTCCCCTGGTCCACCACCAGGGGGCACAACTTTTATACATCCTCTAACAGGTCGTCCGCTGGATCCCTCCTCACCGTTAGCACTCGCACTGGCTGCCCGAGAACGGGCTCTTAGTGGCCGGACTACCCCCACTCCTACACCCTCACCCACACCTTCTCCTACTCAAGGTAGAGCAGTGGAGAGGCCTGAAACGGAGGGAGGAGCAACACCTCCTGCACCTCTTGAGGTTCCTCCTCCAAATTCATGGCGAGATGAGCCTGTCAGCATCACAGAGTCGACTAGCCAAATAACTAGCGGTAGCCCAGGGTCTGGACGAAGCCTAGAAGAGACATTAGTGGCACAGAGTGTTCAAGGTGTCCAAACTACATTACTGGATACAGAGCACAGCCAACAAGTGGTCCCGCCGCCCATGCCCTCCCCTGCCCCCACCCTCTCAAATCTAACTGCACGAAGTCTGACTATGAGCTCCGAGGAGGATGCAGAGCCTTATACAGTGACTCTGCCCCCTGCTCTGCTCTCTTCAAGTGACGAGGAGACAAGAGAGGAACTACGTAAGATAGGTCTCGTGCCACCCCCTCAACCCTTCGCCAATGGCCTTCTAATTAAAGAAACACCCAAAGCGACTCTAAGCATTTCTCCCTCTGGATCACGACCATCTATTGCCAAGACATCCTCTGGCAAAGCAAGTGATTCAACAGCAGACTCTGGGGTTGAAGACCCTCATATGGAGACCACCAGTACTGTTTCCACAGTCTCCAGCATGTCCACCTTGTCTTCAGAGAGCACAGATTCCACTCATGCAAGTAAACCACGTTGCGGGGTGGGGCGTGGTCGCCCCGCTCATCTCAGGGACCCACTGCTTAAACAGTCATCAGACAGCGAGCTGCTTCCACACCCACCCAGCACAGGCCCCAGCCGTCCACGCTACCTATTCCAAAGACGCTCCAAACTTTGGGGGGAGGAGCCCCGGACCCAGATGGGCGGGGCAGATGAGAGTCGACCTGCTGCTATGGGGGCAGAGTTACTAAGTAAAGACACTCATTCACTGGGGGAGGAGCCACCTATGGGAGCACCACTTGACCCTGGCAGGAGGTCGCCTGTGGGAGGAGCCAGGTACGAGATCTTTCACCAATTGTATGGGCATTAAGCACAAAACAAATCTTATTTGCACAACTGCATGAATCACAGCCAAACTTTCAATGTGTTTAAGCAATACAGCCACTTGAATTGACACCCTCAGTCACACACCTGGTTAAACTGCCTTTCCATAACACACCTGTGTGTGTGTGTCTGTATGTCCTTGCAGATGTGAGGAGAATGGAGGAGAGAGTAAATCGTAGGTTTTTAGCTCTGTGGGTAAAACAACTCCTTATCTAACTAACTTTCACTAAAACCCCTGTCTGCAGCTATTAATCCAGCTGCAAATTACATGGTGGGCTTGTCTACAAGGCTTATTATAGTTCAATGTGCAGTAACTGATTTTAACTGAGGCTTCGGCTTTTTGTATTTGAGCAAAGAAACTGGAATTTTCAGTGTACCACTGAAGGCCACTCAAATTGCTACTAAAGAAATTTGTAAGGACCAATACCTTCAACTTGACAGTTTCTACATTTGTTGTAGGAAGTTTTTCCAGCAGATTTGGGATATTTTTTAATGCACACCGAATACCAGATGTGAAAAATACTGTGATGAACTGAAGCTTCAACTCTTTAAAACAAAACCTGTATTCCTCTGAGGACTCCAGTTTTATATTAACTGCTCTGTCATTTTATTGCATTAAATTCTCCCTGCATGCTCTGCACTATTTCAGTTAACAAACCCAATGCTTACTGCATTGGATCTGCTTTCCACTTTCAAATTAGTAGTTTCCCAAAAGTACAGTTTCAAAAATTGCAGAACAAAAATATTTAATTTGTTGCTTTCTTTACACCCACTGCTCTCTTATTTTTTCTATCTGTATCTTTTCAATCTCTTGTAGACTGTTTAGCAGTTTAGGTGAGCTTCACACCATTTCCCAGAGGAGTTACGGCACCACCTTTACGATCCGGCCTGGTAGCCGATATCCTGTGACTCGTAGGACTCCCAGCCCCGGAGCCACCCCTGAACGAAGTGAACCCCTGGGCCCCGTTCGTACTTTTGGCCCCCATCACCACCATCACACCATCCTCAAGTCCTCAAGCCTGAGTTTACCCCAGGAGCCCAAGGAAGTGCGTTTTGTCATGAGGAGCGCTAGTGCCCGGGCCCGGAGCCGATCGCCATCACCTTCACCATGCGCTTCCCCCTGCCCCTCACCGGTTCTCGGAGCTCCCCTCCTGGCCCTGCGACCGTTTAGACAGCGCCCCCTACCACTTTGGAGTAAGTATGACGTTGGAGAATGGCTAGAAAGTGTAGGACTAGGGGAACACCGTGCCCGGTTTTTGGAGCATGAGATTGAAGGCGCGCACCTGCCGGCTCTCACCAAGGATGATCTGGCTGAGTTAGGAGTGACTCGAGTGGGACACAGAATGAACATTGAACGCGCGCTAAAGCAGCTGCTAGACAGTTGAGGAGAGTGGAAATACACAAAATAGTTCAAGACCCCATTACTATTCATTCAAATTGTTATTAGTCGATTTAAGATGATGAATTAAGTGCACAAACCCATGCAAAAACCTAACACACCAAATTCTGTCCTTATCTTTGTAGTATATATTACACACACAATATATTAGCCATGCATCTTTGATTTCACCTTCACAAAATTGTATCTTCACTTACTTGGAGTTAAAAGGCCAGAAATGAGCATGGATCCATTGCGCAATATCTATCAAATCTACTGTAATTTTTTTAAATGGGTCTCCTCCAATACATTTCATGAAGTTGCCAGCAAGCAGCAATTTTCTTTATGAGCCATGCTTTACAATTAAACTTCAATAACAGGTGAGGGACAACACTACATCCTAACACTGTCAGAGGAAGAATTAAGATATATGTGTATGGACTTCTCACTTCCAAGAGACATCAATGTCCACTTGGAAGCAGAAGGAAAAGAATGGAAAGCTCTTCTTTTAAAGATGCCGATGCTTCCAAGTGCCCAGTATTTACAGTGTTTCCATAAACCATCTCGCAACTGGAAAGTAGATAGCCATGTTTATGATGAAATGAAGTATTGCTGCGACTGGACTTGACATGTAAACGTAACATGTCCAAATAAGAAAGGATTTGACAATCTGCCCTAAACCAGGAGAACAAAAACGTATCTCAATTCAATACAAGTGTGGCCTTCAGGTAATACTGCCGCCATCTAAAATTTATTAAAGAGATATTTTCAATCACAACATTCAATTTTATATGTACATGATATATATATGGAGTTATATATTCAACAAGGCGAATGTATGAGAATAAGGTGAGATCTATTTGTCTTATGCCCTGTGAGTGTGTCATATTTGGTCTCTTTATATTTGTTATTTTATTCGTCAATAATCAAATTACATTAACACTATTTTTCCCCATAGTACAACTTGTGATTTGTGAAAACACACCTTTGCTCAGTGTTTATTTAACCACTTGATTTAAGACTTGCGTCTTATTATGAATAAATTCTCCGTAAAAGTTTATGTAGAATGTAGTTTTGTTTAAAAACAGGATTTGAAATACTATGGGATGTAGGTATACATTTATTTGTTACTTTTTTATGTAATAAGCGATCAATGTGATTCTTTTGGTCATGTATTGTGCAATTACACATTTGGAATTTAATGCTTATTGAGGATTTTAGTTAAAATAATAACGGCAAACTATATGCCACCTAAGGGCTTAAACAAAGACAGCATTAAGAGTTTACAATTGTTTCCAAATATCTAGTAAAAACTACTAACATGGAAAAATCGCCTAATCTTTCATGACACAAACATATACAAGTTATAGCTTGTGGCTTTCCCTAAACTTTTATAGTATAAAAAAAAACTATTATTTGAATTATATTCAACTGTGGCCGAATCATGTGAACTGTGAATATTTTCCAATTCTCCTTTTCCAATCCTTCGGATTCCAACACTGAGATTATATTGTGCATCACTATATTAATGCTCTTGACTTGTATGTTTCGTTTGGTAGGCTGGAAAAGTAGACGCAAGCTCTGCCAAAAGAGGAAAAATCCTTGCACAAGTGTCTCCTAGATAAATTTGCACAAAGATGTGGGTGCTACTGTTAATAAGCCATCTGCATAAAATATTTCCATACTTCCCTCATCTGCCTTTGAACTTGTTCCTCTTCTCTCCATCTTTCTCTCATTCACATACAAGAACATTATATTAAATACTGGTGTAACAGGCCGGGGCGAGGCAACCTTGTTCTCGAGTTTACTACTTTTAGAAGCTCTCTTCTGTTGTTCTTTTGTATTGTTTGTTGGAAGAAGTGATTTGAAGATTGAGTTTTGGACATGTTTGCTTTAAAATGAGAAATATGTACACAAAAATATCATTTGATTTGTCTGTTATTAAAGATAATCTCTCAGGCTGTGGGGATTAATCATAATGTATCATCCTTTGGAGAAAACAATGGGTTCGGGTTTATTTATCTGTGTTTAAAGGTGGCTAGAATATTGAAATCAATACAGACGTTTTGATGATTGCTTTTCTGTGTGTGTGATTGTTGATGTGGTATGGAGTACTCACATGATATGAAGGTATTCATTTCTTAAACAATTAAATGTTTTTCCACACTGATAAAAAGTGACAAATATTATGACAATAGATATCTGTAACATCAGAAATGAAAAAAAACATTTCATAGAACTTATTTTAAAAGATTGTGTAAAATCATGGGATAAAATAACAATTTGTTACAGAATCTTGCCTTTTTTTGACAGTTCACCCTCTTGTCAATTCATGTCGATCATTTCTGCACTGAACACAAAAGAAGCGATTTTGAAGAAAGGAAATACATTGGCACCCGTTAACTTGTATTGTACGGACACAAAACCAATGAAAGTGGCCTTATTTCCAAAAATCTCCTTTTGTGTTCTGCAGAAGAAAGAAAGTTATACAATTTTGAAATAACAAGCGGGTGAGTAAAGGATGTTTATTTATTGGAACTCTCGCAATAACGTTGCTCATTTTATTTGAAAACAAAGGTATTGAAATAATCATTTAAATAGTAATTATAAAACGACATGCCTGTAATCCATGTACATTTTTTTTAAAGGTGCCATTTTTTATGATTGCATATTTCAAACTTGAATAAGTGTATAATGTTATTGTTAGTGTATAGGGAGTATCTGTCAAATCATAAAGCTCAAAGTTCAGCGCCAAGCGAGATAATTTATTAAAGAGAAATCGCCTACAAAAGGCGGCATTGGACTACATCCCTCTACTTCCTGCTTAAGTGACATCACAACGACGGTTAACCTCCGCCAACACGAATACACAAAAGGGGGCGTGGTCTTTTGGTGTTTTTCGGTCGCCTTGTTTTCGATACATTGTTACTTTCCTCCCGGGTCCAATTACCTTTGTTTGCTCTCCAAGGGATGCTTACAGAACAATGAGTACAATTTAGGTTCAACTTGGTTCCTGAATATTATATCGCAGATGGAAAACTGTGTGCAGCACATTTTGCTCAGGACATCTTCCTAAATCTCCCTCATTTTAATGCCGTGGATACACAAAGATTATTATTGAAAGCTTGAGCATTTCCCTCTATTGTTTATGGACCATAACCGGTAAGTGTAATTTATCATTTAAGTTGATGCGTTTAACAGTTCCTGTCATTTCTTACACAAAGGGCATTAGCTTTGTTAACTAGATGAAAATGAAACTAATCCGACAAAAAAGTGCCGTTATTCAACCGGACACCATCGATTGTCTCTGTTTAATGATCAGTTTACATCATTTGTTGGTTACATCTATTGTCTATTGTTTAAACACATGCTGGTTTAGATCGGGGTAAAGTTTAGCTGCACACACGTAAATCATTGTTCTTTGTTACGGCACATGCAAAGTCGTATAAATAAAACATGTGACATCTTTCCATAATGTCAGAAACAATGGTTATGAATATACCCCTCTCCTAAGATAAAAGCTTTCAGGTTTTTTTAATGTGGTTTAACTTGGGTACACATCCGCTATTATGTTCAAATATACATTATATAAACCCTGTTTTCAAATCATTGTGGCTTAATGCCAATACAGACAAAGAGGTACTGTACATAAAGCTGAACTTTTGACTCAAAACCTTTGGCTACTGACATATAACCTTTATGACAACTTCCTCACGTGACAGCCGGCCCAGCTCCTCTTTATACTAAACATCATCACTTTATGGTTTTTACAATATTGCACTTTTAATATTATTCATTTCATTATGTAGTTATTGTCCTATATAAAGGAGTTTTGGAATTCTCCGGCAGTGTTAAAGCGTAAGTAATAAGATTATGTTATAGCCTTAGGCGTTTGTTCCAATAACAAGTCTATTGACATCACTTGTCATGTAGTGCAAACAGAATCAGATGAAGAGAGAAGCAGGTTAATAAATCACCGACTGTGAGCTTGTGTTCTGTTCAGCTGTTTACTTTGCAGTACGAGGTACGTTTTTCCGTTTTCCATACTGTACTTGATGGAAATAAAGAATTTCACTTATTATAAAATGTGATTTATTTTGCATTACAATTTTGTATAATCCATGTGCAAATACATTCTTTAAAGTTTCTTGATCACAAAATATGTCTGTGATTTTTTAAGTCTGCGATATTTCAATTTGTTACACAAATTGTTTTAACACTATGCCTGATATCTTGTCATATCTGGTCGCTGTTTTGAAAATCTTGATTTATTTTGATGTTCTGTTCTGGCTACGTTTTAGATCATTTACAATAACGGCAGTGCAATTTGATTGGTCAGGGGACGTCCAACTCCTTCCATTATTCTTCAAAGCATCTTCACTATAGGATATTGTTGTTGTTTCTCGGCCTTCAAATTTAAAGATGTCGTTTACAAACAACACAAGGACATTTCCTGAGCTGATCAGAGTAAAACGAGACGGTGGTGAACTCAGCGATGCAGACATACGCGACTTTGTGCAAGGGGTCAAATCCAGAGCCATCCAGGAAAGTCAAATAGGTAAACAAGTAAGGGTCCATGAGCTACTAAACGTACAGTTCATTTACTGAAAATGTGTTGTAATGCAGGGGCTATGCTCATGGCAATATGGCTAAAGGGGATGTCTGAAAAAGAGACCCTGGAGTTTACAAGAGAAATGATGAAATCTGGGGAAGTATTCGTCTGGCCAGATGAATGGCTGGTGGTGGACAAACACTCAACAGGTGGAGTTGGAGACAAAGTCAGTCTGCCACTTGCACCGGCTTTGGCTGCTTGTGGCTGTAAGGTACGCATGATGCCAGGACAACATATTTACTTTCTTCATGATAGTATGTATTTTTTAAAGACTTACAGAATGAAATAATAAAAGGAGATTTGAAGGGATGGGATGGAAAAGCAAATCTTTTATTTATCTTGTAAGGTGCGTTTTTCAGGTTCTCCATTAAGTCGGTGCCACACCTTCAATTTTGTTTATTCCCACCAATTCAAATTCTTGCATGCCATGTTTTAAATAAACATAGATGAGTGATTTCTATGCTTTCATACACTTGATGCCGGAAAATTTAGTTTTGCCTCCTATATTCAACTGATTGTTTTAAAGAAAACAAGGAAATGTACTGCATGGCAATCTTAGCAAATATTGTCAACATGGATATTCTTTTATAAGTCTACCAAATACTGGAGGGGGGGGTACGTTTTTATGGAACTGTATGATATATTTTACGCTATATTGTAAATCTGTATGTGACATCCAATAAATTACATGTTGTGCAATTCAATGGTTTCTAATGATTCTAAAAAGTTTACAATTCAGGCAATTCCGACTTGACTGATCTATTTAAGATACTCATTTATAGGTGCCTATGATAAGCGGTAGAGGATTGGCACATACTGGTGGCACGCTGGACAAGCTAGAGTCTATCCCTGGGTTTAAAGTGCACCAGTCAGTTGAACAGGTAATGTGGATTTGGGAACATGGAAGTCTTTTTTTACTCTTGCCAAACCCTTAAATTCCTCCTGCTACAAATAATTCCATGTGTGTGTTTCCAGATAAAACAGATCCTGCAAGACATCGGATGTTGTATTGTGGGACAGACAGAGAGTCTTGTGCCAGCAGATCGTATTCTCTATGCCCTCAGAGATGCCACATCAACTGTTGACAGTCTTCCTCTCATTACAGGTGAGACTCTAACATGGATGCATGGACTTAAAGGAACAGTCCACTAACAAGTCTGTTTGACCTACAATTATTTGAGGATTCAAACAAAACGGACCCTGATATTTTAGAGGGTCTGTTAGGAAAAGCGACAGTTTATCCAAAAATTGTGTCATAGTTTACATCTCTTGTCTTTTCAAACCTGAATGACACCTGTATGATATTTGAAAGAATGTTGGACTGGCTCTGGCATCCATTCGCGTCTGTTGTGTGGACACAAATTTAACGCTAAAACCAGTGAGTGGTTGTCAATTCTCAACATTCTTCAAAATATCTACTTTGGTGTTTTGCAAAAGCAATTCATACAGGTTTGAAATATGGGTGGGTAAAAAACACGATTTACATTTTGGCGTAAAGATCACGTTAAATATAGATTGTCTACTTCTGATGATTGCGTTCATCTTCTGTTCAGGATCCATCATTTCCAAGAAAGGAGCAGAGGGTCTGAAGGCACTTCTATTAGATGTCAAGTTTGGCAGGGCAGCTTTATATAAAGATCTGGACAGCGCACGCTGTCTCGCACAGTCACTGGTAAAATGACTTATGGACATGACTAAGATGCTCCAAATATAAAACCATGTTATGCCATGCGGAGGTTTTGTATATTCAGAGTGCACCCTCGCTAGATGCTCTATATGTATATATGTACCTAAGGCAACTTGTAAGCATGCACATGGTTTAAATCCAGACGATTCTTTTAGACAACGAACTCAGTAGGTGTACTTTTGTGCCCTATGCATCAAGGTAACTGCGGGCAACAAACTGGGAGTAAAAACAAGGGCGGTGCTGAGCCGAATGGACGCTCCGATTGGTCGATGTGTGGGAAATGCAATTGAAGTGTGTGAGGCCCTTGAATGTCTCAAAGGACAGGGCCCAGACGACCTAAGTGACCTTGTGTCAACTTTGGGTAAGAATAGTATGTAAACATCTGCACACTTCAGATTACAATTACAAAATGTGCCAAAATGATGCACAACGTGTGGTTGTGTTTAGGGGGTCTCTTATTGTGGATGAGCGGACACTCCTCAACACCCGAGAAGGGGAAAAATGAAATCGTTCAAAAGCTGAGGAACGGAGAAGCCCTGAAAAAGTTTGAGGATATGTTGGTGGCCCAGGGTGTCTCTGCGGACGTCGCCAGATCCCTGTGCGCAGATGGTTCAGACCTACGGCACATGAAGCAGGCGACACATCAGACGGAGCTGAAGGTACAAGATGATGGTAATTATGTTCGTATATATGTTAATCACTTTTATGTAACACAAACAGCACAGGCACGATTCTAAACAGATCATACACGGCTATTAATATTCACTGTTAGCTGTTATTGTGGCGCATTCTCAGGAATCAACACATCTGTCATCACAGTGACAGACTTTGTGTGCATGTGGGAAATGTTTTGATTGACAGGAACGGTTTTGGACATCGATGGCATGGTCCTGGCTAAAGTGCTGCATAGCTTAGGGGCCGGACGGAACAAAGCTGGTGAGACTATAGATCATAGCGTTGGAGCACAGGTATTGATTGACATTGGACAGACGGTTACAAAAGGTCAGTAGATCTATTCATGCTGCATACTTTAAACATACATCATATGCATTTTTTTTACAATACTTGTCTACTGTATATTGGCAGGTCAGTCGTGGATCAAAATTCATCACAATAACCCTGAGCTCAGTGATCAGCAACATTCAGATCTCCAGAAAGCTTTGGTTATCGGAAGCTGCGATGGATTAAAGAAAGAGCCACGTGTCGTAGAATTAATCCCCCCTATTAACATGTTGTAATGAAAACTCATTTCCAATGATTTAATTGTGCACAAAAGATGCCATCATCTTGAAGTATGAGTGAGCATTCTGTGATACAGGACTCAATACATGTATCAACAGGCCTGACATTTCAAACCAAAGGTCATTGAACTTTGAGCTGGGAAAAAGTCATCTGGAAGATCTTTAAACACAATCTCTTACCAGTGGAGACTGAAATATGACTGGATCTCATAGCTGTCCTGCAAATCCCTTAAGGATTAAAAGTGACTCTGTTCAACTGGATCAGATAATCACAACTTTATTATAGCCAGGTGTGTTGAAGACTGAAAAGAAAGGGTTAGAAAATACTTTTTCCTGCCATCTAGTGGCACAAAAAATGTGAAACATTATATGCTTTCCCATGGACCTATTTCCCCAAAAGATTCATTTACCATACCATTATACAATCACAATCAACAAATAGAATTATAAATCACTTTGGTATCATGTAAGGCCAACTTAGATGATGTCAGTATTTACTCTTTTAATCCCATAACATTTTTCCCGACAGATGTTGCATTATGTCGGCATTATGTCTTGCTTGTAATTTAGTAAATTTCCAAATGTACTTTTGCCCTTTATTCCAAATAAAAACTTCGCAACCAGATTAACTCAGTGTTTTTTATTTCAATACGTAAAAAAGAATATGGATTACATCTATTTTATCAAGATTATAAAAAGCAAATGATATTCCGCATCTGCAAATTTCCTTTAAATAGAGACGGGAGGTTCATCTGAAAGTGAATTTTTCTGTCCGTTACTGTGTCTGAGGAACGTCAGTGTGCCACGGAATTAAGCGGTTCAGCTCGGATGTTTCCAAGGTCGAGTGCGGAATCTGTCTCTTCATCAATTTCACCTATAACAGCCCTTGAAGACATAAAAACAAGAGTTTGAGAAATCCCAAAAATATATGAATGACCAGAAACACTAGATGAGGCAATACATACACATTGTCTCCTCTGACGATATAAAGCCCTAGCACGACCTGCTCCACCCCCTGCGAAGAGCTGAACACCCGCTCGTGACTCTCATCCAGAATGAGGTTGATCGTCTGATCAAATCCCTTTAATGTTCCCTAAAAACAAGGTGAAACACTCTTAATAATGTACTACCTCATGGATTAACACAAACACAGTATGAGGTGCATGGAAACACTCACCACAATCATTCTGCCATCTGAAGTGATGATGGCAACAGTCCCTAAAAATGCTCGTTATGGAAATCATCATTGATGACGTAATGATAGCACTTTTATTTAGCAACACATAATGTAAAGTGCATATAGAAATGTCATTATTTATTATTAAATTAATGTTAGCAGATGCGTTTAATGTCGGGTTTAACAGATAAATACATGTTTGTGGTTAATATATCACATAAAAATGTGCACGTACTTACACACACATACATGCATATACACACGCACGCACACACACACAAATATATGCATACACATATACACACACATAGACACACAGACAAATATATGCATACACATATACACACACAGACAAATATATGCATACACATATACACACACATAGACAAATATATGCATACACATATACACACACATAGACACACACACACAAATATATGCATACACATATACACACACATAGACACACAGACAAATATATGCATACACATATACACACACATAGACACACACACAAATATATGCATACACATATACACACACATAGACACACACACAAATATATGCATACACATATACACACACATAGACACACACACAGACAAATATATGCATACACATATACACACACATAGACACACACACACACACACACAAATATATGCATACACATATACACACACATAGACACACAGACAAATATATGCATACACATATACACACACATAGACACACACACACACACAAATATATGCATACACATATACACACACAAAGACACACACACACACAAATATATGCATACACATATACACACACATAGACACACACACAAATATATGCATACACATAGACACACACATAGACACACACACACACACAAATATATGCATACACATATACACACACACACACAAATATATGCATACACATATACACACACACACACAAATATATGCATACACATATACACACACACACACACAAATATATGCATACACATATACACACACACACACACACAAATATATGCATACACATATACACACACACACACAAATATATGCATACACATATACACACACACACAAATATATGCATACACATATACACACACACACACACACACACACACACACACACACAAATATATGCATACACATATACACACACACACACACACAAATATATGCATACACATATACACACACACACACACACAAATATATGCATACACATATACACACACACACACACACACACACACACACACACACAAATATATGCATACACATACACACACACACACACACAAATATATGCATACACATATACACATATACACACACACACACACACACACACACACACACACACACACACACAAATATATGCATACACATACAGACAGACAGACAGACAGACAGACAGACAGACAGACAGACAGACACACACACAGAGACACACGCGCGCGCGCACACACACACACACACACACACACACACAGACACACACACAGACACAGACGCACGCACGCACGCTCGCACGCACGCACGCACGCACACACACACACACACACACACACGCGCGCAGACACACAGACGGACGGACAGGCAGTCTCTCTCTCTCTCTCTCTCTCTCTCTCGTGCACGCGCTTCTAAACACGCACATTAAACCTCTACATTGTCCATGTTTTCGTTATAAAGTGTTAGAGAGGATACGGTTAATGTAACTCTCGAGTGCGGTCGACATCTCTGCTCGTTTAAATCCACCGGGGCTCGATCACAACAACGACACGCGCGCGTTCTGTCGCGCCGGAAATGACAGCGGCCAGACGAGAACAGCGGACGCTCGAGCTCATTCATCCGCAGACAGAACTAATCGATCCGGAGCGGTCGAGTCTGCACGTGTCCAGCAGATGGCGATTGGTGATAGATTTGAGATCAATGTCAGATCTTGCTGGGAAGGAAAATTGTTTCAGGGTCAAAGTTTGGGGAGATGGAAATACTGCTAATAATGTCTTAAATGACACTTAAAATAAAGCACTGTGGCAGTTCAGACAACATAGTTTGTTGTTTATTTATTTGTTAATTATTTATACACTATACTTCCTATACCAAAGCAGAAAGTAATAAAAGAAATGATCATTTAATATCACCATACACTATTAAAAATCCATAATTGTTGTTTTTTACAAAGGTATGATTTATGATAATTGTGTGGGGATTTAAGATATACTTTTGTATTATTTCTATTTATTATATTTATTAAGCCAAAGGCTTATTATGGCAAACTTATTTTTTAGTTGATTGAATGTTAATCGAACACCTTAACAGTTTAAAAACATCACACGTAAATACATTTAAGACCAAATCACAACTTGTAAATAATAACACTGAATTAAAACAACATCTATAAAAGTTCAAACATTTTAATACATAATAAAAAATAAATCTTTCCAGGAGTTTTAGTTTAAAAAAAGTCAATTAAATTAGTTTCTGAATCAAAATGTCACTTAAATCTGGACATTCCTACAGAATATGTATTATAGTTAAAAGAACTTTACAAAACTCACATATTTGTGTTTTTTACTTGTTGACTGTTTGTCCAAAATCATTATAACAATAAAAAGTGTTATTATTCTATTTTGTATGTTATTTTCTATTTTATACTATTATTTAAATGTACTTTATGCTTTGTTTTACTTTATAAAGTTAATAAAACATTAAAAATAATATAAATCACAGCACTATTTTAGAGAAAACAACATTGCATGGACTAACATAAATTATGGTCATCAAGTTAATGATTCCTGTTGTTATGAGGAAGTGAACTTTAAACCTGAGATGTCTTAGAAAGGTCTCCAGGAAACCATTATGCAAACAGATGGTTTGTGTGGAAATTTGATCCAGGAAATTTAAAGGAATGTACTGGATAAAGCTGGACATTTCGGTACTTCACATTTATTTGCTATTCTAATTTTAACGAATATGGATAGCTAATCACCTAACAGGTAAGTCAAACCTCCACATTTGAATGTTATGTCCCATGGCACTGAGGTCCGAAGACTTGGAACTAATATGAAATATTCAAGAAACATAATTACAAGATGCAATGTGATTTTAATTGCTTTGTTAAAAAAGATTGTACTCTTTATTTAAAAGAAAAACTTTGTTCTCTTTAAGGTTTTTATTTCAAACTGTGGAAATTGCAAAGGACAAAATGAGAGCGGATGACAAACTTCAGATCCTGAAGTTCTTTCTTATGCTTGTCAATTCAGTTTTTGTGGTAAGAGTTTATATATTAAACTTATGAAAGGATTTGTCAGAGACATTTTATTTGTTTCAGCAATCATTATTCTCTCTTATACATGCCAAATATAAAGTATTGTGTTCTGCAGAAGTTACATAAATTTCCACATTTCGTTCATGTTAAGTAACAAATAAAGCAATCCCGACAGATTCTTGGCATCAGCATTTTTTCATGTTCTGCTTGGATTCTATTTGATGGAAACAACTTTATTAGGGTGATAAGTTCAGGTAAGTTCTTTTATAACACATTGAAGGTCCAGTATTTATTTCACCATATGCATATCTATCTGTACTTGTCTGCTGACAACAAAAGATTGAGATTCTTTTTGATTTTGGAGTGTTTTCACTAAGTTAAGTGAAGTGTGTTTGGTCTCAGAACAGGACATACGACTGGTGGCTGGTGGGCTTTTTGTCATTGGCCTGGTTGTGGTTGGCGTGTCCCTGCTGGGTTGTACTGGTGCCTGTCTAGAGAACAGATGTTTAATCATATGTGTACGTATGGTAATTTTACAATCGGTACACAAAGCTGCTGATGCTGCTTTGTAACATGCCCTAGTTAAACTTCCATTTTTAAACTATGAGAACTTGCTTCTGTCATTTTTCACAGTATCTGGGTTCCTTAATTATCATCATACTGGGTCAGATTTTCATCACCTTTGTGCTATTAATAAGAAGACAGACGGTAAGACTTTACACAAACTATTAATATTGTTAATTCTGTGCACTGGTATGATAAAATGCATTAAACAAATGGAACTTCAACAGATTGAGCAATATCTGACCAGTGGTGTGGATGACATCATAAAGCAATACGGAGGAAATGAAACACATACATCATGGACCCTTCTAGATAGCGTGCAGATTTCTGTATGTGAACGAAGAAACGTGAATGAATTAATTAGATATGAATTACTGTACACTACCGGGCCAAATGATTTGGGACACTAACTCACCTCTGCAATCATTTTTCACATAGTAGACTGGAAATAAACTCATAAAAATAATGAAATAAAGGACAAGAAAAATTATAAAATAAAACATATTTAGTCATCTTTAAATATTTTATTGTCATTTTCTCTAGCAGCTTCTTAAGGTCTCACCCTGAGATGGCAGAATTTTAAAGGAGTCCCCGTTTATTCTGTGCTCATATTGGTTTGGTTTTTTTCTTTAATATTCAAAGTCATCCATTTCAAACACATTTTATTAATAAAAGTTTTTTTGTAGGTTTGCTTTATTATATTTTTGTCTATTTAACTCATTTCAGACATTTAGTAATACACCTTCAGATAAAAAATGTCTTTAAAATAATGAGAAACATCTTACTCAAGTGTCCCAAGACTTTTGACAGATAGTGTACTACAAGTGAGCGATAAGACATGCCAAAGGTATATTTTGATAAGCTTATGATTTTGTCTCAAGGCAAAATGCTGTGGAAGGTTGAAACCAGATGAATGGAAGAACAATACTGTCATTTGGTCCCTGGATGGGACGGACATCTACCCGTGCTCTTGTTTCAACAGTTCCTGCCCTTTAATAAGCGAAACAGAAAATTTTGGAAATGGTTCAAATATCTACCAAACGGTAACAGTTTGTTCTGTTTCCTATTCTCTTAACCTTTAGATAACCATGTTGTTTTGATATTCATGTTGAACATAGTAATTTTGTTTACAGGGCTGTGAGAAAGTTCTCAGAGATTGGCTGAGCACAAATATAATAGTTATATTTGGGATGGATGTGGGGCTTCTGTTGATTCAGGTGAGACATTTTTTATCTTTTCCATCTTTACTCTCTATACTGTTTGTAAAATAAACATAATAAAACACCTCTTGTCGTCCTTTGGTTGGACAAACAGTCCAGAATTTCATTGCAAAAGTCAATGTTGATATGTCAGGGCCACAGTGTTAAGGAAGCCAATTCACCTAAAATTGTCCGAACACATCATGACGGGAAACAAGAATATATTATAAAAATAAAAATACAATGAACAATACTGTTTTGAAATGCTCAGGTGCTGCAGATAATCTTCGGAGTTCATACCTACAAATGCATCGGTCGCAAGACGAAAGACATCCACCCGAATCAACTTCTGAAAGCCGTGGAGGAGAGCCCTTCTTCAGAGGTCGTCCAGCAGCAGTATGAGGCCCGTCAACCTGCAGAAGAACCCTATGACGCACAGATGGACATTGGACATTATAACAGTGGATATGTTCACGTTGGCTATGATCACGATGGATATGTTGCTGAGCAGTTTCACAACCAAGAACAGTTTCATGAACAAGGCAAGAGTAATTTCAACACACCTCACAACCTGCAATACCAGCAAGACGATTATGATCAGCGTTATGTTCACCATCTGGGCTTCAGCGGTGATGACTACTGAGGCCAGATCTGTTCTCTTGTGTAATCTGATCAGATTGGGACGGGCCAATTTTAGCTTGCTCTGAAAAGAGTAGGCTGAGGTCTGCGTTTGACCAAAGACACCTAAAACCTTCACACATCTTCAAACAGGTCCGCGCTTGTTCCCAGGATTATCAGTTGTCATTTGAAAAAAAAACAACATTTCTTTCTCAAAGAATTCATCCCAAACCCTCCACTTCATTTCTATCAGCAACATATTTCTGAACTGAAGGGTTTGGGCGATGACAGATAGGATTTTTTTATCAAGCAGATCAAATCGCAGTTTATTTAAATGCCCCTTTGAAAGTTTACATTCTATAACTGTAGAAGTGATATATAAGAATACTGACCTGAAATGATCAATGACAATGACATCTTAAAACATTAAAAACATGAAAATATTGTCAACATTTTTTTAGACTTGTCATATAAAACCTGTATAAATAAAAATATATACAAATTCACTTGTGCCCATTCAGTAGCCACCATTCTTCAAAATATCTTATTTTGTGGTCTGAGGAAGAAAGTAAGTCAAACTGTTTGAAATGAAAAGAGTGTGAGTAAATGATAACAAAAAATAATAACTCACTTTAAGAACAAACGTATGTATTTCAAGTCACAGGTGATAATATTGCACATCAATATCTGCAAATTCACATTTCCTGATGTTGATGTCCGTTCCATAGTCTTACTCTTAACTATGGACATATATAAATCCTGCTTGTTTTCATTTGTTATTAAATGTTAATGCATTACATTACAGAATGCAATGACACTTGCATTGTTAAACCTCCTTGAATGTCATAATATAATAATAAAATAATAATTATAATGTGATACTGTTTATAATATGTACATTAAAATGTGTTTCCCTTTTTAAATACAGAACAAACATTTCTAAATCACACAAATAAAAAAAATGCTATGAACAACAAAAAACATTTCCATCAATTAAGATAAACAAGAGAACGCATTTAAGCCACGTGCGCAAACAAACACTTAGTCATCCTCTGCTTTCGTCCCATGGATTTTCCTCTTTTAGAAAAGGCCTTAGTTCGGTTGATATCAAAGATGTTGTTTCATTAATCATCATGTCTGTAGCTTTATGAGTCAAGAGATGATGTTAATGACACAGAGCTACAGGCATTATCCTTTAGTCTGTGAATGTGTCTGTGTGTGTCAAAGCTGAGTCGGCGAGTCAAGAGTGGGTTTTGATTGAAGCATGATGGACGACACTCTTTATAGGCCAGAAGAGCAGCGCGTCTGTCCGCATGAGAGGGGTCTTTGTTAGGGTCGCCCTGCGGTTGATGATATCCAGGCTGACATTACCGACCTCGTGCGGTTGTGAGTTGGCAGTTATGCTTTACGACAACAGTTGACAGGGCAGGCATTGATGGAGACGAAAAGAAATTTACACGAGGATCTCAAGATTTCCACTGACACTACCTGATTCCGGTTGGGTCCAAAGAATGATGCTCTCAGTCTGAGTCAACGGGGATTTCAGGACTGTTTGGGATACATAATGCCAGCCATGAAAAGCACTTGGGAGGAGGCAGAGGGGCATAGTAAAATCCACAAATCTAAAAATGAACATGCTCAGACTGCTACAATGAATGGACAGTGTGATTGTCTAACATGACAAAAATACCACAACATTTTTGAACACACCTTGAAGTTATGTGTCCTCTGATAAAAACGAGCTTTTCTATTTTAATCACATTCACTATAAACATATTTTCCTGCCAAATTCAATTTCTCCTTAAGAATTTGAAACTTTGTTTTATAAAGGTCACTTTTACAATATGAATATATAATATAATAAAGGTTTATTCGTTTGTTTCCACAACGTCAGGACGGGATTTTATTTTTGGCCGAACTATCTCCTAGACAAAGGTTAAAGTTTTCCTGATCTGAAATTCACTCGGGCCCGTCCGATAAACATACTGTCATGTCATGACCTAAATCTTATTTAGCTACAGCATGAAGAAAAGCAGACGCAGGAAAACTGGAGAGACATGCTACTGTATACTAAGAGAGATTGAATTATGGGACATGAGTCATTTTGGTGTAACATATTTATCATGCGAGCTCTTTTCTCATGCTCTCTAGATCTTACCCTTTTGTCAAGGAAACAATCCGCTCTTGTTGGGAGTGTGTGAGCATGTTTTTATCCGCACGGAGGAAATAAATGTGGTTGGAAACACGCATGGACCAATGACCTAAATTACAGACTATTCTCAGATACAGAGATGTCTAATTGCTTGAGCGAGTGAGAGCGAGAGAGAGCGAGAGAGAGCGAGAGAGAGCGAGAGAGAGATAGAGAGAGAGATAGAGAGAGAGGCTGAGGCCAGTGGTAGAGATGCTTCTATTTGTCAACCTATTTTTTTAATCATATTAAAATGATTTATAAGTAAATAATTCGTATAAAGATTAAAAACGATTTGTAAGAATTTGGACACAAAAATGTAACTGTATAGCGACGGCCCTTATTCACTTATATTGTGTTCTTCCATTTAATTTAAACCAATGGCTGGGGAGGCTGTTTAGTTGCCAACTTTCTTCCAAATATCTACTTTTACATTCTGCAGTAGAATATTATACATGTTTGAAAAGAAAAAATAGGTAAATGATACAGCTTTCATTTTGGCGTGATTTATTATTCAAAAAATGTTCCAAATAGCAAAAAACAATAGTCCTTGTTTTATTTATTTTAATGGAGATGTTAAATTATGAATAATTTATATTCAGTGTAGTCCTACTCTTGAACATCATCTTGTACTGCTTGTGACCTTTTACTGGATTAAAAAAACATCAGACACACTACCCTTGGAATCTAGATAAGTGAAGCTCAAGATTTCCCCTCCATACGCTTCAAATCGTAAAGCGAGTTGTAAAACCTCAAACGTCTTGTTGCATTTCAGTCCACGCTGTAAATCAAACGCATTTCTAGACAAACAAGCACTCTGTTCCACAGTCGTTTTTGGTGCTACATAAACCACCATCCTCATGCGATGGGGAGCTGTCACAAAAAAGCCATTTGTTCCACTCGCAGGGGTCTGTAGGACCACTGGCCCTTCTTAAAGCCAACGACCCGCCGCGGGCACAAGAGCGGATGCCTCTCTGCCACTCAACACGCTCATCAAAGGGCCTCACTTCCTGCCGCATGACATCATCAAAGTCTTCCGATTGTCGTTTCTAAGAATGGCATCCTCTCATTGATTGGTTGAGCATGGCGCAAGCTGTGATTCGTCCCATTTGCTCAGCATTTTGTGGTGAGCAGGTACGGCCTGATGAGTAAGTCTAGAAGTACGTCTCTGAAGACGTCCTATGGGTCCATTTGTAGAGCAGACCTTTGGCACGAGTGTAAGTGTTCCATACCCTTCATTGTCTACTCATGAGTCGGGACATCTCGCCAAAAAATACTGCCATTTCTTCGGATACCTCCATGCTGTTTTAAGATTAAACTTCTGTGTCGGCACACTCTAAAGAATCCAGACACACCCTGTGAAGATACCGCATGGTGTGAGAAAAAAATGGGCTTTGTTAGGTCTTGTTTAGGTAGTAAACAGACTTTGTTGCTACTAAAACACATGGAAAATCAGATAACACAGTGGTTGCCAGCCAGGTCTCTAGATGTTGAAGGATGCCCGTATAGTGTCTTAGAATGTATTAAAAGAAATGACTGAAGAATTCTTACTTTATCATAGAAAAGCAAAATATTTCAAACTGTTCATTTTACAATGGAACTAGAGCAGCATTTCTATTTTTTTATTTAGAAAATATATACATTTAAGTCCAAAAGAACACCTCACTAAGCAGTCAAAATTCTGTACCTGTCCAGCTGTGTGTGAGAACTGGACACAGTGCCCTCTCCCGCAGCTGCATCAGGAGGCTCATGGAGAAGATGCACATCTCCGCTCTGGGGCCCACGGTGGCTTTCTGTAGCTTCGTCGTCAGGCTCATGTAAACCGGGTGTCATTTCAGGCCTTCTTTCTGAACAACAACCTCCACTTCTGACAACCTACAGAGAGCAAGAACTCTGAATGACACTAACATTTGCAAGTTACCGGTGTCATGACTTTTAAAGTATGTGCGTGTCTTATGATGCTTTAAGCTACCACAAAGAAAAAATCTCAAAAATGTCATATTGTGCCTTTAGGGCCTCTGCAACTGTGATGCAGAGGAATGCTACCTGCGTTGGCAAATGTGAATATACAGTATAAAGTAAGTTATATAACTAAAGTGCGGTTTTTATTTACCATTCTGACGGTCAGTACCAGAACCGCCATGCTGGGGATGATGAGCAGCGCCAGGAGCCCGTGAACTGCGCCATTAATACCATTCTGCTGTTTGTGTTTGCCTATCAGATCATATTCATATTATTCAACTCATATTGCTTGTGAAACATTCCAATTATGCTAAAACATTTAAAACATATTAAAACAAAGAGCATTCATAAGAAGTTGGTTCTTATGATGGAAAGACTCAAAGTTCATAATTTGCTTTCATGTCCTTAAAGGGGAGAAAAGGAGAGAAACATTTCAAATATTTCAGAAATGTGTTTGAGACAGGTCATGGAATGGAACGGGAGCTAATGGGACACAATGTTGTTGGGCCACCAACATTCTTCAAAATATCCTCTTTTGTGCTTCAGCAGAAGTTGGTCGTGCGGGTTTCGAATGACATGACGGTCACTTTGCAAATATCCTCCAGGAGAGAACTAGTAAGGAATTTCTTTTGCAATTAACCCAAATGGTGACTGAAGCATTCTGGTGTAGACGTAATAACACAACCATAGGTATTAATAAGTAGCCCTGTCCACTGCAACTTATGCACCCTCAGAAGACCATTTATATATGAGAACTACTGTATAAAAACGATATCTATAAAAACTGTACGTGACACCTATCAGCCACTAGAAATGTATGGACGAGATGTTGGAACATGAATACGGGATTTGCTTTAATTCAGACACGGCAACATCGGTAAAATCCGACTCTGATGTGGTTTGGCGCACAATCTGAATTCCAGTTCATTCCAATGGGGTCTAAGCCTTTTGGAAGTTCCTCCACACCCCCAGACACAAAAAACACTTCTAGCCTTTCATCCCAAAGCTTTGAGATGTGTCCTCACTTAAATTGAGATGTCTCGCCAAACCCGGTCCATAAAAGAGGGCGTCCACAACTTTTGGCATGTAACGTACCAATAAAAAATTGCTGCACTCCTGTGTTGCAAACAGGATGTTTATTGATGTATTTGCTTTTTTTGTGTTGTGCACAAACATGCCCACATTAAATATCTGCTTTACATTGGAATGTGTCTATGAAATCAATGATTTGAAGTATTCCTGAAGCTGAGTCCAAACAATGCATTACCATCACAAAGCTTTGTTTTCGAAGTTTTCGATTTCCACAGAACCCTCCCACGATAAAATAAAGCATTCCTTGAATGCACTATAAATCATTTTTAAAGAAGCAACTGCCAAATGAATAAAGGTGAAATATAAACAGTGCATGCAGAACATCCCTCTTGTTTGTTAATGTCATGTTAAAATCCATTCTGCAGAGTTCTGCACGAATAGCACCACAACCTAAACTGTCTCTCTAACACGCATGAAAACATGCGTGACAAAACACAACATTGAACACAGTCACCTGGTGTGAACGGGGCGGCTGCCGGGGTCTGGCAGGGAGGAGGAGTGCAGTGGTGAATCTCTCCGAGCATGGACCCAGCCGCAGTTAGAACCTCTTTGACATGGCCAAAGTACCGTCGAGTTGGCCATTTCACCCTTTTGTAGTGACACTTAAATGTTTGCATTGTTACCTCCTGGGTAAAAGTAAACAAACAATTGTTATTTGACAGCCGTGACAACTCAATTGAGAGAAGTGCAGTGTGAATGAACACGAGAGGAAATTACCAGCTCCTCATTGTCCAAGGTAAAGCGAAAGCCCTGCAGCATCGTGATAAAAATGGTGATGTTTACTCTGTTGGTGGATACGTTGCCAAACTTGAAGGCTAATGTTTTTAAACTGCTTTCAACTGGATACAGGTTAAGATGTGGCCAGCAAGCTCCACCCTTTAACATTGGAAAAGTGGTTAGACGGCACTGTGGGAATTGCAGGAACGACAACAAACGATGTTCCAGAAGTGTGCGGATACAGCGTGGTCCTTTGGTATGGGGCTACATACGAATTCAGGAATTGGCATAGCGTATGCAAATCTGGGATTCATAATCGTATGTAATCCTAAACATAAACAGATTAAGAGATCATTTGAAGGTTGCATATTAAATAAGTGCATAATTTCGCGGAATCGACGTTGATTTATTCAAACAGAAGGTCAGGATTCCTGGCTACCACTGAAGCACACAAGACGCTCTTTAAAATTCCGAAAACATGCAGGTTTAATATGGATTGACAGGTTTTGCATAAACTAGTTGAGTCTGTGCCAGAAAGTGCTGTTATTGATGCCACATCCCTCTGTTTCCTTTTACTTTTAACCTTAAAGGTGCTCAATAAGAGATGGATAAATCATTTAAAGGAGCTTATTCAAACATAAAAAACATGCAATTTACATACATGCATGTTTCACAACACAAACATTATCCTACATCAATTTTCCTTAAACGAAGGATGTAATCTGCAGTTTAAGATAACACATCAGCATTGTATGATAAGATGATTTATTTTAAGGGGAATGAAGAGTAGTGGGTGAACTTTTTCTTAAAGAAAAAAACACTCTTTAAAACATTGTCTTTTAGTACTCACCACGTCTTTGGAGACGAAATTGACGGGAACTCTGTAGTCACTGGGAATATTTTCACTCTGATCATTATGAAAACAAAAATAATCAGGATTACTTTTCAAACAGAGAGAAGCATTGCAAGACATATCCATGAAACAAGCATTCCATGACATAAGAAACAAGCATTCCCAGACATATCTAAGAAACAAGCATTCCAAGACATAACAAGAAAACATCCCAAGACATATACAAGAAACAAGCAACACAAGACATAAGAAACAAGCATTCCAAGACATATCCAGGAAACAAGCATTCTAAGACAAATCCAAGAAACAAGCATCATAAGACATATCCAAGAAACAAGCATGATAAGACATATCTTAGAAGCAAGCATCACAAGAAATTTCAAAGAAGCAAGCTTCCCAATACATTTCTAAGAAACAAGCATTCAAAGACATAAGAAACAAGCATCCCAAGACATAAGAAACAATCATCCCAAGACATATCCAAGAAACAAGCATTCTAAGACATATCCAAGAAACAAGCATTCTAAGACATATCCAAGAAACAAGCATCACAAGACATATCTTAGAAGCAAGTATCACAAGAAATATCTAAGAAGCAAGCTTCCCAATACATTTCTAAGAAACAAACATTCAAAGACATAAGAAACAAGCATCCCAAGACATAAGAAACCAGCATCACATATATCAGACATATATAAGAAACAATCATTCTATGACATATCTAAGAAGCAAGACTCCCAAGACATATATAAGAAACAATCATCCTAAAACATATCTAAGAAACAAGCATCACAAGAAATATATAAGAAACAATCATTCTAAAACATATCTAAGAAACAAGCATCCCAGGACATATATAAGAAACAATCATCACAAGACATATATAAGAAACAAGCATCACAAGACATATCTAAGAAACAATCATTCTAAAACATATCTAAGAAACAAGCATCCCAAGACATGTATAAGAAGCAAGCCTCCCAAGACATATATAAGAAACAATCATCACAAGACATATATAAGAAACAAGCATCCCAAGACATGTATAAGAAGCAAGCCTCCCAAGACATATATAAGAAACAAGCCTCCCAAGACATATATAAGAAACAAGCATCACAAGACATATATAAGAAACAAGCATCACAAGACATATCTAAGAAACAATCATTCTAAGACATATATAAGAAACAATCATCACAAGACATATATAAGAAACAATCATTCTAAGACATATATAAGAAACAATCATCACAAGTCATATATAAGAAACAATCATCACAAGACATATATAAGAAACAATCATCACAAGACATATCTAAGAAGCAAGCATCCCAAGACATATATAAGTAACAATCATTCTAAGACATATATAAGAAACAAGCATCACAAGAAATATATAAGAAACAATCATTCTAAGACATATCTAAGAAGCAAGCATCCCAAGACATATATAAGAAACAATAATCACAAGACATATCTAAGAAGCAAGCATTCTAAGACATATATAAGAAACAATCATTCTAAGACATATATAAGAAACAAGCATCACAAGACATATATAAGAAACAAGCATCACAAGACATATCTAAGAAGCAAGCATCCCAAGACATATATAAGAAAAAAATCATCACAAGACATATCTAAGAAACAATCATCCCAAGACATATATAAGAAACAATCACCACAAGACATATATAAGAAACAATCATCACAAGACATATATAAGAAACAATCATCACAAGACATATATAAGAAACAATCATCACAAGAGATATATAAGAAACAATCATTCTAAGACATATATAAGAAACAATCATTCTAAGACATATATAAGAAACAAGCCTCCCAAGACATATATAAGAAACAATCATCCCAAGACATATATAAGAAACAATCATTCTAAGACATATATAAGAAAAAATCATCACAAGACATATATAAGAAACAATCATCATAAGACATATATAAGAAACAATCATCATAAGACATATATAAGAAACAATCATCATAAGACATATATAAGAAACAATCATCATAAGACATATATAAGAAACAATCATCATAAGACATATATAAGAAACAATCATCATAAGACATATATAAGAAACAATCATCACAAGACATATCTAAGAAACAATCATCACAAGAGATATATAAGAAACAATCATTCTAAGACATATATAAGAAACAAGCTTTCCAAGACATATATAAGAAACAATCATCCTAAGACATATATAAGAAACAATCACCACAAGACATATATAAGAAACAATCATCACAAGACATATATAAGAAACAATCATCACAAGACATATATAAGAAACAATCATCACAAGAGATATATAAGAAACAATCATTCTAAGACATATATAAGAAACAATCATTCTAAGACATATATAAGAAACAAGCCTCCCAAGACATATATAAGAAACAATCATTCTAAGACATATATAAGAAAAAATCATCACAAGACATATATAAGAAACAATCATCATAAGACATTTATAAGAAACAATCATCATAAGACATATATAAGAAACAATCATCATAAGACATATATAAGAAACAATCATCATAAGACATATATAAGAAACAATCATCATAAGACATATATAAGAAACAATCATCATAAGACATATATAAGAAACAATCATCACAAGACATATCTAAGAAACAATCATCACAAGAGATATATAAGAAACAATCATTCTAAGACATATATAAGAAACAAGCCTCCCAAGACATATATAAGAAACAATCATCCCAAGACATATATAAGAAACAATCACCACAAGACATATATAAGAAACAATCATCACAAGACATATATAAGAAACAATCATCACAAGACATATATAAGAAACAATCATCACAAGAGATATATAAGAAACAATCATTCTAAGACATATATAAGAAACAATCATTCTAAGACATATATAAGAAACAATCATCCCAAGACATATATAAGAAACAATCATTCTAAGACATATATAAGAAAAAATCATCACAAGACATATATAAGAAACAATCATCATAAGACATATATAAGAAACAATCATCACAAGACATATCTAAGAAACAATCATCACAAGAGATATATAAGAAACAATCATTCTAAGACATATATAAGAAACAATCATTCTAAGACATATATAAGAAACAAGCTTCCCAAGACATATATAAGAAACAATCATCCCAAGACATATATAAGAAACAATCATTCTAAGACATATATAAGAAACAAGCCTCCCAAGACATGTCCAAGACTCAAGACAAGAATGCAATGGGAAAAGTCTTGCACATCTTACCAGTGTTCCCAGGGTGGCCACATCATCTGTCAAAGGGCTTCCAAACACACCTGAACACGTCACGAGCCCGGAAAACAGCAATACCAATACACAAATGCTTTCTCCAATCTAAAGAAAAAAGTTTTCAAGTAACTAAATGAATAATAAAAAGTATAAAGTATCCAAACAAGCCTTCCTGCTTCCCCTCTAATGGAAAAACATCCAACTGTCCATCTTAAACAAACAGCTGGACACCCACAGTAGTAAGATCAGAAAGTTTGTAAAGTATCCAAAGTTTGCGCACTCACCTTAACTTCCCTCATGTGGAACATGTGGGGATGTGAAAAACAGATCGGTTTGGCTTATTTCCTTCGCTTTCCCCGACAGCGGAATGTGGGCATGTTTGCGCCCGCACGCATCACTCTCCCGACGACAGCACTGGTTCTGGATCAGTGCGCTGCGCGCGTCTCTGCGCTCCGGTCCCGATGGAGAGCATGGCGTGCTCAGTGCGCGCCGCCTGTGCGCAAGTTTGCCCCGCAGCGCTTCTGCGAAATGAATGGGGGCGGATGGACGGCTCTGTGTTTAAGAGGTAGGGCGCATTGACTCACTTTTAATGAGCAAAGCAGTGAAAACTATTCAAGCTGTGACTCACGAGGACTTCAATGACAAAGGCCACGTGGGAGTTTCAAGTGTGACACTTCCAAACTTTAACCTCTCCCGTTACTTGGGATCCTCAATGCTCCATTAAGTTAATTGGAATGAATCAGAGTCATTTGAAGATGGCACACCATCAGTAGACTTTAAGGACATGAAATGCAACTTCAAGGTGTATCTGAAACTTTGGATGTCAGATCAAGGGTAGCCAATATATCACCCTTAAATCCAAAAGGCATTTCTTATAGTTTCAAATGGCATACTTGATGTGGAAAACTTAACTTTTTTTAAACAAGTTTGTGTTTTTCCTTAAACAATAATGACATCTTAACCTCCCTTGGTATTCTCATTCTAGGGCCTGCAAGATGGACGGCAAACCTTTGGTTTGATTAAAGATGTTTGGGATTTTATTTTAACAAAATGTTCTTTTCCTAGGAATACAAGACATGCACCATACAGGGACATATTACTTAACAGAATGTGTCATTTATGGTTTACTCAAACTGAAGTTAATTTAAGCACACAATATATAACTCCATTAGATATTCTGCGATAAACTGAAATTTGTAAATACATCTCTGTGAAATAAAGTGTCGGGCCATTCTTGCATGTTGTAGATAAGAGTTGACATTGATGTACAGTAATATTAAAACCATAATTCCCAGACTGAGCATGGTTGGGAAAAACACATCAACAATCTGGAGTGCCATGTGTTGTGCACAGTGCCACCTTGTGCCAACTATAAAAGCTGCAATTTTGTTTATGAAATGTATGATTGACAGGTAGTTCAAGTCTTTATGGGATGGGTGTATGCTGCACTTGTTAACAAACAATGTAGGGTGAAGTCTAATAGTTTTCAAATACTTTAAAAAGGTATTTTTGACCCTTTCATACTTTTTATGTCGAATGCACGTAAAGGAAAGAAGAAACAAAACCAACTAATGAAAAAATGTCTCCACAACCGTTTAATGAGATAAATAGCATGAGAAAATGGCATTTGTGCTTCTGTTGTAACATGTGGGACATCCTCGCATATAAAGACGGGTGTAACAGTCGACATCTTAAAAATAGACTCTGTGAACATTCAAAGCCACTTACAACCAATTATATCCCATGTGTACTGTGTGTTTGACTCAAGACATATACAGAGTGGTTCTTCCACAAAGAGAGAGCTTGAGAAAATCCAATGTAGTGGTAAACAATCAAACATGTGCGTGACAAGAAGACATAGAATTCATCTTAGAAAATGTACACCTGAGAAAGATCATGTCGCCGCATCTTGGCAAACAGAAGGCACAAAGTGACCGTACGAGCTCATTTCCTCTTGCGTGGGCTCCGCTCTGAATCCACCTTCCTGTCCTCGGAGTTGTCTTTCTTGTTGCCCCGGTTGGACGCAGATGCCCCGTGGCTTTTCTCTGTGGATTCTGCTGGTTTTTTAGTCTTGTGATCAGCTGTAGCCGGTTTGGGTTTTCGGCTTCCTAAAGCGCAGGACAGGACGATTTTGATGAGGAAGATTCCCGCTAGAGTCGCTAGCAGGGTTGAAAGCACCAGAGCCCCCGAGAGACCCTTCACCTGGCCCCGCATGAGACTCAGCGCTTGGGATACAGGCCTGACCGTGCTGGGCTGAACTGGGAGCTTAATCTACACAAAAATACAGATTTATACTTTTTTTAAAAACAAATGAATAACAACCCTCGTGAAATAATGTGACACAACTTTACCTGCAGTCCAGTTTGTTCTAACATTTTCTTATGAGTGGGGTCATCAAGTTTCACAATAGGTAAGAACTCAGATGAGTAAGACCTTCGCCACCACGCCTGAGGATCAGACCTTCCAAAATGACAAGAATGTATGAAAAAAATTGAGAATATATTCAGGCTGCAGTGCAGTTTCAGTTCCAGTTCTGATTAAATTATGCGTGACAAGAACCAGGCTTTTCTTAAGAGTACATTGAGCAATTTTTCAAACCGTTATTTAAAACCAAATACTTATAATGCATACTTGTAAACCGAAAGCAGAATAAACAAATCTGCAGATCAACAACTTATATACATTTGTGAATTATTTACACTGAAATTTCTTCCACTTGTGTTTAATAATAAAATAGTTTTAAATCAATCTAGAACAAATAATCCATCTCTTACGCTTAAAAATAGCACTGAACTACAATCTCACCATAATGAAAATTATAGTTTGATTATTTAGAATTATAGTAAAATTATAGTAATTCTGTGCAACCAACTCACTTGTCTTTTGCCGGGTCTGTGAAGTGATATTTGTAAATGTTGGCTTTAATGAATGTTGGTGGTCTTTTACTGAAGGGATATTGCGCTTCATCTGCCTGGACCAGACTCACAACTACATTAAATACATGAGACAAAAAGCAACCACGTGTTATTAATTTTATCATTGTTTAGAAGTACAATCATATTGCAAACTCGGTGATATGCATGAAATACACGATAATTATACGCTGTGAACGCTTTTTCTCATTTAATAGTGTGAAGAAAAAAAAAGTGAGTACGCACACAAAAATGAACATGAAAATTGTCATGAATTAATCACTATTTAGCTATTCCAAACCTGTATTCATTTCTTTGTTAAGTTTAACATATATATCAAGATATTTGAACAATTATTGGACCCCATTGACTATCATGGTAAAAACAAAAGAGAAATGATAGTCAAAAGTGACCGAGAACGTTTTACTGTCCTACATTCTTCAAAATATCTTAAGTGTTTAACAAAACAAACAAAAAAAATCAAAGTATTTTTCCTTACTATTCGATCCCAGAACAGTTTGGTAACAAGCATTCTTCATATATCTTTCTTTGTGTCTATCAAAAGTTTACAGAGATTTGGAACAACTCAATGTCAGCAAATGACGACAATCATTCTACAACGGACCCCTTGGATGCCTAACCTTCAGGTTTTCCTTGCAAGAGGCGATGTACTAGGCCTGCAAACCAGGGGCTTTCATTATGCGCCCCCGTAGCTGCTTGCCACATTGCCAACTCCAACTTGGGCTGGTGGACTCCTGGTATGGGTGGGGCAGCATTCACGCTTCCTGGTTTATACATGAGATTTATTTCCTGTAACAATATAAGAACACAGAAGTCCACTTGGAACACATTTGAACTTTCAAGTGACACAATGCTTTTATCATTGGAAAACTAAGGAATGACTCTTGTCCTGCCTCTTACCTTCCATGACAACCCATCATGACTGCCTTCTAAAATGATCTCGGGTCTTCCGTCAACAGACAACGGTCTATGATGGATCCCGTACGCCCCAACGAGATGGTAGCCCTCCACCATGCTGTAAGCTTTTCGCACCTCTGGAAATACTTTGATTCCTGTTATGTCTAAGTACGGCACCTAAGACCAAGGGAAACAGATATTTGTTAGAACGACGAAGTTCAGCGCAGTTCGGTCTATGAAAGATGACATGGGTGACCATGAACAGCAGAGGGCACCACAGTGTTTGTGTAATAAACACATTTGCAGATAAAGAATGAAAAATGTGTAGGAATATTTACATTTCATGCAGAGAAAAGGGGTTGAAAATCATGCATAGGAACGTTTCATGTAACTAAGATAATCACCATGGTTATAGCCAGGATGCACGCAGCGGCTACCGTCATAACCATGCACTGTAAGAGGGACCAGAGCTTGCCGCAAACGCTGCGTGAGCACACACACCTACAAGTAAACGCATCAGACATCATTTTTGGCTTCTGTCCCATCACTTAAGACGTGGGTCGAGATTCACCGAAAGACAAATACCTACATCAACATGGCCGCTACGGCTTCCCAAGTGAACAACAGCACAGGAACCCATTTAATGGGCACCTGAAAATACTTTAAATACTCATCAAACTCCTCCTTTGTGAAATCTGAAGGAAAAACATATATGCATCTTAAATAAAGTCTTGATGACCAAAACTCTGCAGATCAAGACGACTCACTTGTCTCGCACGAAATTGTCTTTTCTTCCCAGTTGATTTGCAATTTGAACAGCAGAACTTCACTGACGAGAATCAGACCGTAGACGGCCAACTCCAGCAGCACCAGCAGACCGGAGACCAAAGACTGTCTCCACGCTGAAATGACAAGACAACCAACATCAAAACAACACAATGAACACTTGTGTGGTTCATTTCATGGGAGTGCTTCCAAATGACTCATCCTACAAATGTATCATTTAATAAAATGAGATAACACAAATGGTTCCTTTGATCATATCATTAAGTCTGTTCAGCTAATGTCAAATTACTTTTGTGCATTCCTGACGCCATTTGAAAGCACCGAATGTCCCTTTGAATACAGCGAACAAGTAAATGAAAAAAAGTCATACTCCTGGTCTTTTTCTTCTTTTTTTGACCGGCGGATGACGTGGAAATGAAATGATCATCATCCAGCAGTGAGAAACTCAGGGCGATGCACAGGAGATTCAGAAGACTGCAGCTGCCCATGAGCATATAGACAACTTGGAGAATCAGCTAAAGAAACCGATACAAAAGAGAGGAAGATGAGAACTGTCTAAATACACACCAGAAATTATGATTTTTCATAATGAAGTATGGTTTATTTTAAGGATTTTCACATCCATAACCCTACATTTTGATCATAAACAGACACATGGAAATAAATATATGTTTATGATTTCTATAAAAACCTCACCCTTGGTGATTTGTTGGATATTATTGCTTCTGGTTTGTACATTTTAATTCACATAAATCTTAAGGGACCAAAAATTGTGTCCTTTTTTTGTCAAATCCATAACATAGGTTTATTTACTTTTAAATAAGAAAACTTGTTCATAGATATTTTTGTCTGATGTTTAAATACAATCAACATGGATTTTGTGTAATAGAGTCTAATTGTTACCAGTAAACTAAACCAATTGTTTAGAAGACAAAATTTCACATCCATAAAGCTGAAATTGCCCTTAAGGTCCTTCAGGGTACTAGGCATAGGAAAAAGTTTTTCACACTGGACGTCAAAGCAAAAAAAAAAAAAGAGCGACTATATTTTTGCCATTAAATTAATTCTTAGAAAATAATAATTTTCAAAAAGTTTAAAAGTTCAAAGTAAATGTTTGGCCAAATGTAAAAAAAAAACATTTTTGCTATAAATCTACCATCTTAGGATGGTAACTTTTTATTTGCTAGTGATATTGTAATATATGTATTAATGCATGAAGTCTTTAATAAGTCTAAGAAATAAGACTTTCACAATAATAACACACCTGTATATAAAATCCAACAAGCCTCAAGCGCCGAATGGGGTTCAAGAACATCAGAAGAGGAACTGCAATCTCACAATGTAACAGAACCACGGCTTCAAACCTCAGAAACCAAACAGGAAGCTGACGGAAATACCAGGCCAAAGGGGTTGGGCTTATGTGATTCTCAAAATGATGACTCAATGCTATAAAAGAGATAACATTGCAAGCACTGACTCATTTCGGGTTTTCACCATGAGCAAAAAGTCTAAGAATTGTAAATATTTATGACGGAAACCTGAGATGCTGGGTTGTCAGCACCATGACATGTTAAATGATTGAGGGTACCTGTGAGTTTCCACCAGGCAGAGTCGCCACTGGCCAGCTTACTCACACCTGTGCAGAAGGTCAGTCGGAAGAGCAGCCAGCGGGTCAACCAAAAGGTCACAGAGTCATGGTCCCTGGAGACGGAGTGACCCCGCAGCAAACCGAAAGGTGCTACAAGCACAGCCAGAAAGCCAGCCTCCAACAGCAGTATGTCCCTGCAAAGAGGATGACAAAAATGTATCTCATCCTTGTGCAAGTTAAAATGTGCCGTCATGTGAACAAACATTCTCTGGCAGAGTTTTAACTACTATCCAAACCAAGTGTGTTTTACAAACGGTGAACAATGGCTTTTTGAATGGACGTGTAAAATGTAATTTAACTTGCAAATGTATTTGCAGCAGCATCACAAAAACGGTTAACTCACCATTCAGAGTGAACGAACTCCTTCCCAACCTTAAAAACAAAAATGACCCTAAATCAGTTTTAAGTGATCCAGAAATAAAATAACCTAACCCTTAATTCGATCCAAATCTGTGAATAGTTCACTGTGCTCATGAACAGATATTTGTAAGAATGTGTATAACCAAGCAGTTCTTGGACCACATTACGCAGCACCGAAGGAAAAAACCTCTCCCTACAAATTAAATATTTTGAAAATAGGAGGACAGCAAAAAGTTTATCACTTCTTTTACTGCATAGTAGTCCATGGTGTCCAAAAACGGTTTGGTTACACATTCATCCAAATATGTTACTCTGTGTTTTCTAAACACTTGCATACTAAAGACCAAGTTATTCATAACAGAATTGATTTTTGGGTAAAAATAAATCTGTTCCTACATTATATATTGAGAGGTATAAGGCCCACAGGCAGAAGTAGATCACACTGTCTCTCAAAGACCCCAAAAGCACAGCAGCCAGGCTGAGAACCACTCCAAGAACACAGATGAGCTCCAGGGCGTGTTGGGGCTCCAGACCCAGAAACTGACCCAGCCAAACCAGAGACGGGCAGGACTGAAACTGCTCCAGCAGGGGTCCCTGCTCCTTAGACATAAGCAGGCGCACGGGGACCATACCATCATCACCATACAAACCTGTCAATACAAAAACAACATTGACTCAAGTATTAAGATTCCTACACATGTTCTTATGTTACAAATGGACATGCAAGCAGATGGTTGCGGGTTCGTATCCCAGTGCTGAAGTGCCCTTGGGGAAGGCACCTTACCCCCATCTGCTCTGCATTATCCACTGCATAACACTTGTTAGTCGCTTTGGATAAAAGAGTCTGCCAAATGAATAAATGTAAATGCAAAATGTAATGGTGATGTGCACGCGTTCACTTTTTTCCGAGTTCCTGTTTGGTACTGAATGTTAAATGTCAGCAAAAGGGGTTGCGCATGCCGTTCAGTGATGACTTTATTATTGTAGTGTTAAGTGAGACGTGTGGAAATATGTTAATGTGGAAAAACACATATTTCAACAGCTCATCACTCTGCCAAATTGCATCTTGGGAAAACCGTCTGTGACAGATTTGCCCTCGGGAACGCGTGGATGATATGTCCTGTGACATACAGAACGAACCTACATGTAAACAGAATTTCAGCAAAACAATCTCTCTTATCGCCATGTGGACAAACGAAACAAACGTGTTGCGTGGCATTTTTTAACCACTACACAGCAGATGTCCTTCTGGTGTTGAATGCAGCAAACCTCAGGGCACTTGATATACATCTGTGGGGTGCTTGCTAACAGGGAGTGTACAAACAGATAGCGGCATCAGATCAGGAAAGACCACTTCATAGTTCCAAAACAACTTTTAAGGTAACTGAACTCAATGGGAACGACGGTTGTAACATGTTTACGTTTCAGACGCACATGTCACAACAAGAGTGATTGCGTAGCAGGCTGGCTTTAGTTAGAGAACAGGCAACGCATTGTGCCAAGGCCAACAAATGAGTCACGGCTGCCACTTTCCTGCTTTCTTTCATTTGAAGTTATTCGGGCATTAACCCAGTTCTACCACACAAAAATTTATGCATTGTGGGATATAATCAATATGGAACTGAAAGAGAGCTACAGTTTGATATTTGGTATTTCCAAGGAAGTGTGATGGTGGTATAGTTGGTAAGGAATAGTTTACCCAAAGTATAAATTCTTTCATTATTTCACTTTGCACTAAATCTGCCTATATTGCTTTGCTCTGATGAATACGGAGAAAGATAGTTGGAAGTATGTCCAAGAGTTCTGGGAACCCATTGACTACCATAGAAGAAAACATAACTTTGTTCTGTCAAACACAAAAGATGATATTTTGAAGAATGTAGGGCCGCAGTGATGGTTTGCTTCTGTGGAAATTAAGTGAAGTGAAATACAGCTAAGTATGGTGACCCATACTCAGAATTCGTATTCTACATTTAACCCATCCAGAGTGCACACACGCACACAAGCGCACGCACACACGCACCAACCGTGAACACACAAACACACACCGACCGTGAACACACACCGACCGTGAACACACACCGACCGTGAACACACACACACACACACTGCGAACACACAGACAGCGACCGTGAACACACAGACACACCAACCATATATTTTTTGTGTTATCATTATTGGTCTAATAATAAAATTTGAAATCTTTAGGCCGATTAATAAGGTATTATTTCTGTGTGTGGATTCATTTATCATGGTTTCTACTAGCTTCTAGGGATTCTAGGGTAACTTGCTTTATTTAATGTTTAAGTATTTTTTATTTTTATTTCAGATTTTATGCAAAAACGTTGGCCATAGAAATGTATAGTTACTATAGTTCAGAGATCAGTTCAAACTTTCTTACAGTTTTAAAATAAAATCAGTTTTTCCACTTTAAGTCTTTGCTTTTTGTTTTACGCTTAGAAAATATATATTAAAAATATTTATCAGCCTATATATCGGCTACCGACATCAAAATATAAAAGATATTGGTTAATCAATATCAGCAAATAATTGCTATTTTTAGTATTATCGTTATTGGTCTAAAAATAAAATCAGGTCGATATCTTTAGGGCACTAGAGATTAATCGTCACTTGCTTAATTTAATGTTTGATTTTATGTAAAAAAAGTTGCCTATGGAAATGTATAATATAGTTCAGAGATCAGTTCAAACTTTTATTTAGTATTAAAATAATTTTTTGTTATTCCCTGCATGTGTTTGCATTTTGTTTCATGCTTAGAAAAATTATCAGCCTATATATCAGCATCCAAATATAAGAGAAATACCGGCCTATATCTATATATATCGGCATTCCAAATATAAGAGAAATATCGGCCTATATATATATATATATATATATATATATATATATATATATATATATATCAGCATCCAAGTATAAGAGAAATATTGGTCTATATATAGTTATCCAAATATAAGAGAAATATCGCCCTATATATATATATATATATATATATATATCGGCATCCATATATAAGAGAAATACCGGCCTATATATTGGCATCCAAATATAAAAGAAATATCGGCCTATATATATATATTTCGACATCCAAATATAAGAGAAATATTGGCCTATATATATATATAAGCATTCCATGTATAAGTGCAATATCTGCCTATATTTCGGCATCCATATATAAGAGAAATATCGGCCTATATATATATATTTCGACATCCAAATATAAGAGAAATATTAGCCTATATATATATATATATATATATATATATATATATATATATATATATATATATATATATATATATATATATATATATATATATATATATAAGCATTCCATGTATAAGTGCAATATCTGCCTATATTTCGGCATCCATATATAAGAGAAATATCGGCCTATATATATTTCAGCATCCATATATAAGAGAAATATCGGCCTATATATATTTCAGCATCCAAATATAAGAGAAATATCGGCCTATATATATTTCGACATCCAAATATAAGAGAAATATTAGCCTATATATATATATATATATATATATATATATATATATATATATATATATATATATATATATATATATATATATATATATATATATATATCGGCATCCAAGTATAAGAGAAATATTGGTCTATATATAGTTATCCAAATATAAGAGAAATATCGGCCTATATATATATATATATATCGGCATCCATGTATAAGAGAAATATCGGCCAAATTGTCCATATGGGAGGATGCCTAGCCTTGCATGATTCATTTATATAGAAATATACATTGCAGGGTCCATATGGCACACGAACAGTGACGGTCCCTTGAAACGCTGACGGGTCTATCCCTGCGCTGTGGGTTCTAATCCCCCAATCCCAGCCGGCGGGGCTCCCAAATATTCAGCCCACGTGGAGGAGGAGAAGTGGGACATCAAACATCTGCGAGCACAATGTTCAACCAAACGCTCCATTCTGCACGTGATCCCCAAACTCGGTGTCCTTCCACCCTTCACCCGCCATCGGCCCAAAGAATGAATGAACGCGTTTGGGTTATTCCACGCGAGTTCTCGTTCCTGCCGCACCCAAAATCCCGATCGAGCCCCCCGTTACCCTACCTGGCAGCTGGACGTAGATAGACGCGAACGCGCACACGTAAACGAGCGCAATGCTCCAGAGGAACATCTGTCCGGCCGTTTTTGGAGGTCCCATGGCGTCGGATCTTCAGGAGGGGTGAGGTGTCACTTTGTTTCGGAGCTCCGTCTGATGCTCAATGGAACCTCGAGCCGGATCGGAAGGGAGGAGTTACAAATGTAGCACATGCGTGCACTCCATCGGCTCAGGGATGATACAAAGTATCTTTTTACATTTTTACATTTTTAAAAAATATGTTTAATGGAACACATTTCAAGACAGTTTTAATAATTTTTTTAGGTTTGTTCAAATGAATGCCTAGGCCTTTTAAAACACACATGTTGGGAATGCTGTCTCTAGTGGTATAAGAATTAAATAAATGTACTTCATGGTTTTAACTTTTTAACAAATATTAAATAAATACACTTGCATGTGAACTTAAGCGACATCCTAATCCATAGGGTTCAATATGATGTCCATTCTTTATAGCAGCTGGGAAGGTCCATTAGGTGTTCTCCACAAGGTTTAGGAGTGTGTTGATGATCATTCTTCCAGAAGAACATTTGTGAGGTCACACACTGATGTTAGAGGAGAAGGTCTCGGTCTCAGTCTTCATCCCAAAGATGTTCAATCAGGACTCTGTGCAGGCCGGTCAAGTTCATCCATACCAGACTCTGTCATCCATAACTTTATGGATCTTACTTTGTACACTTTGGATCAGATCCAAACTCTTCCCACATAGATAGGAGCGTGGAATTGTTCAAATGTCTTGGGATGCTGAAGCTTTCAGAGTGAGAGGGATTAAACACTTATTAACTCAAATATTTCTATTGGAATTCACCATATATAATAATTATATTACATATACTCTAATTACATTACAATATATATATATTAGACTTTTGTTTGACCCACTGAAAGAAATCTATTGTTTAAAGTTAATTTACCGGCTTATTTTTGTAATATTTACTTATCCAAATCAAATATTTTGAAAGAATGTTTGTTTTGTGTGTTATTTGTTTTTAGTAATTTTCCGGAAATATTTATTGGCAAACAATACAGTTAAACAAAACACAAACAATATCAAAACAAATTCCTCTTCTTTTCAAAAATACTAATGCGGTTGTGGGGGAAGTATCCCTTATGAAAAAATGTGAATCCTATAGGCATACAACCTCACTTGTGGACTGTATAATTCATTATAAATATTATTAATGCAATTGTTTTGGGGCCCTGAAGAGTGTTTTAGTATAATTCTGTTCCCTGAAATATTTATCTTCATACAACAAATATGTAAATATTTGTAAATAAAACACAAACATCAGGTTTAATATGATAAAATATTCTTGGATAGTACATTTTCACATGCATGTGCAGCAATGTAAAGCACATACCACTTGAGGCCACTGTCTACATATATGTACACCATATTACAATAAAGGGAGAGAAAAGCAATAATAAACGAAAACATACATTGTTTCATTATGTGTAGTGAAACTATTTTAACACTGATCTAAACATTGAAATCTGCTGTCGCAGTGCTACTTAAAGATAGATCACAAGAAAATATAATATTTTTATTATGTAATACTTACCTTTGCTTTGTTCCGAATCTGGATACAGTTCATTGTTTTGTTAAACACAGAGAAAAGTATTTGGAAAAATGGTTGTAACCATACTTTCTAATAAACACAAAATAGAACTGTGGCACAACCATTCTCATTTTGGGATCAACAGGGTCAAAGATTAAACCACACAAGACTCTTAAAATATTTTAATATGCTTTATTAAGTATTTTTTATACAAGCTTGTATCCACGAATAAAAGGTTGACACTCTGGTAAATACAGCCGGTTTCTTTGGTTCGCATTTCTTGCCACCCCATGTCATCAGTCCGACAAGGTAATACAACCCATTTTTCTGACACATGAGGGGTGCACCTTGGTCCCCCTACAAAACAATGTAAGTTTGTAATGAATATTGATTGTTTTATAATGAACAGTGAAGTCTTGAAATGACACACAGTACCAAGCAGGAGATGGATGCTGCCGCATCTGTGCATTGGAGAGATTTTTTGCCAACAATTTTCCCCCAGTCAGCTTTGCAGGCGTTCTCAGAAAGTAATTTTACTCTGGCCATGTGCAGAATATCAGGGTTCTGGTCCACTATCGTGACAAAGAGAATTAAATAAACATGACCTGTCATTGCTTATGTTTGCATATTTGTATTCTGTCATTTACTCTATAAAGAAGAAAGCTAATAATATGTACACTCACAAGTAGTTTTTCTTGCCCCCCAGCCTGTTGTCACACATGATGACCCTTCCTCATTTACCATTTCATCATCATTTTCTGCTATGCACACTGGGAATATTGTTGATCCTGCATAAGACACACATACAGAGAACTACATTTGCATATTTTAGAGATACTCAAAGACAACGTTGTTCGTTTCTCCACCTATTCGAGCTGGGACAGTCAGTTGGATCATGGAGAGATCAGACATAGGAGGAAAACTGCCGTCGTAGGGCAGACTCTGCACGCTTTCCACAGCCGAGGTCTGGCCAGACATGAAGTTGAGATCATGAGCCCCTAAAAACACAACATCTCCAACCCTGAGGACAAAACTAGGATCAGACACTGGATTAAAGCATTTTCTGTCATCAATTAAAAAATAAGAATAATTACTTGACAAGGCAGTGGCGAGGTGCTAGTACCAATTGGGGATGAACGAGGACGCCGCTACAGTAATGCATGTCGTCGCTTTGCAGGCTGGCTTGCCACGGCCAAGAGTGAGGACATGCTTCGCTTACATTTTCTACCTTAAATGTGCCATCCTCACTAGGAATCAGCTCTGCCAGGCCACTTGGCAGCGGGCAGGGGTCCACCTGGGCCTGCCCACATGAAGCTAAAAACACAGCATTAAATTAAATTAAATTGATATAATTGATATAAATATAATTGATATCCCAAAAATCTGTCTTACCATCTGATTGAACTTCAATTCCATTGGCCATAAAATCACCTATGAGGATGCCATAAGCATGTTAAAATCCATTAAGGTGCTCTCTATTACTCAATTCAAGTTTATACCTTGCACTACAGAATTAATCCAATGTTTGTAGTGATAAAGTTTAGTGTAGACCCCTGGCTTTTTGGCTCTACCGCATCCAATTCCCCAGCTGACCACCCCGGCGAGCTTGTACCTCTCACCTGTGTAACAAGAGAGAGGACCACCAGAGTCCCCCTGCACACAACCCCCATGTAAAATACACTTAAACTGTTAATTAACAAAAAATACTTTAAAACAATTAATCGAGATCGATCACATCCAGAATTAAATTTTTTGTTTACATACACTGATTTTTTATGATTTTTAATGAATTATTTTAACATTGTCCAATGAAAACCTGTTTAAGTTTTATATATGTTATTTCAAGTTAAAATAACTTAATTTTTGTATATGTTATTTCAAGTTAATATAACTGTTAATCTTTGGGATATTTATTAAGGTGCAAGATTTTTTACAGTGTCTGTCTTCGTATCGTGCATATTAACCTATTATTTCTAAATTCACACACTTGCCTACATTTAAGAAAAATATAAAATGTGATCAATTTTATATATGATTTTATTTTATCATCTTATTTTCAAAATATGTGTAAGTCAATGTGTTAATAAATAAGAATATACACATGTGTATTATGTAAACACAAACTTTTATTCTGCATACGATTAATCAATAATCGCTTTGAGAGCCCTAATGAAAAAAATAGAACTGGCTTACCTGACAAGCATCCATTCCGCCATCATCCGCACCAGCGCACATCATAAACTTGTGCATTTTCCTTCCGTAAAACTGTTTACATGTCTCTAGCTCAAAAACAGTTACATTGACCTCTTGGAGTCGAGAGGCCCGTGGACCATCTACACAGTGATCCCATCATCAGAAATGACATCAAATATGTATATTTTTTATCATGAGTTTACAAGAGCTTACTTTCTCTAATGGCACCCCAGCCAGTGACAGTACATGTTTCTTCAGATGGCACATCATTCTCCCAGATGGCGACCGGCCTCACACATTCATTAAACAGCAGTGGACTCTGCAGTTTCAGCAGGGCGACATCGTTCTCATTTGTCTTCTGGTTGTAGTTCTCATGAGAGATGATTTTTTCCACATCTATAGTCTCCAAGCAAAGCAGTTAATCATAATAACGTTTTCATGAGAATTATTTGGACTCATTGGTGTGTATTGAATGCAGCCCGAAAGCAGTCCCTTACTTGATGGCAGGATTCATTCACGTTCTCCAAATTGTGTCTTCCAACCACTGCGGTCCACAGCGATGCTTTTTTATATCTGAAGATGTCACTGAATGTAGTTAAACATGCATACATACATACATACATACATACATTTAATCAAAGCATCAGTTTTGTGCTTGTATTTGTAGACGTACCGTTTGAAGCAGTGGCTGGCAGTCACCACCCAGAGCAGGTCAATGATGGCTCCCCCGCAGGCTGGCAAGCCAGAGTACTGCAGCGACACCTGCCAGGGCCAGGAATGTGCCAATGCCTCCTGCCCACCAATAATCCGACTCTCCTGCTCATCCTCCTCTTTTATGAATGCACGTATGCCAGCCATTTCTGTAAAACACAGATTTAATGATCATCTGAATATATATATATATATATATATATATATATATATATATATATATATATATATATATATATATATATATATATATATATAGCTTAAGTTTTGGGATATTTATCAAGGTACAACAATTTTTGATAAAATTTGATAAAGTTTTTTAATAAAATAATATCATATTATATTGAGGAATGTCAAAACGATCAATTACTTCCGCAACAAATGTTTGTGATTTTATGTCTGTGTATTGTACATATTCATTTTGTTTTAAATAACCACACATGCATATAATTACGAAAAATGTAGTGTAATTATTTTAGTAAAATAATACTTAATAATGTTCCAAACACACAAATGGCTTTGTGTTAGGAATTAGAATAATATGCAGAAAACAAACATTTGTTATGCAAACACAAACTTATTATGAATTCAATTTATTGTCATTAATAATATTGATTAAAAAGACATAATTAAAGTATCACACCATCATATCTTACCATGACAGCCATTGTCAAAAATGCAATCTGTCCCAGCTGACAGGCTCACATTAACATTGCTTTCTGTGTTTAAAAGAAATATAAGTTGTGCACAGACACTAATACACAAATAATATCAAGAGTGTGTGTTTCTCACCAAAATCTGCATTGCACAAACAGAAAATTAAAATAAATAAATAGTTTATGAACATGTTTAGAAATGATGCAAGTTTAAAACGTTAGGAGATATGCAGAGCTACACAGCACCACACTACACACACCTGTGATACACAATCAGCCTGTAATTATGTGTGTGTGTGTGAACAGCTGCGCAGAATAATCACTGTATGACATCATAGTGCCACGAGAGCGTACTGTCGGAGACGTTCTCGCGATACTTTGATGTCAGATAATGGTGCAAATCTGGTTTTAACCACAAGGGGTCAGCAAACACCCATACAATCTCTTAAGTGCAATACAATGGACCACACACTTTGTGCAATACTTCAGAAATAAGTATATTTACAGAGTTTGAAATGTTTTTTGCTGGAACCACATGCATCACTTTTCAACCAATAGGACTATAGTGGAGAAATTTAACTGGTTCATCAGTTTGTTCCAGTGTTTTTATCATGTGTGTCATAAAAATAAGTGGACATATCTAAATTTATTGTTTTATTATTTATAATAACAGTGAGAATGTTTCACATACTTTTGCTTTACGTCTTGAAGCATCTTGACGACACTAACATGGTCTTATATTTTTTCTCTTTTTTCATTATGTAATAATAGATGATGTCACCTGATCATTGACTATAGTCACACACCTAGAACAAAATAAATAAATAAAAATAAGAGTTGCATTAATGTTTAGAGTTGTAAACACATAATTTCTAATAACAAATAGCTCTAAATATTATGAACAATTGACTTTTAAACATTTATCGAGGTAAAAATGCTGACACGCCTAAGACTTTTGCAAAAAATCTACTTGATGAAACTGTTTGCTCATCTAAAACCAATGTAGATGAGTGGTCTATATAGGGGTCTATATATCATAGAGTGGTCTATATAGTGGTCTATATATCATAGAGTGTTCTATATATCATATAGTGGTCTATATAGTGGTCTATATATCCTATAGTGGTCTATATATCCTATAGAGGTCTATATATCCTATAGTGGTCTATATATCATAGAGTGGTCTATATATCCTATAGTGGTCTATAAATCATATAGTGGTCTATATATCATGGAGTGGTCTATATATCATAGAGTGGTCTATATATCATAGAGTGGTCTATATATCATATAGCGGTCTATATATCATTTAGTGGTCTTTATATCATATAGTGGACTATATATAATATAGTGGTCTATATATCATAGAGCGGTCTATATATCATAGAGCGGTCTATATATCATAGAGCGGTCTATATATCATAGAATGGTCTATATATCATATAGTGGTCTATATATCATATAGTGGTCTATATATCATATAGTGGTCTACATATCATATAGTGGTCTACATATCATAGAGTGGTCTATATATCATGTAGTTGTCTATATATCATATAGTGGTCTTTATATCATATAGCGGTCTATATATAATATAGTGGTCTATATATCATAGAGTGGTCTATATATCATAGAGTGGTCTATATATAATATGGTGGTCTATATATAATATGGTGGTCTATATATCATATAGCGGTCTATATATCATATAGCTGTCTATATATCATATAGCGGTCTGTATATCATATAGTGGTCTATATATTATATAGTGGTCTATATATCATAGAGTGGTCTATATATCATAGAGTGGTCTATATATCATAGAGTGGTCTATATTTCATATAGTGGTTTATATATCATATAGTGGTCTATATATCATAGAGTGGTCTTTATACCATATAGTGGTCTATATATAATACAGTGGTCTATATGTCATATAGTGGTCTTTATATCATATAGTGGTCAATACGATATATGATGTCTGCTGTCAGATATCATATAGACCACTAAAGGATGTCTGTAGGATTTTTATAATGTACAACAGCACTTTTTAAGATGTTTACCAGATGATTTCAAACAGCAGGGATCTTGTACCGGTGCTATCTAGGAAAATCATATTCTTAATAAAGGTATGTCATAATCTATCAAATTCAAACTTATTGTGTATTTCTTATAGCTCAAAGAAAATAATTTACATCATAATTGAATCGAAAAAGCAAGACATAAATCTGATTATGTTTTATGGATTTTTTGTGCACACTTTTTATTAAAAACTCCTGGACTACAAAGGAAATGCACTTGAAGAGAGATCTCTATCTATTGTTCGTGCACTTTAAAAGTGAAGCCATATGAAGACATCTTAATGGATTTACATTGGGTGAGTAAGTAAATTAGATTACTGAAAGCCATATTTTAAATGAATTGTAATGCCTTACAGTTCAAAGCTGTATAGAAATGACAAATTCTCTCAACACAACCCAGAATTCACAGGTACCGGATGATATTTATTAAATAATACATCACTTCACATTATTTTCTGGTGTGACATGTTTAGCACGGCTACTGAATTCAAGAAATGTTCTTGATGACAGTTCCTATGGCAACCGAACGTAAGTGCAAAGATTAGGGTATAATCAAGGGTACCGCATGACAAATTCTGGACACCACTTAAAAAGACTAAAATCCATTCAATCACATGGTGACCTTGTTCAAGGATACATTGTTCTGTATAACGTTCATCACTACTTTTTTTAAAGAAAGTATTACAGCTTATAAGGATTCTTGATATGTAATGCACTGCACATGCCTTTAGTCCACAATACATTCCACAATGATAGCATGTATAATAAAGATAAAAAAATAAAAGACATTTCTTTCATTTAAATCACTCACAATACACTTCTAAGAAACAAATGAATGGAAAAAAACACACCACTCATGGGTTTATGGAACACAACATTTCGTCTGAAATGTTTTTTCGAGGCCTTGCAATCAATTAAGCCGACCGGGGTCCGGCGCTCAATGGAACAGGTACAGCTCTGCCTTCCGTTCCCAGAAAAAGCCCTCTCGGAGACGGACCTTCTGTTTACGGTGCAGATAAAAAAAAACCATTATCTAAAGTGGACCCTTCAAACTGCAGTCAAGAGATGCTCTCACCATCAGCCTATGGAGATAAAATGGTTTTGGGTACGACACACAGAACTGGTGAGGATAGGCTTCTGGAAGATACCGCAGTGATGCGCTGAGGTCAGAGGTATCCGCACGGTCCAGTCCTGGATGAAGAGGCTTAAAAATCAGCCATTTGGATTAGTTAAATTCAAGACTCCCTCTTTTAAAGCACGGAGGGATGACAGCAGCTATTTATCATCTCCTGAGTCTTGAAAGCCCCTGCGCCCACCCATCTCTCTTGGTTACTTCTCTTCGGCCGACAGCTCGAGTCACGCGTTGGTTTAGGTCCCTTGTAGTTTTTTCTCTAGTCTGTCCAACTTGGCCAGATTCTCTTTTAGCATTTTGGAACCGGGTGAGAGTAAAAGGGCTCTTTGGTAGTACATTCTTGCTGCTGCATAGTCTCCCTGAAAGAACACAAAGAGACATCAAAATGTGTGTGGGTGAAACTCATGAAGGAATATCTGGGGCACATTTTGCTCGGAATAAAAAATCAAATTATATTTTATCATTACATAGGCCTTATATTAGGACAATTAGCATTTTGTTTTTGCATTGTGGCATTTTTTGCCATTAAGTTTCATCACTATAGAGAAATATACAACTGTATATATAACAATTCCATCTTTTATATATAAATTACAATTATGAAAAAATGTCTTTGTAACTGTACTATCATATTATATATATATATATAAAATAATTTATGTGTGGATATAAATATTAATGCAGGAAAAGTCATTTTCCAAAATTGACAGTAATGGTCCAATAAGAGGCTTCTATTTCTTAAAACATTTTTAATGTATTATTCTTGTCATTATTATTTTGGATGTTAAAATAACAACTATACATTTCTTTGCAATTATCATTTCATTTAGGTATATTAGATAGTTTATAATCAAAAGTGACCCCCCCCCAAAAAACTCCAGTGAACTGTGTGACTTTATTTCTTATCAAGAACACAAAAAGAGACTTCTTCACTTATTCAGTTATATGCAATTCACTTGCTTTAGGTTTGTTTCGATAAAATAGAAGTGAACGGGAGACATTCTCATACAGGATTTAAATCACAAGAAAATGAGTAAATGATTACATTTTTTGGGTGGCCTAACATTTTAGTGTTTGCTTCAGAAAACCTTTTATTTATATATATACCTTTATATGCTGAATGCCGCCCATATTCATCCAAGCCTGAGACTGGTCGGGTTTAAGCTCAACAGCCAGCTTGTAGCTCTGGAAACAGTAGATTGATACATAAAACACTGTGTACAAAATATAAATCCAGTGATACATTCATCAGTATCAAACCGCTGGGGAGACACAACCTTTTATAACCATTTTTGGCCTGTGATAGAAATACGACACATTCATAATTCATTACCACCAGAGGCATATTTAACAGACCGGCTCTACCGCAGATACAGTATCAAACTACCACAAAAAGGCTTTTGTATTGGGCTTTATAATCGAGCTTTGAACTGGATAGCAGAATTGAGCACTTTTGCACTGTTGACCTGTAAACCTGAGAGCAGACTGTTCTCATCCGTCCTTTTGTGGTCAAAATAAAAGTACCGGGAACGGTTCCAACCACAACAGCCTGCTTAATAACCAGAAAACTTTCAGAAATATCCTTTTAAAGGATGTTGTGAACACAGAGGTTAAAACTAAAAACAGTCATCTGGCAGAAGATGAAATCTGGAGATGAAAGGAAATAACTGATGTGTCTGTCACGGTATGAGGACACCAGAAGTGCTGCGTGAAGGTGGAAAGAGACGAAAGGGAGAACGGAATTATCAACCTTGAGTCATGTGGACATCAACGTGACCATAGATGTAAGTTCTGGTCCATAATGCAGATAAATCTGTCCAGATGATTGACAGGTCCAACAACCAACCGCAGTTTGAGGTCGGGTATATGTATGATCCTCAACAAATACTACGTCTGATAAATTCACCTGGAAGGCTTGGTCCAGATCGTTCATCTCTCTGAGTTGGTTGCCCATGGAGAAGTGCAGCTCTGCCCGCACCGCTGAATCCGACGGCTCCTGCCGCAGGGCTTTCTTCAAAGCATCCAATGCCTGAAACACAATCGCTCATTCATCAAAAACACATTTGTAATGCTGAACTTTCTGTCAACAATCTGCATTCGCAAACGCGGCCTTGGGAGCCATTTATCTTTCTCTTTGGGGAGAAAGACCATTAAAATTAAAGAAAAGGTGGCATGTTTGATAAAGAGAAATTATCTACGATTCATTCCCGTCTCCGGAAAAGCAGAAGCCTTGCTGGGACTCAATAATGCTCCCTTTGAAATGCCGACTATGGCAAAACCGCACGGAAATCCTGCATGAGTTGAGCTCCAAATTAGAAAAAAGCCCTACGTTTTCCTATTCAGGGGCAATAAAAGCCAGCACGCATGAATTAGCGCACATAAAAGCACGAACACACACACCTCAGTGTGGTTTCCTTGTTTGCTGTAGATTGCTGACAACAAGCGGTAACATTCGATGCAGTTCCCCGTCTTTGAAATGATGCCCAGGGTCATTTTCTCTGCCTCCGTGGAGCGGCCCGCCATGGCTAAAACCTGCGCCTGTCGAGACGAAATAAACACATTACAAAAAAACAATCCCACTTGCATTTCAGGCGGTGATGTGGATCACTGTGAAGGTTCTTCTGGGAGATTTTTAAAGAGATGTTGTGCTCTCAGATACACTGCAAGCAATGCTTTGTGCCAATGTTATCAAATTTTGTTTCATTTATGACTTCATTTGTGTACTTTTTTACTGGACATAGAAAATACTTAACCTTTAATTATACATGATAATTTTTCTTCAATGTCTTATGATTTGATTTTTCCAAAGTCTTCTTACCAGAGCAAGCCAGATGTCAGTGCTGTCCGGTTGGAGCGTGGACGCTTCTTTGTAAACCTCAAGGGCTTCTTCATATCGACCCGTGTTATAGTATAAAGCACCCAGAGGGGTCAAGATATCCACTTTACGAACAACCTGCAAAGCCCTGTGTGCAAAAACCCGACCATCAAAATGTAGGATTGCTTCTACATTCATTTTAATGTAAATATATACCGTACGGTGTGATCGTATCTTACCTTTTGTACCATAACTCTGCCTCTTTATTGTCATTGGAGGAGCGAAGAAGGCGACCCAGGTTCACCATGGCAACATAGTGAGCCGGCTTAAGACGGACAGCTTCATGGTAGTGAAATGCAGCCCGGTCCCCTTGACCTGCAAAAAGCATGTGAGCAATTCCAGCATTATGGATGTGACGTTTTGCGTTAAGGATGTGAAACAAAAATACTCAGATTATGTATTAGTTCACAATATTCTGAACAATATGTTTATATGTAGCTAAACCCCTGATGATTGAGTCTAAACATCGGAAAATATCCTTCGAAGTTTTTATTAAAAAAAGGAAATGAATATGCATTATGGATGTGACAATAAAGGACATGGTCTTTAAAGATGACAGACGTTGACTTAAAGGCACAAACCAGAAGCAACAATACACAACAATTTGACAATGGATGGCTATTTATAGAAAATTAAATACATCAAATAAAATAAAACATTAAACACATTTTATGTATCCATTTATGAAGCCATTATACTTGACTATAAAAAATCATGCACTAAAAATTTATGAAATTATTTAAAAACTTAAAGCCCGATGTCACATGCGTTTTGAACCCCCAAGTGTTGATATCTGTGCTTTTATCACAACAAAAGACTTTGGTAAAATCAGATTTTCTTCACTGTAAGGTTGACATTTTCACATAATGTTGCTCAATACACATTTCTCAATTGCTCAAAAAATATAATTGTCTTACATAAAATGTCATACAATTAAAAAAATAGATTATGCCATTCTTGTACTATTAAGAAACACTGCAGCTCTACCCTGGCAACCATTTTGACTACCACAAAAAATTAAAGGGAAGTCTTACCCGTGTCCACCAGGAACACACCGTAGTTGTTATGAAGGTCAGAACTCTCCGGACAGTTCTCAATACCCTTTGTGTATATCTCATTTGATTCTTTTGAACGTCCCTAAACAAAATGTGCATAAACTATAAAAAGATGCAAAGCCATAATTGTCTACAAGCATTGAAACGATTGTATTATGATCAAAACCTGAAAGAGAGAGAGAGACCTGGTCAGCATACAGAGATGCAAGGCTGGAGTAGGCATCGGCGAAATGTGGACCGAACCGAATCGATTCCAGTAACATCCTCTCGGCCTCCTCCTCCTTCCCCTGAGACCTGGAAAACAAAACAATTACTATCACATTCCTCACATACACAAACACTTATCTTTAAGTCTTGTTTTCAGGACATCCTTTCAAGAACAAGACATTATTTGACAGTCCCAATATAGCACATGAAGATCATCATTTAGTTTATGAATTGTATCATTTCTATCCCATTAACACATTCAGTTAAACTTAAAAACAAAAAAACAAAAACACACATAAAATGTGGTAAGAATATATATTACTTGGACAGCAATATGGCAATGATGTGCATTTACTTAAGGAGGTTGCCCAGGTTAAACAGAGCTCTGTTGTGTTGGGGGTTAATGTCCAGCGCCTTCCTGTAATAAATTTCAGCTTCTTCAGCCTGGTGAGTCAGGGTGCCTAGATTATTCAGAGCGCTGGCATGTCGTGGGTACAGACTGAAGAGAGAATGAGATATATATATGGAGAGAGAGATAGAGAGACAGAGACAAACACACAGAGAGAGATAGACCTTAAATATAAAAGACTGAACATAAATCTATTGTTTATATATATTATTCAGCCTTGAGAGTCTATCGAAAAAAGGATATTTAAAGTGTTCTGTCACAAATACCCGAGGGCTGTTTTATAGTGGTAGATGGCTTCTTGGTTTCGGCCTCTGTCCTTCAGGAAGTTGGCATAGTTGTAATGAACTTTTGCGTTGTGAGGCAATGTCTGAATGCCAGACCTGAGGAAAGGTGGGAAGATAATTGTTTATAGCCCCAGAAAGGAAGAATTTAAACCCTGAAGCACACAAATCCTAAATCATTTTCATGTGTTTGAGAAGCAAAACACAAGCTGCAACCATCACCAAAATGCACCATTTAGAAATGCAAAGCAGTTCTAAATGTGAACTAAATCTGACGTTAAACAAACAGTTCACATAGAAATGCTTTACATGGGCGAATGGTGATATTTGTGTTGTATAATGAACATAAACTTAATAATCCTGAGAATATTTCAAAAGAAAAAACAGAACATTCTTGATCTTGGCAGCATAAATCATTAGAAACTTGGTTTGTTGGAATAACTTAATTTTATTATGTACATAATGTTTCTAATGGGAATTAAAAAACGGATGTTAAAAGGACGTTAAACATCTCAATTTAATCATTTGGAATTGATGTGCATGATACAATTAAGTAATTCCAACAATCCATTTTTTGTTTAGATACTCTTTTTACTTTTATTATTTTTGCTAGAGTTCAATTATTTTCCAGACACCATCTCCAGACATCATGTCTTACTTAAGAGAAATGGACAAATAAAAATACCTTCATGTCAATACAGATTTAATCTTGCGTGTCCTGTGTAAATTCAGGGAACAAAATAAACAGACACACTCAAAAATGCTGGGTTATTTCAACCCAACATTGGTTCCAAAATGGACAAGCCCAACAATTGTGTAAGATAAGCCAAAAAATGAGGCTACAGTATGTTCAGTATTTTTTTTTTTGAGAACAAACAGACCTGAACAGAGCTTCTCTGGAGAGCCAGATCTCATTCTGTTGGACAGTCTTCCACGAGAAGAGAAGAAGAACGACCAGCATGGACACCGTAAGCGCGGCTGCACCCCATCGACTGACTACTGAATACAGTCTGTTCAGTCCGTGAACCACCAGAACACAGTATCCCATACTGCATGGATACAGAAACACAGTATATTTATTCATATCAAACATATTACTTACATCAGGAAGATGAATAAGACGCACAAATGTAAAAAGCATCACAGGTGCACAAATAGCAGATGTTAATGCATATATAAAGAAGAGGGTCAAAGCACACGGGAGGATTGATGCCAATGTTCATTAGGCCTAACACAGAGGTATTAACTGTTTTTTATGTCTTAAAATAGACCCGAGCACATATTTGATTATCTCGGGGAGAACAAAACGTCCACCTCGCTCCATTTATCCGAAGACGTCGGTGTCACAGCTGAAGTCAAACACAATTACATCACCCACACAGAAATGATCAAATATTAGCATGGAAAAAGGTCTACGTCGGTTAAATCGCCAGGCACATGTAATGCCGGAAAGCCTCAGGGCCTTAATTTGGATTCTGTCTCAAGATCCCTTCAATCTCCTCTTCACAGGAAACCGTACGTGCGCAGGGCGACACCTCTCTTTCCAGTCGACAACCCACTCTTCTGCTCAGAAACAATGTATGAAACTCCTGCGGTTTCACACACACTTTTACTGCTTCCCACACTCACATCACACATATCCGATTCCACATACATTCGTTTATTAGATGGTTTCTATGCGAGATCTTTTAGTTCAACTGGGGTTCTTGTATTCTCAAGGAGACTGCATAAGATCCTCTCGTCCTGGTGTTGCTATGCAGTTGCGATGGATTTTGAGTGGTTTTAGTCTGTAGCAATGTATGCAGCTCAGGTCTCAAAGATGTCCTTGGATATTTCTCAAGTCTGTCTTTCAAATGTAAGTTATAGATTTGAATCCACTATTTTATCTTCACTTGCTGAACCCCTCTCCATCTTTCTCTCTCAAAATCTTTAACTTGCGTTTTATTTCCAGTTCGTGAATCTTATAAGGCCTGCTAAGATGTCCGCGTCAGTATCTATTCTAATATAGGAATTAAAAAATACAAACATAAATGTAATTTTGCATATGGAGAATACTGTTTAAAGGGATTATTCACAACAAAATAAAAATCGGGTAATTTTATAGCTGTATGACTCACTTCGTTCTCCTTAACGCAAAAGAAGATGTTTTGAAGAATGTTGGTAACTGATACCTATTTACTTGTATGGGATTTGCGTCCATTCAATAGACAATGGGTACAGATGTTGTTTGCTTACCAACATTCTTTAAAATATCTTCTCTTGCGTTCGGCAGAAAAAAGAAAGTTACAGAAGGTCGGAACTCAAAAAAAGGTTGAGTAAATGATGACAGAAATGCAATTGTTGGATAAACTTTATTTTGATTGCATTACATTTTTTGTGTGTTCTTAAACTTAATTTTCTACATGCAAAATATAGTAAAATTATATACTGTAAAACATACTTCATGTCAAATGATATTGATATATGATATGATATAAAAATGTAAAACATTAAATTGAGTTCTAGTATTTGTTTTACCTTCATATGCTTCATAATCACACAAAAAAGTTCCTCACATTCATAGCTTAAAATTCTTGAAAATAAAATGTGGAGTATGTGTAAACAATGGTGTGTGTGTGTGTGTGTGTGTGTGTGTGTGTGTGTGTGTGTGTGTGTGTGTGTGTGTGTGTGTGTGTGTGTGTGTGTGTGTGTGTGTCAATGTTTTAGCTCTTAGCTGCAGTGCGGTCTTATCTCTTAACTTTTGCTGTTTGTGTTAACAAAAATCGTGTTCCTAACATCAACCCAGCATGCAGACGGAGGCGCTGGTTAAATACCAAGATAAGTGCTGGGCTGCTCCAAACACAAGCCATTAAAATTCACTAAGCAGAAACCTCTCATTACTAATAACTAAGTGGGCTTGGGAACTCAATGCCATGTGTCCGTGTGCGTTCGTGTGTTTACATGCAAGCGTGTCTATCGTGTCTTCGCTACACTTTGAGCTAATGAGATAATTTTTGAACAACCTCTATTAAATGCCGTGCCTCATTGTTCAAATTACAGTTTAATCTCCAAATGTGCACATTTGACATCGACACATTTCTACAACAGTTATATGAAATGTGGTTATAGATTATCTTATCAGGGCCGTGTTATCCACACAAAGGGATTCACAAACCTGGGCATGTAGAGAACCCTTTCCGCAACCACAAATCCCACCCGGAAGAAGAGATTACTGGCTGGGATGAAGGGAAAGACCAAGAACATCAGGCCTAGTAACGCCTCCTTTCTTTCCATCTTCTAAACAAAGACAAAACAGAATAAAAGAGAGAGTTGCAGAATTTGAAAAGCTGGTCAAACGAAATATAGTTTTCATAAATGCTGTTATGTAGTCTGTTGTTAAGGTTTTCTCCACATTTTGAACACATTGGATGCTGAATTAATAAATGAATTATTTTAGAAGAAAAGTAAATTCTTTTGAAAAATAATTTTAAGATTTAAGGCTTTTTCATTTATGCAGGGGACAAGGCAGGAATACTCCAAGCCAATTGTGTTCAACTCAAGGAAGACTCCACAATTATTCCAGCCGTCAGATCTGGCAGAAGAATTCTACATAAACCTTTAAAAATGTACGTCAACTTTAACTGAAGAGGATATTAGTAAAATACTGGAACCTTTAGACCTTCCTAGGTTTGATTGAGAAGAAACAACTCATTGATTCAGATGTAACTCTGAAAGAAGTGATATTATCTGCAGGGAATCTCCTGAACCCGACAGCGTTTTTGCCGAGATTTTTTTTTAACTATGCCACAGAACTGGCTTCATTACAGTCAGAAGTCTATATGGAGGCACATTGGAGGGATAAACTAGCTCCAACAAGCTCTCATTAGTCTCTTACTTAAAAAGGATAGAGCTTCAAGTGACTGTATAAGCATCCGATATCATTGATCCAATATTTTGTCAAAGATTTCATGTCAGATTCATGTGGACCAAGTAGGCTTTAATAATGGCCAAAGTTCTTTGGATAATATGTGGCGGTTCATGGACATCGGTGGTCAGTAATGGAAGAAACAGATCCCAAGTTGAAGCCAGCTTACTAGATTCAGAGAAAGCATTTTTCATGGTAAAATTATGGAAGTTAATGGTTTTGGCAATAATATATAAAAAGCTCCAAGTGCTGGTGCAAACTAACTGTTTAATTTCAGATTATTTTGGCCTGGGCAGAGGAACATGACAAGCTGTCCCCACTGTTGTTTTGTCTTGCCTTGGAGCCGCAAGCTGCCTCAATAAGACAAGACAATGATTTTCTTGGGGTTGTAAAGGGGGAGAAGTACATAAGCTTATGCTACATGGCGACTACTTTTTAGTATTTGTATCTGATCCTATCGATATCCTGCCTCCCCAGAATAATGGATGCTTTCTCTAAGTTTTTGGGTTACAGGGTGAACTGGCATTTTGCCCTTCAGTGGAGTTTCATCCTGGCACATTTCAATGGCCAAAGTTACAGCAGGCATAAGATATCCAGGCATTTTATTTCCCGCTGATTTGAAAAATTAAGTGAGAGTTATCTTGTAATTAAAATGAATTGTAGGCCTAATCAAAATTATTTGCGACAGTCTCTCCCAATAAACATTCAACTCTTCTTTTTAAAACAGTTCAATAGAATTTGTAAGAATTTTATTTTAGAATGGTGAGCAACCTGCTTTTTCCTAAGATACCTTTCCCACAGGAACGAATTATCCAAAACATTTTATTTATGAAATCCCCCTTTTTTTAGAGAAGACAGCATGGGCGAAGAAGGGCTTTATGCGGTGCTGTGCAAACAGATGACAACATGACGTCGAGGTTTTCTTGTCTTGCGGTGACATGATGTCAAACATGGTTGGTCTGCACTGCACATGGCTTGAGCGAGGGCACCACTTTGTAACTAAAGGTAACTAGGTTCTGACTGAAGGCAATTCATGTTATTATTGATAGCCAAGTAGGGACCTTGAAGCTGCAGTTGGGGATTGGTCTAGGTTGGGGTAAAACGTTGTTCTGTACAAAGTTATATTAAGTATTCTATCCTGAAATTTGCTTGAGACCCAAGGGAGAGGAGTCCACCCAAAAAGTTGGCCCAGACCAACGGTCCCGAACAATTCCTAACCCAAACAAGCCTACGCACACTCACGTCTGCTTCCTGTTCTTTTAACACAGCTACATTAGCTTTATGTGAGTCTACACTTGAAAAATGACCTGCCGTTGTGTTTTATTAATGCATGGGATCATTAAACAGGACAGCTGAAGAATGGAGAGTCAATAGCAATGTGAAATGGATATTTAAGACGAGGGCACATTGAAACCGTGTTCAGTTTCCTTCAAATACTCCGATCGGCTGATAAGAAATAAACAAACATATTAAAACATTATATTGAAGTTGTCTGGAGTTGTTTATTCTCATATGGAAAATCCAATACAAACCCAGACAGGATATAAATGATTTAATATTGATTTCTCCCGGCGGTGCATTAGAAACATTAATTATGTCTGAATGTGAAACAAATGAAAGATATCATGACGCTTGCGAGGTCGGGAGAAGCTAAAATTGCTCTTTAAAGTGAGTAGATAAGATTCAGAAGATACTCCTGTTATCTTTTCGCTCTCGGAGATAAATGTGTGTACAATGCAAGATTATTAACCTGGTAAACATTCACAAAGACACAGATTGGAAAGTCATTAAAGGGAAATGATGACACATAACTGATCTTCAAGTCAAGTAAGGCTTTACAGTTACAGTCGTTTTCTTTCTCTTCTGTGATTTAAATCAAACTCGACTATGTATAAATGAATCTTAAAGGCATGGCCTACAATTTCTGGTAAAATCACCAATCACCAATCCCCTACACCAAAAGCGCCCCTTTTTTTGATAGCTCTGCCCCTCACACACTTCATCTCTCGCTCTTGGCTAATGTTCCTCTCCACATCAAGAAAAGAGTCAACCCTTACTGCTGATTGGCTGCTCGATCGTTTTTAGACTCGGACACTTCTCCCGTCTCCAAAGAAATTTCGAAAAATCATAGACCCAGCCTTTATCCTGGATTATTCTTTATACAATTTTCCTGGGCTCCGTTATTAAACAAGGATTGAAAGTTATGTATGTGCTTGTGTTATTTCGGGAAACATTACAGGGCTAAAGTTGGGTCATGCAGGAAATGATGGCTCTTTTATTTTTCATTTTGTTGGTCACCATCTGTTGTCATGGCAGCGCACACAGAGGTCATCAGCTACCCTACCCGAAATGTCAGCAAACTCTTTTCAGTATCATTTATATTAATTTCATCTCGGCCTACTTGTAATGATCTTTGCTTTCATCAAAAACCTGAACGCTTCTTTACTGTGCGATTCAACACAAGACACTGCAATGATGTTATAACAGGCCTTGAAAAGAAATTCTTATATTCTGTAAGTGACAGTGAGTTTTGAAAAAGAATTTGGTACAGTATGTCTGCACTGAGGCATAGAGTTAAAATGGTCGAAGTTGCAAATTTGCTTGATTGCTCAAAGCCATAGTCAACTCCAAAAACTTTTATTCTGAAATGATTTCTTTAAAACTTGTAGAAATGTTATGGTGTGGTCAAACGCAGGGAGATATTTGAAAGAATGACAGCAAATGAGATTTCTGGGGCACTATTTACTGCCAAAATTTGTTTTTTCTGTTGAACACAAAACTAGATATTTTGAAGACCTTTGACTAAACTTTTGATATTTTGTACTCTGATCATCAATGTTGCTCTGGAAATCCCATTTGTTTACATTCTTCCAAATATCTCCCTTTGTTGGCAACAGAACAAATAACTGAATACACTAATTTATAGTAAATAAATTAAAAAATGTATTAAGGATTTATATTAAATAAATGTATAAATTAATTCATACAGTATTGAAACAACATCCACACTCCAGCTTGATTCCGTGAAAGATGTAAGTGGTTTACGGACACAGGTGTGTCAGAATGTGTCAGACACACAATATGAATTATTCAGTTAAGGGAATACGAGATCTGCTGATGAGAGACAGGGATATTCTCTCTTTCTCTCGTTTTCCTTCCCTCATGTTTTCTTAGGGGTGAGTTAGACCAGCCATCCTAAAACACACCTTTTTCTTTTCTTCAGACTCAAGGACTCAAGTGGAGACATATGAAAGTTTATACGAGATCCCTGAAGGATTTCACCCCCACGCCAGCTCTTAAAGAGATTTCTGGGAACTGTCAAACAATGACTGACATTCAACAGCAGAGACTCGAGCATTAGATTTATCAGAAAGGTGTAAAATTATTGAAAAAGAAAATTAAACTAAAGCAGTGTGCACAATTTTTGTGTTGCCTTGACTTCCTTTGAAAAATGAACATTTACATTTACATTTAAGCATTTGTCAGATGCTTCTATCCAAAGCGACTTACATTGCATTATACTTTACGTTTTTTGATTCTGAGTTTGATCACTCAACTATAGCAACGCTTGGAGCAGTATTGTTTTCAGTATATTCCATCAAAATTCTCCACCTTCAATCTAAATTAAATCAAATTGCATTTTGAAGCATGCCAAGGCGCTTCAAAATTTGCTGAAAAACAGCAAGAAATGATCTCACTCTATGTATAACCTGCATGAGGAATGTGTGCATTGGCTCACAGCAAACATCTGTCTCGCGTGAGGGTTGCCATGGAGACGTTTAGCTAGAATTGGGAGGAAACCAGATAGAGCAGCGGGACGCCAGACGGTGCTTTCACCCCATCAAACAATGAATGATATTTTTCTGTTACGATTGAATAAGCGCGTGAACCCGTCATCCCAGCGCGTGTAAATGTGTGCACTCACCTGTAGGTGTGTAACGCTGGTCACGCTCAGTCCCAGCATGACCAGAGCCACGAGCAGAGATGCAACATTTCGTCCATCCCACAGAGATTCGACTAAAGGAATACTCCCAACCTGTTAAACACAACTCGCATAAAACATTTGCTCAAAAGCATCTCAGCATGGATATCTGTGGATGCTTTTACCTGCCAATCATAGCAAAGCACTATGGGTGCCAGTAGGAGCCAGGAGTTGAAGGCGAGCAGATAACAGTATGTGAGAAACCTATGAAAACATGACAAGTATATATTATACAAAAATCAGAACAAAAGATTTGTGGAATTATTGAACAAACCCCATACGGTACATTTTAGAGAACGCTTGCCTTGACACCCAACCAAACATATAAATTACAATTCAAGCATACAAACTTGCTAAAGAGGAAGTGTTAATGGGCTATTGCATGCATATATAATGCACTCAAAAAAATTGTATTTGTTTTTTTAAACACAGTGTATTAAACCATTTACTCTCAAAAATGTGTAATTTTAAACTAAATAAATATATTGTGTCTATGTAAGTTAAAAGAATGTAAATAAAGTAAATATTTCTATTAGAATTCACCAAACAAATTAGGTGTATCTTAAAAATATATATATTTGTTAAATAAGTACTTACTTTTTTCTTTAACATAAACCAAAAAAAAAACATTTTTAGAGAAATGGACTTATTTAAATATTTTCCACTAAATATGTTTTAAAAATATTTTATTAAGTTAATATAACGGTTAATTTTCGTGATATTTACTGAGCCAAATGACATATTTTTACAGTTTGAATTTGAACAATAATGTTAATTTTCACAATATTAAGATTAATTTAAGTATTTATAGAAAGCCAACATAGGTACACACAAGTTATGGATGTGAGTAAATGGCAAGACCTTGCTGTGCTTTAAAGCATACACACACGCTATAGCATTATAAGGTCTGCTATATATAATCATAAATGAGAACACATCACAAAAAAGAGGAAAGGCGGTCGTACTGACCTTGTCAGCAGGTACGGAGAGAAAGATGCAGGATTGTCTTGCTCCGAAAAAAGTGGCATGGAGCCGCCCATCAACCATAGACGAATAGACATGATGACGATGACCTAAATGAAAAACAGTCAAATATGTTGTGAATTTATAGCAAATGAGGTCATTGTAGTCAAATGGTAATGGATCTTGGCTGCTAACCAAAAGGTTAGAGTGGTATGAGCTATTTCATTTTTCGACAATGCCACAGCACCCATGGGAAAAAAGCTCTTATGCCCAATGGGACTATTCCCTGCAAAATGTTTTGTTTCTTTAGAAAGTAATTACTTAGCCTTGACACTTAAGCCCAGTTTGAGAGACCAGAGTAAAATGCATGATCTTAACCGAAAAAACAACTTACACGGACATATCTTAAAATCTATATTTGTGACATTGTATTGTCTTATAATGTTTTTAAAGCTTTTGATATATGAATATCTTAATTTAACGTCTACCCCTCACTTTATCTCTCCATGCCGGAAAGCCCCCTGCCTAAAGTCACCATGGAATGAGTATTCTGTAATTAAATATTTAAAATTTTACTCTGTTTTTAGGTGAAACAATTTACACAAAAAAAGAGTAAATTTGAAACTATGTAAATATACTGTTTAAAGTTATGTATATCTGAGTAAAATATTCAGTTAATCCTAAGTAAGAAATTCACCAAATCTACTGGTTTATATAATATACGAACTTAATTTTTCCATTCCAAAAATATCTTTACAAATTTTAGAGAAAATGAACTGTTGAATTTATAATCAATCATTTTAATACTTTTAACTGAAACATGCATTTAATGTTTTAAAAAGATTTTTTAAATGTAATATAACAGCTTATATTTATATTTCTCTTATTTGGGAATATACTGACAAAATATAATTGAATCCACTTAATAATAAATAGCATATTTTTGAATTTTACAGTATAGAAACACGATTTAGATGTCCTTATGCCTCTTACTAAACAAACATATGGTTGACAAAATGTAATTCCTTTTTCTTTATACACAATTCCTTTTGTACTAGTCAATACAGTAGTAAATTATCAATATTTATAGTATACTGTACATTCCAAATTGAATATTTATATTATTGACAATTATTTGAGTTTAAATACAGGGAATATATGTATTATATGTATATTTTACACATCATTTGGATAATATATTTCGCTCTTTCTCAAAATAAATAACAAATTTCCAATTATTAAGGATAAATAATAATTGGAAAATAATTCGGAAAGACATGAATTTCACAAGTTTTTTTAAAATTTAATTGCATGTGTTCAACATTTGTTTTACAGGTGCAAAAACCTCGTTGCACATGTGAAAACTGAATACATATATTAATTCACGTGTGAAAATCATGTCAGACATAACACCACATGTGGAGACGTAGCACCACTCATTGCACATGTGTCCCATGGGTTCACACAAAGGACTTCCAAAAAAACACACATTTCACGTTTGTTCACATGTGCAAAAAACACATGGGAACTTCATGTGTCATTTCTGCAAGCGACAGGCTTTGTGTGACATGCCATACGATCCAGATTCTTTTTCACTACTCCATATATTCCAATAAAACAATACATGCTTAATGCAGATGGTGCCTTATAAGAATGTCTTAATGGCATGCATCGCAATGTTTGGTAGTGAAAACCCTGGAACTTACATGTAATGAGACGACACAGGCACGTTTGATGAACGGAGAGCAATTTCTCATGAGCTCCTTCAACCTGGAGTGAGACAAGTGCCTAAAAACGAAGCATAACAAGATGTGACAAGCCTTCATCCACTCCATAACTCAATCACTATAAACACATTCATTACAGACTTCATCAAACCTTCATCTCATTCATTTACAGACATATTCATCTGGATTCTGCATCTTCATATTAAAACCTTTAAAATACAGAGCTGCAAGAAAAGAAGTGAAAAGACAAACAGGGAGCACTAACTAAAATGTGTATGCCTATTGAAAAGGCGTAAAGTGAATTAAATTCAGTGTGACAATGCAGTGTGACAGCTGTGACTGGTGATGAATGGAAGAAATAGGAGTGAAAGTGAATTAAAAGGGGGCGGTACATCACACTTGTGCTGATTGATTTTGTAAGAAGCTGTGGAGCGTTCTGCTTAATGACCGTGTGTGTGTGCATCAGTCCCGTTTACAGCGTATTGTACTCAAGGGATCAGTAAACGTGCTCGACGGGAACAGAGTAACACAGAAAACGCCAGCCTTCTGCTCCGCTGTCTCTTTTCTTTATTGCTTTTTCTGCTTTTCAGATTTATTGTCTGTTTCCCTGTCAAATCGAGGCAGGACAGTCTCTGCATTGAGATGTGTTTACACTTACAGTTTAAACATTCATATTTGTTCAATATTTCAATTTAAATAATTTATTCAAATTATGAACTTGAACAAAGTGAGGCATTTTGTTTTTTACTGAAAATATGAAAAAATACAACAAAACATGTTATAATTGATCATATTTAGTGAAGTCACTTTTTGACTAGAACTTTTTCCCAAGCAGCTTCTTAAAGTCTCACCATGAGATGCTTTTTAAAGAATTTTAACAGAGTCCTATCAATATCAATATTCAGTTGAGGACATACATTAAAAAAATATAAAAAATCCTATCTTTAAAATGTGGCAATTTCCTTCATCTCTGAAATGTATTTTAATTTTAGGTGACATCATCAGGGACAATTACATGTCAAGCAATTGGTGTGGTTTTCAAATCCATTTGAAATTGCATGAAAGTGCATTACATTGTTTGCGATTGAACAGGTTGCACATCTTATTCCATTTTATTCGAAAAACAAGACCTCGTAACATTCACAATTCAGAAAAAGCACAACCCTGTGATGTCTGCAGTATTAACAATAATGACTCCCAAGGACCATAAGTGTATTAAAGTCATTCCAATTCAAAATTATAGCATCTCAAATGCAGATAAACAAACTGGTTAAACGTTTAATCACGCAGAACACTTAAGATGAAATGACTAATGAAGAGTCCTATGACAAAAAGCAAGAGTCGGCTTACTGCATTAAAGAAAACCTACAAGTGGCTCTCTACCTCCTTACTACAAACACACACATGCATGCACACACACACACACACACATACACACACACATGCAGGCAGGCAGGCAGACAAGTGGACCGGGTGTCTGTCACCATTACGACGACCATCACTCATAATCCCGCAATTACACGTTGCACGAGGTGTGTGATAGAGTTTGTGTCTCGTGTCGTCCTCAGGGTCACCAGGAGAAGCAAAGGTTTACAGGCACTCTTGAAAATCAAATAAAGCTGTAGAGCTCTTCATTCCCTCGAGGACGACGAGGAGAGTGAGAACCTTTGGATTTCTTCAAGGTTGTGCAGAGTAATCATTCCCTGCCAGAAATGTTCGGTCAATGTCTCCCAACTGTCATGATGTTCCTGTGTGATGTCATTGAGGCCTCTCTAATTTCCTGTTACAAGGACACTGATTGTCTAATATATTATGCAAGAGTCAAAGCTAAATAATCACTATGATCTATACAATAGTTTTAATAATGGTCTAAACTAATTGAGACTCAAGCTGCATAAGCCACATTTTTATATGTGAAAGCGGAAGGTCGTGGTGTTGCTTCACAACCGTAATCAGCCTCCCTAAGTCTATGTTACACAAAAATGATTATGATTATAATTACTTATATACCTTTACATTTTAATAATTTTCGTGCATTACAACCATTTTACTACAATAAAACCACAGTGATTGCTTTATTTTGTCGGTGGATTTTTCATTTCTTGATCATCTGCAGAAAGCCTGAGGTTATATTCCGAAATAAATGCGCGTCTTGTTCTTTTGATCTATGCCGAACACGCGAAATTGCACAAACACAGACGAGAGTGTCATTATGTGCTGGAGAATTTATTGCAAAAGAGGCTTTGTTTTCAATTGGATAAAAAGCTTTGGATGAAAGCATCTTCTAGATTTTATATTGTGGATTGGAAGGCCCTTCCAACAAGGTTGATTCATCTAAAGCTGCAAAAGGTAAGCTTATTTTTTGTTAATTGGACTCAAAAGGCACTAAATTCAAAGCAAATCATAAAGTAGATATCATTTTGGGCAAAGCCTGCATGGCAAAGTATAAGCCCCCTATACAATGTGAGTCAAGATCCCACCCCATGAAGCGACACAATGCCATATAATATAAATAAAGTATGAAATGACAAACAACAACAAATACAATTTTGATATTGCTTCAATGTCAAATTAAAATCGATATGCCGTTATCTGATTGGATCCCCTTATGTAAGACCCTTTCAGTAATGAGAACCCAAAGGCCAGTAAAAGTTTCCTCCTGCAGTGATGATGCCCTTTGTTCAAATTTCCATCGCTTTCCACCGGACAAAAAGAATAAATCGCCTGGATCGTAATTGAAGCAAATAAGGTTCAAAATGAGCAAGAGACAGCGAGAGAGTTGGGTAGCGCAATTTCTGTTTGTTTCGCGTAAATGACTCTCTTTGAATGCCAATTACTGACAATGGCGAACAAAACAGCCGCGCTGTAATTGGAAGATTGCTTTGTGTGTTGCCTTTCTCAAATATCTGTTCAAACAATTAGTTTGGCACCAGTAGAATGAGAAGTCATTTTTTAAATGAAAGGTTTTAACATTTCTGATGCATGAATCACCATGTCATGCTGGTAGGTCCAGCAATAGATTGAGAGGCATTAAGTGCGTATTTGGATGTAAGGTTTACGCAAATGATCCTTAAGAAAAGGTCGAATCGCTTTGCATTTAAAAGGCTTCAGAAATGTGTGTGCGTCCAGCTTCGAAGGTTCAATGCAAAGAAAATACATTTGTTGCAATGATAAAACCCCAGACATGCTTCATGCGAGTCATATACGACATTTAATGGCAACCAAAATGGGTAGATGATATGTCTGTATGTTTTCAGACGGTACATATAACCATCCGAGTCTCTCTGGAGGATTCTGATGGGTAAATCCTCTCTTAATGAATTTAGAAAGTATGCATGCTATGTGATCCGATTACATGATGTGATGAATGGGTATTGAATACTACTGGCACATCTATGTCTCAAGCTGTAAATAAAAATCATATGGCTGGGAATGATTGCTTGGCCTTCAATGCATAAACATAGACATGCCATATGTACATACCATACCAATAAGGGATCAGCATGTTTGATGTTTGTCTGTCTCATGGAAAGATGGATATTGTAAAGCGCGGGTTTAATTATGTCATAATGACAGATATATAATGTATATTGCTATTAAAATAATGTGGGATATTAAGATTACACCAAAAAGTATATTTAACTGCCTTGGAAAAAAAAATGAAGGCATGTCAGCTGTCAATCATAAGCAGCGAATAATCTTCTGTGGGTCATACCTACAGTATAACTCATATGAGAACAAGCACACACATACAAACGAACATACACACACACACACACACACAAGAACACGCACACACATACGCACACAGGCAAACACACACACACAGAAATGCAGGAACTTACGAGATAAGAGGCTTACGGCAGATCACCAGGAAATCATAGAGGATGCAGACGCCGAAAACAGTGATGCCCGTCTCTTTTACCAGCATGGCGCAGGTGCCCAGCAATAGACTGAGAACCAATGACAGGACAGAAACTGTAGAGGGGAAAGCATCAGCCATTCTGCATACTGACACACTCCTGAAAATGAGAAAAAAAATACATAAATCTCATACATTAAGTATTTTTGTGCCATCATGCTTTTATTGCATCTTTACTATAACTTAATCAAAACAACCCAATGGCAGTCTGTCTCATATCACTTGTAATGCAGAATAAAAATATGATTTTATTTTAGTTATTTTTGAAATACAAACTTTTATTTACAAATGAAACGCAAAATAAAATTGCTATGAGAATGCAAAAAACAAACACATCTGATATGACTTTCCCATTATTAAATTAATAAAAATAAATAAATGTATAATATCGATGTAAATTATAAATGTAATGTGCATGATGAAATGAATTAAAGTAATTGTAATGAATTTTTCATAGCGAGATCAATGCACGCCAATGAAAATATATTGCAGTTACCTAATATAGGAGAGAAAGGCCAGGAGGAATAACATGCTGGCTAAAACATCAGCTCTCCCCACGATCCCAGAGACCTGAAACACATGCAGTTTAACATTTATAACTCATAAAATATATACAACAACACAGTATGTAAAAATGAGAACATCTTTACTAAGCGCTCTGTTTATTTTGACACCCTTGTGATAGCTCATCATTGAAAGTTTCTGTATTTGTGTTTCTGCCAATGATCATTTTAAAGGAAACCAGAAAAGAAAAGAACTTCGTTCTTAAATGTTTTCTTCTCTTTTCTCCATCTCATTTCCTCTCTGCTTTTTCTCCGTCTTGTTTTTGCCAGAGGCGCAAACGTTAAAATGATCCCACAGTTGACACACTCCACATCTGGAGGATTTCTGAAGCCCATCCCCCCTACGGCAGAATTCCACAGAATTAAACACACACATCTATAGAGGACGCACGGCCATGCATCGCTGGTAACGGACAGGGGCTGATCCTGTGTTTTTGCACAATTCCGAGGCTTTAATGTTATTATAGAGAAGCACACTGGCCCTTAAAGTAACAGCCGACCCAAAAATGAAACATCTGTCATCATTACACCCTCTTGTCATTTTAAACAGAAAAGGAGATATTTTGAAGAATGACGAAGAACAAGCAGTGGCATTTACTTCTATTGTACAGACAACGAACCACTGCATGCGAAAGGGTGCGTAATACTCACTCCTCGTATAAAACAGAGCAGAAGGGCCCAAGCATGCATAAATTGACAGCGAGCCTGCCTAACATTCTAATCCGGTTTCTTGATCTATTGCGCTGGTTACCGAACGGAGACCCATGAATCTTTGGGGCCCTTTCGAGGGTGTGTATTCAAGCACAACCTTCTCCACACAAGTAAAAGGTAAATTTATATCAAGCTGGAGATCTTAAACGGACTGCAGTTTCTAAAAAGACCCACAGCGAAATCTCATTTCAGCCAATTACCTAATTCAGCAGGAATTTCATGAGAACAGCTGCAGTAAAATCCAGCCCTGCCAATAGACTCCACACCCCACACACGCACACACGCACACACCCGCACACACCCACACCCACAAGCACACACACAAGCACACACACACACACACACACACACACACACACACACACACACACACACACACACACACACACACACACACACACACACACACACACACACACACACACACACACACACACACACACACACACACACACACACACACACACACACACACACACACACACACACAGCTCTATGTATACAAACCTATACAAGGAATACACGCCGTAGACTGAGACGCTATTGACCTTTTAACCTCTGTCAATGTAAACCCATACAAGGCTAAGTGAGCATGAAGAAAGATAAACAAATACTCTTTCATCCCACCCACAAAGCGTTTATACTATAGAAAGGTAAGCCGGCGATTGACACAAATGCCTATGTGAGCCGATTTGTTTTAAATAAGCAAAACCAAGGTTCACAGGCGTGTGAAGGGCTGGAAACTGTGAGTGGAAATTTTTACACATTATATATATAGATGTGTGTAGAAATGGCTGAATCTAGGAATACTATACGCTTTAACTAAAAACATTTCTTGATGCATATTCTCCTCTGCAGAACACAAATGAAGAAACCAGAAAACACCAACCTTTGACCTCCATAGCTTGGGCACAAAACCACCGAGACATTTCTCAAAATATCTTCTTTTGTGTTCCACAATGGAAGGAGATACATTAAGGTTTGAATGACATAATGGTGAACTACATTACATTTAGGGGTAGCTATCCCTTTAACAAACAGAAAAAAGATCTCCTTTTAAATTCTTACATCATTCCGACATGATAGCTCACACAAGCAGTGAATTAATCTTTTTGGTTTTTATATCTTTTCTATTTTTATTATTTACTCTCTGGTCGTTCAAACCTGTTTGATTTCCGTCAAAAGAACACAAAAGAACATATTTAAAAAATAGCATCCATTCACTTGCATTGGTTTTATATCCATTAAATGTAAAAGTCAATGGTTGCTGATGTTCGGTTACCAACTTTCTTCAAAATATCTTCTTTTCTGTTCTGCGTAAGAAAAGTCTTGAAATGTCAAGAAGGTGAGTGAATGATGAGAGTTTTATATTTTTGTGAACAATCTCGATATCAAACAGAAAAAAGATCTCCGGTCAAAGTGATGAAAATGACCCAAAAACATGAAAATGTGTCATAATTTATTCATCCTCATTTCATTTCAAACCTGTATGACTTATGAAAACATAACAAAATATTTTGAAGAATGTAACTGGCACCCTTGCATTAGTTTTGTGTCAATATAATATAAGTGAATGGGTGCCACTGCTTTTCAATCACCACCCTTTTTCAAAATATCTTCTTTTGTGTCTTGCAAAAGAAAATCCCACAGGTTTGAATTGACAAGAAGAAAGAGGTCAAATGATGACACAGTTCTCATTTTGGGATGAACTATCACTTTAAGCAAACACGCATTCCTGTGCGAATCATAAATCCACGTAATGAGAGGACATGAAGGTGTTTCACTTAAAACCCCGCAGTGTCCCGTGCTGGGTTCTGATTGGTGGCTGGGATAGAGGAAGTCAAGCAGATGGTTAGCATGCTGCAGGCAGACTTGGGTACAATCTCCAGGGAGGACAAGAATGAGCTCTTTCATCTTCCATCAGGTTCCTGCTGACGCTTGTGAAGCGATGCTCCTTGCAACTAACAACTAGCCAGCTGACTGCCAGGAGACCCTGCTACGAGGACAAACCTTTTCTTACGAGAGGGGCTTGCGTGCGGATGCTCGGCCCTGAGACGACACAGAGCATCTGATGCTGAGTTTTATGGATATCAGTTACTTGGACACTGGGAGTGAAATTTCATTCCATTGCTGTTTAGTAACATGCAAACTGTGTTTGGGGATTACAGTCAAGGATCATTGTACGCTCAAAAAATTCACTTGAAAAAAGTGTTTGTATGTGAAACAATATACACACGAAAAAAGTAAATTGAGGATTATTTGAAATAAAAATAATATATTGCTCGAATTTTTTGTACATGCAAGTAAAAAGTAACTCTGATTAACGGAAATATTTCCGTTAAAGTTCACCAAAAATATTGGTGTATATTACACACACATATTTCAATAATAATTTTTTTCATACATTAACTTAAAGTCAACATTTATTTTATTAAGTTAATTTAGTTATGTATTTTTGTGATATTTTCTTAGAAACTTTCACAAAAGTGCTTTGTTTTATGGATGTACAAAATATAAATATAAAACAGCAAATAGAAAGTAAAATAAACTACTCTAAAAATGGTAAAAAATCAAATCAAATATATATTTTATTAATTTGTATGCAAAAGCATGTACTTCATTGTATGTTATTAATTTAATTGAAAATCCAGTTTATAATACAACAATAAACAGATTATTTAAAAAACAATAATGAATGTGAAGTGACATGTTGCCAATCATGGTGTTTCATACTTCGTGCTCTGTATTTAACCCATCCAAGCACACACACCCGATGAACACACACCCAGAGCAGCGGTGAGCCTTGCTGCGGAGCTCTGGTAGCAGATCAGGGTGACAGCGTGTCAAACCAGCGGCCTTGGGATCACGAGTCCAACACTCGAACCACCAGTCCACAACTGCCCCTTACTGTGCTTCATATCTATAACTATTTGCAAGGATTTTACACTAGTCCATTTTACGATGTTCTTATGAATGATTAAATAAAAATAGAAAATGATGCTCAACTGCATTGACAAACACACAGTACATCTCTTTCCAATACTTATCCATGCACTTATACAGTATATTCCTGCCAAATCAATCACATCTCAGGGCACATCTTCGAGCAGCTTAGTGTGTGTGTGTGTGTGTGTGTGTGTGTGCGTGTGTGTGTGTGTGTGTGTGTGTGTGTGTGTCCGTTGAATCTCATTAATGCTGGAGGGCTGCCGTGCAGCTGTTGATGTATAGTGTTGTTTACACAGGGCCGATGATCAGAATTTGGCTCGCTGAATGGATTCGCTCCAAACTCCACGGCAAACGCTCTACTGTAAACAAACTCTGCGCTCTAAAACACACAAGCAAACACGAGGGCTGCACAATCTCCCATAAAGCACTATGAAAGCCCTGGAGTTATAAACTACTGAACTGCAAAACATTAAGATTAACATAAAACATGTGTGAGTTTCTTATGTCAAACACAAAAAAAAAGAAATTTAGAAGAATGTTGGCTACAGCCACCCATTTTTATTTGCATTATTCCTCTGTCAATGGGTGTCACTGCTGTTCGGTGATGAACATTCTTCAAAATATCTTCTTTTGTGTTCGAGGAAGCAAGAAAACCATACCGGTTTGAAATGACAAGAGGGAGAGTACCTGATAACTTCAGCACTTCAAGAGCATTCAATAATTATTAATAAATTAATAATCACATAATATATTAGAGGTAAAACTACCAACACTATAACTAATATAGCTTATACAATTGATACAATTGAATTGTATAAGACATAATAAAATGTGAAACCACATAAGTTAACCATGAAAAAATAAATATTTGGCATGCAGGCTTATCTATCAAAAGTTATGCATGTGTTATCAGTATGCTTGTACCCTTTGATAAAACTCATAAGGTTTGTGTTTCAAGTGCAATGCTTTACTAAGTGAGCTACAGGAACTAAACGGAATGTGTTTGTCTACAAATATACCCATCGACATACGATAACCAAAAATAAATAGGTGAGCCAAGGCTGGTGTGCGAGGTGTGCAAACTCACTGCTTCTGTGTGAATGGGGTGCACTGAGAAGAGGAGGGCGGTAAGGAAGGACAGGTTGCTGTCGTCAAACACACACCGTTCACAGGTGTGCATGAGCAGTGCTGTCACCATGCAGTGCAAACACACATTCACCAGGTGGAAGTAGAAGGGAGTCATGCCAGCCAGCAGAATGTTTAACCTGTTGTCAGAGCGAAATAAAGAGGAATTATGACACAGTTACCAAATAAAAGACATTACTTACATTTTATGTGAAAATGAATTATGACCTGAAGTTTGAAGGTGCTATTCCATTAGGCCAAAAACCTTTACAATGTATTATATATAAAAAAATCCCAAGATTTTTTTAATGATATCAGATTCAAATAAATCTAAATCCTTGTACAGTTAATACATCCCAGAAGAAATAGATTGACCTTGCCATATAAAGCATAGAGAGCTTGTCAAGACGATGGGCTAAGTAAGACAAAGCGACGTAACATAAATGAGTATACATGGTCACATTGACTTAAATAAAAGATTGAATTAATATGTAGTAAGAGTACCATGGGCAGATACGGTCATGGAGACATAAATGACCATGAACACATCTCGAGATTCACTTGAGAACTTTGATCAACTGAGATCAGAAATTATGTCACCACAATCTGAAATTAAATGTAAGGATCAGGAAAATGCATAAGCTAAAATTAACTAACAATAAAGAATAAGAAGCGTCTACAAATGTTAGTTTAGGTTCATTTCTGTATTTACTAATACAATGTTAAAATCAAATGTAACCCCTGTTAACATTAATGAATGTATCATGAACAAACATGAATATTGAAGTGCAACGATTAATGACAGGCATGAATTAATTCTTCATAGTCAACTATATTTGTTGAGGCATTTATTCATGTCAACAATGTCACCTTATTATAAAGTGTTACCAAGATATTATTAAACAATAAAAATTGTTTGAACATTTTTAAGCAATCTCAAAGACTTCTTTCTTCATAAATCTGACTGATATATGTACCTGCGCCAAAAATATATTATCCAGTAAAATACAAGATCGGGCAAATTCTTGTTTAACTACCTTGACCAGCATTATGTTACTCTGCAATTTATAAAAGCAAATTATCAAAAGTGGTGTCCTAAAAAAAGGCAAAAACAATTATGGCAAATGATCGACATCTCAGCCCACCCAGCCTGCCGTAAGTGACATCAGCACTGCAGAAAAACTATTCTAGGAACAAAGCACATAATATAATATAATGTAATGTGATGTAATGTAATGTAATAGTTTTTACAAAGAAACACATTGATATATTTTATAATAAAGTAGTTAGGACCTGAAGAACTTGATCATAGATTCCTTTGACAGGTTAAGTGCCAGCTTTACTCAAAGACCTACAGAGACAGCCAATACCCTGTTAAGACTGCATAAAAAGCTGTCCACGGCAGTGTAATTCACATTTTATTCCATGACCCAGTAACCACACCTGCATCATTGCTCTCCAGCAGGGAAAGAAGACATCCAGGATGAGAAAATTAAAAAAGGGTGAAGGTTAATGGCATGACGGAATGAAAACGGCAATGACGTGAAACACTTGGAATATCTGCTGCTAATAATAAACCTATGCTTGTCTGATAAATATGACATTGAGGATCTTTGAGTGCATGACGGTCGCCACATGAGAAAAAGAAGCTGTCTTTAAGCCTCATCAGAGCTGAAAAACATCTACCCGTTCATGCTGGGTGCGCGGTCTGTATTTGCCATCAAACAGCATCACTGGTGCATTCAGCAATCACAGGGCCATAGAAAACACTTGGCCACATCTTATAACATCTAATTGCAGATCTCCCAGAGTTTACAGCATCTTGCCAATCTGTTTTGGACGCTGGGCAGGAGTAGTTCATTCAAAATAAAAATTGTGAATATTTCTCCCTGTTAAATTCATTTAGAGCATATTTTACAATTTCTAACAGACATAATTGTAATAAAAATATTTTGCCTTTTACTGTCCCTTTAAAATTGGAACAAAATAATAGATATTATTCTTTCAACTATTTTATTTACAAGTCCAATGGTTTTCACAAGCTGTGTTGTGTTACAGACGAAGGGCTCTGGTCTTAGCTCCAACTATCTGTGCATGCCTCCAAAAGACAGCTGACGTTTTTCAAGGGCCTGCATCAAAGAGCAGATAAAAGACATGAGGATCATGCTGAGATACAAGAGCTGCCCTGTCTGCAGGCTCACAGCATCCTCACGCACACATTTTTATGGGCTCAGGGGTATTTTCACCCCTCTCATTCCAACGCACACAAAAACACAAAGTGGAGTACAAGCAGCATCCATTCCGTCTCTTAACAGTCGCTGTTATGAAACTGGTGCCCGGGGGTCTTAAAGATGTTTCTGAATAGTTATTGTTATATCTAAGGCAAGGATCCCTATCGCTCATTCTCGTTTAAGTACAACCTGCTAGATCACCCCAGCAGATGGCATGGGCACATCTTTAGGACGTCTGATCTGGACAACATCTGCTTTGTAATATCATCTGATAAACATCGATGTTAAATCATAAACATCTTACAGACATCTAATAGAGGTTTCGTTACATCCAACAGGATACATCTAATCGCAGAAGCATTACTTTCTGGGGAAAATGCTGACATCAAATAGTCGAGGTGGTCAGAGAGTTGGACTTGTAAGCAGGAGGTTATGGGTTCGAATCCCAGGTTCCAGACAATGACTAAAGTGTCCTTGAGGAAGCCACCTTACCCCTTATTGATCTGCAGTGCAGCCAAATGAATAAATGTAAATGTAAAAAGATGTTTATGTTGATGTTTTATATTATAAACATTAAACACAAAAAGGACATCAATACCAACATCAAGCTTTTCAATGAACTGAGACTACAACATTTGCTTTGTAAAGAAAAAACACACACACCAGAGCTTATAGTATGCCGTTTCCTGTCTTGCTAAAGATAGAATGCACACTTTATAAGGATGAGACAAGTCCTCCCACAGTCTGGTTATCAGAATGAGGAGAATCACTCCTGATGTTCCACTGAAGCAGAGCTGTCAGATCCCACGCCATGTGGACCATGACGTCATAGTTCCGAAAGCAACGCCCAGCGCTCTAATCCAGAGTAAATACTTATCTCTCTTGGGTCTGCTTTATTTCCCCTTAGAACAGAACTAAACTAACCAAAAGCTCTCTTTATAAACTGGCCAGTGTATACATTTTGCCTACTGTACGTGTAAGTTGAATACTTTCGTTTTCATAAGTTATAAGTACACTTGGAGAACACTTGCATCTGCCAGCGCATCCGGACCAAGATAGCACAGGCACGTCTGTAAGATGTCTGTGACATCTGGACATCATCTGCTGTGTAAAAACATCTGCAAAACATTTTAGAAAGAGCTATTGTAAATTTATTCTAAATCAATATGCAGAAGTCTACAGAGGTGGGTGGAGTACCCAAAATCTGCACTCAAGTTAAATTACAAGTACTTATGGAAATATTTAAGTGGGAATAAAAGTAACAATCTTAAAAGATACTCGAGTAAGAGTAAAAAAGAATTCGATGGAAAAACTACTCAAGTAGCTAGTAACTAATTACTTCTGAAATGATTGATATGAAGCTATTATTATTATACATTCTAAATTGTTATCAACAAATTGGTAATTACATTTACATTTATTCATTTGTGTCAAGTTCATGAAACTTATCTTTCAAGATGCACCAGTATTGGACCCTTCAACCGACCCGGACCCTTCAACCGACCCGGACCCTTCATCAGACTCGGACCCTTCATCAGACTCGGACCCTTCATCAGACTCAGACCCATATTCAGACTCAGACCCTTCATCAGAGTCAGAGCCTTCATCAGACTCTGACCCTTCATCAGACTAGGACCCTTCATCAGACTCAAACCCTTCATCAAACTCAGACCCTCTGCTCAGACCCTTCATCAGACTCGGACCCTTCATCAAACTCAGACCCTCTGCTCAGACCCTTCATCAG
>CM065678.1:10962779-10970279 GCA_033220385.1 Triplophysa yarkandensis
CACACACACACACGCTTTAGTACATATGTGCAGACACACACAACTCTATGTAAGTGGTTGACCCAGAGTAACCTCATCGACCTAAGGGACAACACTTCTCCATCCAGTCTTAAAGATGACTTGCTACTCCTTGGATAATCTCAAGTCTGTGGGAATTTGCCCTGGCTCTGTGTTGTCTCTCTAGTCTCTAGAGTTCAAAGTTGACTGTTTCCATCTCGCAAACAGTTCTTGGGTAAGTCCATTAAAAATGTGTCGGCTCTCCCGGCCTCGCAATGGCGGGATCTCTTCTGGGAAGAGACGGACAATGTTGGATTACAGCAAGAATAAAGTAACATCCGAGATGTCTAGCACACACATACTCACCACAGGCCTTTGACTCCAGCACTTCTCCTCTGTTGAGTGATGTTGTAGATCTCCTGCAGTTGCCTTTTCTGGTCTTCACTCAGCGAGGATGTGAGGGACTGATACCAACTTGCATCGGAACTCTGAACACCTGAAAAATTGTTTCCAGTGTTTCAGTCTAAAAAGTATTAAAATTCTTTTGTGAATCGTCTTTATTACACAGAAGTAAAATAATATTGCGTACGCAGTAGAGACGCTGTAAAAAACTGGTATTCGTCCTCTCCGTTATCATAATCCAGCGGTGTACTGTACTCCTCCAACGGAGTACCTTCAAGAGCATCATCGTCCCAGTACTCATCGTCATCCTCATCTTCATCATCCTCGTTCCCGGAGGGAGCACCGGAAGACTGCAGGGGCATCGATTTCTCTCCAACCTCATCCTCATCGCTGGGAATCTCCTCTGCAGAAAGGATTCATAAAATACTGAGCAAAGTGATCTAATAGCTTGTGGTCTGGGACTTACTAAAGCAAAGGTCAATTCTAAATATAGATTTGAATTACCCTTACACATAGTGCTACACCAGTGAAGATAAAATCCAACAGTCAGATATTGATCTAAAAGCCACTTTATGAATAGCTGACTTTATATATTTGGGTTCTTAAGTCCTATTTTTGGTTCAGTATGACGTTAAACAAACGCATGCCAGTCCTTCTTCAATCTGCAATGTCTCCAGGGCCTTGTTATTGCTATACAATCAGTTCTCAGTCCTCCGTAAAACACGATGACTAATGACCAACCTGAAGCTATAAAAGTCAGAAATAGAACTTCAGGTTTGAGGTTTATTTTAAGGTGAAGACTTCATAGACCGAAAAAAAAAACTTCAAAAGCAAACAGAAGATAACATTTGAAAGGTCACATTTTCTTACAAATATGGACATTCACTTTTCACAGTAACGGAAAATCTAATTCTGGGGCTTACTAGATTTTACGGGAAAATTAAAAAAAAATATAAGTTAAAATACCATAAAAAATCTTCTAATTTGATATTTTTTTAATAATTAAACTGTGAGAAAAAAAGTACATTTGGTAAGAGTAATAGTAATTATATTAATTAGCATGTAAATCCAACTAAATTGCATTATTTTGAAACTACTTACATTTTAAAGTAAAATTTTATTTAGTTTTGGGACTAGAATTTTGTACATAAACACAATTATATGTATAAATAAATAATACCTCCCTTCTGTTTGGTAAGTCGTCCTTCAATTAAAGACGATTGTGCAAATTGTTACAGTTAATTTGTTAATTAAATTCTTCTTTAATTCTGTTATTTTTACAATTTGCAGATTTGTTTTTCATCATGCCCTTTATTGTTGTTGTTCAATGTGTCCCACAATGCACCATGTCTAGTGTTTGGAAGCTACTACTTGTGCTGTTATGAATATAATGTCTGCTGCGGTTACAGTTTTACCTTTAACGATAGCGAAGCAAAATTATCACCAAAATCTGCAAGAGCTGTTATAAAAGTTGATTTGTCTGCGGCTCATAACTCACCGTTTTCATCTTCCTCTGAGCCTTGAGCTCTGGAAAGTGGTTCTGGCTTGTTGAGGACTCGGGAAGCGTATATGTGTTTTATGCCCAGGAAGAGGAGCAGGACGGAGGGAATGATCTGTCCTGCAACCTCCTCAAGTGCCGCAGGACGGCTGGTCAGCTCCATCAGAACACTGAGACCAATAATGCACATCTTACGGTCGTGCAGTCTAAATAACAAAAACCAAACATTCAAATTATTTTGAAATACTAAAATAATATTTATTTTATAAAAAATGTAGTCATACTGGGTCTATAACACATTAAATTTATCTAACATATGTTTGTGTTTACAGAAAAATCGAAACTGATCCAAAACGTAATTGTTTTAATGGATGAAAAACATAAGTAATTAAATAGTATTAATAAATAAGAAAATATAATGTATTTACAAATTATTTAAATATGTTTGTAACATAAAAAATGTATATATATTATATTATAATAAGTACATATAAACAAACATTTTTTAAAAAGTTTATATTTCCAGGATTTTTTAAGTTTTGATTAATATGAAATATCAGTTTTGTTATTTCCTGTTATATTTTTTAAATCACTTTCTTTAGCTTCAATTATATTTATAATTCTATAAAATATTCATATAATTTTCATTTTACTTCAATCAGCTGATACAGATTAAACCCATTCACACGCTGAAATGTGGCGTCACTCTTAATAAAGTGAATCTGCACCCATCCCCATCAGAACACCATTTGTGACATACTCACCCTAAGAAAAACTCTGTGTCGTTCATCCATTGGTTTATAAACTGGGCTGTGATTGGCTCAGGGTTGTGGGGGAAGCGGATGTTCTCCAGCGTATGTATCAGCAGAGTCGGGTTATAATACAGAGCGGCGATTACTACCTGGAGACACATCGTGCGCAACTCGCTGGACTTCACGCCGCGGGTTAACCGTTCCAAAACTGCCTCCACGAACAGAGGAATACACTGACAACACATATGGACATTACATGATGTTCCATTTTTGTGTAATTGTAATAAATATAAATGCACTAATTTGTCAAAAATTAAACACGCAACTGACCTGGTCGATGCAATGTCCACGACATTGTAAAATAATGACCTCTAAAAGTTTGGCAGCATGGCATTCTGGGTCTTCTCCAGCATCACTTGTAAGTACCTTATATTTGTACACAAAAAGCATTTACATCAATAAAAGGTGCTTTAAGAACTAAGAATGACACATGTCGGGAAACAGACCTTTTTGCACATAGTGTAAATGACCTCCAGGTATTTAGGATTCGACAGCAGCATATTTGTGTCCACGGTAACATAGTTGTGCAAAAGAGGCATCATATCTGCATAAACAGGGTAATATATCACATCATCAACACAGTAGACCAAATCCACTGACAGTCCTTTAAAAAGATTGAAGCTGGTATGCCCATCCATCAATCTAATGACTGTCAGCATAGTTCCCAGGATGACTTAGGGGCAAAGGCGAAGCCAAAAGATCAAGTCCAGACTTGGCTCTTGGCCTCTTATCAAATGTTTGATGTGCGCTTGAGACCTGTGAAGTAGTCAAAGCAGTCGTGCTGGAAGACGTCGTACAGAACCCCCAACAGCTGCCACATTTGGGGTGAGATGGACTGGCAGGTGAGGCCGAAGGCCAACGACAAGATCTCCTCATAAAACTCTGAAACAGGAATGAGAAATGTGTGGAGACGCTCATAAAAGAGTATATCAGAAATGTATGATTATACACTTGTTTGTACTATTATGGTAATATAGCTTATGCCATTGTGCCACCATGTGGTATTTGGATGTAATTACTGTACATTTAAACTGTCAATGTAGGATAAACCCCTTAATTTAAGCATGTCTGGGTAGACCTTCAAGATATGAATTTTAAACAAATTAAAATATACAGTGCCCTAATGCATGTTAAAGAATAAGAGGAAAACAGTGGTCCACACACACACCTGCCATACCTATGACGGGTTTCTGCAGAACAAGACCGATAACCTGCAGGCAAATCCCTTCCAGCTGCTGAGTGATCTAACACAACAGAACAGACGTTAAAAAAAACCCCAGACAATTTACACCAAGGGTTCTGTGAATAAAAGAAGTGTAAACAAAAAGCCAAGCGTAAATGCTCTATATTGAAAAAATGTTGACACGCATTGCTTCATTTATGTGTATCTTCTCATTAGTGTTGGCATGAGTGCGTCTCAAGCAGTGTTTGTACCTCTTTGTGATCTTCCATGACTGTCAGGATAGTGTCTATAGTGCTGAGAATACCAAGAGCCATCACAGTCTTATCTTCACTTTCCTCATATTCTTCACTTTGGAGAACCTTGCTGAAAATCTCTGCCTGCATCGTGCAGAAAAAATCTATTTTGAATACGTTGGTGATATAACGGATGTGAGAAACAATAATTCAATAACATTTAAAGGGATAGTTCATTCCCCCCAAAAATTCTAAGATTGTCTTGATAAGGATATTAGGAAGAATTCTTATAACCAAAGAGTTTATGGACCGAATTGACTCACATAGTATGAAAAATCCTTTTCTATATTTTGTTCTGTTTAACAAAAAATAAAATATTTTGTAGAATGTCATTTTTTTTTATTTGGTCACTTTATGATAAGTACCAGGTTCTGTGTCATGTCCACCGCTATCATGGCCACCTCTTGGTTGTATTCACAGATCATCTTCTGGATGACGCTGGTAAGGTCATCGTTTTCAGTTTCTTTGATGACGTGCAGTAATTCTTGCATGACGGGTCTTATAAAGGGTCTTATATAGACCTTAGCTGCAATCACATATTTTTGAATGAATCAAGTGTTTAACCTGTTTTGTCCAAATTATTTAATTCATTCAATGTAATCCACTTTAACCAATCATAAATGTTTTTATTTCACCATCTTTATGTTCTGACCTTGTTCCTGGTTGCTGACGAGAGCCTGCAATGCAATAGCTGCCTCCACTTTGACAGGCATCTCCTTATCATCCACCAGATTCTGCTTGACCAACTCTACTGCGTTCCTCAGGACCAGCTCATTGTGGAACTTGAGAGGGCTGAACGAGTGAAGCACCCAGCATGACTGCCGACAGACCCCAAAAATGCAAAAAGTTATATCTCCGAGGAAATCAATGTGACATTGTCAAGCCAATCTGATTGCCTTTTGAATGATCAATGTTTATGATTACATTATTCTTTTAAACATCTTATGTGTTTCGTCAAATGATCACACACATCAACAAGCATTCAACAGAATCAACAAAACGAGGATGGATGAGATATATCAAATTCTTAATTATTGCTTGAGCTGCAGCTCATCTGGTTTTTGGTACCTATGCAAAACAAAACAGAATCTAAAAAGAACTTTATTGTTAACTTATTTATTGTTATGTGCATTTACACATTCTAGACACACTCACCCTGGCTCTTAAATATCCAAGATTAGAGTTCAACAAAGGAAAAACATAGTTTTGTAACATGAGCTCCATCTGGTCCCTGTACATCCGCTTCTGCAAAATACAAAGAAAAACCCGATGTAGACACCTGAACTAAATTCCCAAGTAACACATGCACCTAAAATGCATAGCTTTTTGGGTAAAAGTGTCTGCCAAGTGCATAAATTTAACTGTTATCAGAAATAAAGATTCTCAGACCTTGAGCAAGGGTTGAGCCAAGGCACCTATGACATGCAGTGCCCCATCCTTCCTACGGGGATCAGCATTCGGGTCCATCAGGATCTGATGACAAAACTCCATCATCTGTGGCAATACCTAAAAACATCAGGTTATGTTTAAACTCTAGACTCAAGAAGTTTTGTGCAAAACAATCAGTTAAAACCTATAAACGTCTGCTCCATAACGCACATGAAACCAATCAAGCACATATATCAAAACCAAAAGATCCAGACAAATCACATAATGAAAGATGTAGGTAGTTCTTGGAAGATGCTTTCCAGCGAAAACAAAAGAAATCCAAGATCATTAATGCAAACAATAGCCTTGGTGTGAATGTGCACGTACCTCTTTCCTTTTCCTGGATGCTTGACACAATAGAGTCTGAGCGGCCGTGGCAGGGAACACATGATCATCATAAATATCTACACAGAGGAAACACTTCTTAGCAGCAAATCAGATTATGCCACAGTTAATCATAGCATCATAGATTACATAGAGCAATCTTTTAACTGCAGAAAAAAATCAGCACACTTACTGAATTTCATGCGGATATACTCGTATGGATCTTCCTGCCACATTCTTTCATCTTCATCTTTATAGCACATAAGAGGAAACACCACCTCCTGTGTTATAGTCTACAGAGAAACAGAGATGTTAAGCTTCATGAAAGACATCGTGTGCGCAGTTGTTTCACGGTTCTCACCAGCATGTGCGGTTTCATGTGTTTCCATGTGATTGAATGCGAGATTCCCTGCGTCATATAACTCAACGTCTGCTGGAGAACACGAGGGCTCACGTACTGCTTCTGTCTGTGCTGGTCGATCACTTTTAACAAAACCTGCAGTAAACCCAATATCACAGTTTACAAACCTGTTTATAAAGAACCATAACACTGGCATGAGCACATGATGGCACTGTACCATGACCCTAAATCCATACCTGCTGGATCCCAACAGCGTAAGTCTTCAAGAAAAAGTCGGCAAACTCAAAATATTCCTTTGTGACGTTTCCTGGACTTCCATATCTGAAGATAAATCAAACAAACAAGAAAAAAATATCATCACATTTACATTTTAAAAAAAGTCATTTTAACTGTACAGTTTATACATAAGTCGTATTGAAATGTATAGAACAATTTACTCATCGTCAAGTTTCTCTTTCTGCACACAAGTGCAAGTTGTACACCGACCTTTCAAACGTTCGTGTGATGATGTGTAGAGCCCACTTCTTGCACTTCCACCAGATCAGCTCTGGACGCTCATCCTCGTCGATTTCAAGTGTCTCCTGAAGATCATTTAAGAGAGATCATTTCAACAAAGAGAATGATGCTTAATCATAATAAAACTTTAAATAACTTACCGCTGGAACGTCACGGTCGACAACCGACCGTAAAATCTCCATCCAGTGTGTCATGACTGTGTTATTGAGCAGCTGTAGGGGCAGGGAATACTGCGGACAAATAGACACAATCTCACAAATGCACTTCTTATGAAATATGTCCTTCTCAACATTTGTAGCATGCAAACACACCTGCACAAGTGCATGGAAGATCTTCAGGATCTGTTTTTGTATAAGGACCGAGATGAAAGTAGCGTCAGACAGGAGCTGTGTGATGATCTGCTGGATTCGCGGCAGAAAGATCTGCATCGCAGCCAAGAGTGGGTCCCGCTCCTCTGCCTTCCTAAACCTGCCCACCACAGATCAACATCAAACATCACGTCCGACAGCTAAACATCACGTCAATCTTATGCTCATAAGGTGACATAAACAATCACTTACTCATAAGTTTTGACGAGTTGGTAAAGAGCGAGTAGACTCCCGTACCAGCTTCCACTGTTCTGTGACTGCAGATACAGGTTGATCTTATCCACAACGCCCGTCCAGCGGCCCGGAAAATCATGCTTT
>CM065678.1:10975279-11035279 GCA_033220385.1 Triplophysa yarkandensis
GCCTTTACCTAAAATTTGGCATTATGGAAACACTGTTTTACTAACCAATGTTGTTCGGCTGCTTTGGCGCAACGTATTTTGTTTAAAGCACTATATAAATGAAGGTGACTTGACTTGACTTGTCTAAAACCTCATAAATTCCTTTTAATGCAGCAGATGGCGCCACATGATGCTTCTCCATAAATGTTGGACATTTCGTCCCTCCTTGGTATTATTTCACATGTGTGACTTCGATGTGACCCGCAGGTGGCCAGTCGTTCTTCAGCCGGAAGGATTCCTTCAGGTCCATTTACACATCATTGCACAATGAACTGAAGAAGGTGGTGTCCATGGGTCGGCACACACCCGGGGGCTCCACGCTTAACCTGGAGGAAATGCTGTCACATTTATCCGAGCAGCTGTGTCACTTCACGCAGGCCAGGATGGAGATCGCAGACTTCTATGAGAAGTTGCATTCGTGTGGCAGCCAGAAGATGGTCAACTCTGAGGAGCTTGTGAACACGCTGGAGACCGTTTTGCAGAAGTACAGTTCCAGGTGAGTCTGTTTATAGACTTTGCAGAAGTTATGATGGAAATTTCAGAAAATGAATAAGTATATTATTTTCACAGTTCATTAATGAGACCAAGTTACAATAGTAAAAAATTTATTATTCTTTATTTCTCATTTTTTTGTTTATTTCAGTGGACATCTGGTCAAAACTGCTGTACTTCCCCTTACATTATAACATCGTAACAAAACAAGCAAAAACACAAATATTGGTTCAAGAATCTGACAAAAGTATCATTCTCCGTGCCTTGTTGTTTTCCCCGGCAGGCGTCTGCATTTTGAAGCTGAGCAATGTTGCCCATCAATTTCATCGTAGATGCCCATCAATTTCATCGTAGAATTATCTGTACTTCCCAGTATTGTACCTCTGATACTGATATAACTACATGATCCCTCACATCAGTGTACCTCCTATTTGTTGAAAATTTACCCTGCATCTACAGTATCATTTGTCATAATGTTACAGAAGCAATATGATGTTTAACATTTGACGTGCTCAGATTCATAAAAAGTCTCTTTAGCAACAAGGCAAATGAGATTTGTGAATTGCTGTGAGCTTTCAATATGTTTAATGACATCTGGAGCTCAGAGCTTCCCTACTGGTTGCTCAAGGTGAATTCAGCACTTTGCTAAAAGGAGACGAGGAACGCGAGAGATAGAAAAGATAGATGATTCACTCCGAGCGGGAGAGAGAGGTGGAAAGATTGAAGCCAAACGTTGAGTCATCTCAGGAGTGGGGAGATAAGATCTCTCGCCTTCACCTTGAAACCTCAGCAGATGTCATTTGCTTTTAATTTTCATGGAAATAAAAGCAATGTTCCTTTTGCATTCATGGTTTAGTCAAAACAGATTATCCTGGCCAGAACTCATGCCAAGAATATGGAATAGATTGTTTACATACTATATGCACATTAAACTTAAACACTCCAAAGAAATAGAACTCTCTCTGTCATCTGTCTCATCCATTCTCTCTGTCTTACTGCCTGCTAAGACATGTAATTAATGATCAGTCAGGGGTGAAGATTTTTCCCGCAGTTGCTGAATGCAGGAGATGTAATGAGTTTGATGCGGGCCTGCAGTATTCATGACCGTCTCTGGCACTAATGAGCAAAATCCGCAGCGGCTTTCCTTACAAAACTGCAAAAATAGATCCCACAGACTGCAAGGTTACAAAGATGTTGAATATCATTCAAAGCTTTGCACTGATTTAGGTCATATAAATCTGTCCATCATACACTAGGTACTGGGTACAATCGGGCTAGCAAAGTAAAATGTCATAGGTTCAAATATAAGGACACATACTGATGTGTTTGTCGTTCTGTGCCGCAGGTTCCACCATCCCATCCTGAGCCGCCTAGAGAGCAGCTTTCAAGTAGAAGTGGACGTTCTGACCCAACTGTTGCGGTGCCAGGCGCAAATCTCCGAGTGGCATTTCCTGCCTTCTCTTTTGAACCTCCACGGTGCCCATTCCAAACTGCAGACCTGGGGTCAGGTGTTCGAACGCCAACGCGAGACCAGGAAACACCTGTTCGGAGGCCAATCCCAGAAGGCTGTGCAGCCCCCTCATCTCTACTTGTGGCTGCAGCGTCTGCAGGCCGCACTCCTGGCCAAGTTCAGCTTTTACTTCCACGAGGCACTCAGCCGCCAGACTTCACAGTCCGAAATGAAAACCATGACTGCGCGGACCTCCCCCGATTACTTCGGCAAGATCTCTGGATTTATTCGCAAACACGACGCTTTCAACGTCTCCTTGATTTTTGATAACAGAGGATCAGAAAGCTTCCAGGGCCACGGCTATCACCATCCACATTCGTACCGCGAAGCCCCTAAAGGCGTGGATCAGTTCCCAGCCGTCGTGTCACTTCCTGGTGGAGAGAGACCCGTTACGCACTGGCCCAATGTTATCATGATCATGAGCGACCGCTCAATAGATCTCAACACTCTGGATAAGGTGGTCCACTTTTACGATGATAAAGTCCAAAGCACCTACTTTCTAACTCGACCTGAACCTCACTTCACTATAGTGGTGATCTTTGACGGAAAGAAATCGGAGAGAGACTCTAACATTGTAGCATTCTTGCAAGAGATAACAGGATCGCTGAGGAACTCCAAACCATTTACAACACTTAAACCTGGCTCAAAGGGCTGAACTGTCGCTCATAATTTCAGTTGTTTTAAAAAAAGCACACGTTTTACTGAATTTCAGTTTTTTGCTTTTTGTGAATATTGAAGCGGTCCAAAGAAAACAAACCATTTCAGACCAATAACAAAAATCCGCCATTTCTGTGTTCTGCTGATGGTTGGAAAGGATTTTTTCTGTATAGCGACATATTGCCAAGTATTTTCTCTTTTAAGTTCTCGTTTGCAGTGTAAAACATTTTAACTGCATTCATTTTATCAATTTCTACAACTACTAACTTACAAAAATAAAGTTTTCAATTCCGTTATGTTCTTAATCTGTATAAATGCCATGTATTAAAATTATATTTAAAGATAAGAAAGTCATGTTTCTTTTTTCAAATTATGTCATATATATTACAATTTTAAGAAATTGATGTTCTAAACCCCAAGATAACTTTTTTATTTATTGTACGATCTTTATGTAAATGTATCTGCTTATTCTTAAATGCTGCTTTCATTTGTTTTCTACAAAAAGTATGTCCATGTTTCATGCAAAATAAGTGCTTTAGACTGTTAAACATGTTGAGTTGTCATGCTCAACGTGATCCATTTGTTTAAAACCGAGTTAGAAGCATGACGTAGTATTTCTGTCCTTAATACACTCTCCCCGTACAGCCACTTGTTTCAGGAAGGTACTTTTAAATATCCAACCTATCACCATCATAAGGTTGAGTTATTATTTTGGCCATGGTCCTTTGAAATCCCACCCATGCACCAATCAAAGAGTGCAGAAGATTATGAGCATCAGCGTATACGTTCCTTTATATACGTCTTCTTTATATATAAACAACATGATTCTACACTACAGGTACTTATGATTAACATAAGAGTGGCAGAAACTGAGTGTTTTTCTTCTGTTCTCGAAAATAAGTTAAGGCTTGAACACACAAAAAATAAACTCCATAGACCAATATACTTTTCCATATTTCCAATTCTCAAAATAAGAAAATATTGCTTCTCAACTTCAATGATGATGTTGAGGGTATGACATAAATACCTTGTTAAAAGGCAGAAGAGAGACTGTATCCTCTGCTCACGTGCATCACGTGCACGGTCCATGCATGTGGAAACATCCTGTGTAAGCCACAAAAGCATCCTCAACTCCTACATTTTTTAACAGCAGAGGATATTATTAGTTTACCGTTCCTGCCTACTAACATTGCAAGGGTCATGTGAGTTTTGCTATATTTAAAAGTTGTGTGCATGTTTGACTCACCATGAATTCTAACTTCACTGCAGGTTATTCTGGACCATCTAAAGCAACGAAGAGGAAAAGTACATACACTTATATGTTTATCATCCTAAAATAAACACAGTCCCAGACTACCTAAAGGCTGGCGTTAAAAAGACCTGCACACGACACAGTTGAGACATATCAACATCCTTTATTTCAAAGACATTCAGTTTCGACACGTTTTAAAATGCACTGGAACATGATTTGATGCTACATGCCAATACAGTCCTATACATGAAAGTGCGACATCACAATGGGTTAAATGTACATATTTATTATTCGTTTAGATTATTAAATATCTGAAAAGAGATCTATTTATTATTTTACTTGTGGAACGACTTCAGAAAGCGACAGCAGCACACACCCTTGGCAGACCAGACTCCTGCATTCAGCCTGTTTCCCGAAAGGCACTTTCATGTCAACACTGTGTGTGTGTGTGTGTGTGTGTGTGTGTGTGTGTGTGTGTGTGTGTGTGTGTGTGTGTGTGTGTGTGTGTGTGTGTGTGTGTGTGTGTGTGTGTGTGTGTGTGTGTGTGTGTGTGTGTGTGTGTGTGTGTGTGTGTGTGTGTGTGTGTGTGTGTGTGTGTGTGTGTGTGTGTGGATACAGTGATGGTTTTGCAGGTCGTTTGGTGAATGAACAGAAGGTGAGCGTTTGATACACCAGCAAGAGCAGGGGAGTGTGTTTGTGGTCGGAGCGACGAGACCTCCACGTTCGACATACAGAATACACCCAGAATCAATAAATAGATACAAAATGACACAGTCAAAAAAAGTGAAAAAGGATAATTCTGTTAGTGTATAAAAAGTGAACAAAGGTTGTTTAGTAAACGCAGAGCCAGAAAATAATGTCCTCGAAGTGCCCCTCCATGCATCATATTTACACAAAGATGTAATGTCCTCACACACGACTCATACCAAAAAACCCCACATAAATAATTACATTATTATCTTTTAGAGCACTCTGTTGTACATAAAGGAAATATCCATCATCTTGCACACACACACACACAGACAGACACACCCACGAACGCACGCACGCGCGCACACACACACACACACACACACACACACACACACACACACACACACACACACACACACACACACACACACACACACACACACACGAGAGTTTGTTCAACATGAATGGTTTGCGTGTTGCAAAGAGGGTCTGCCAATCTCACATACACACGTACATTGGAAGCACAGGGGACATTGAAAATTGAGGACTGAAAATGATCATCGTCCATTCGTGGAGCAGCAGAGGAAATTTTACTGAACGACCTGAGGGAGGGCATGGCCTAGGCGGGTTTATGCCTACTGATTGTTACACCAACCTCGCGAACCTTCATAACATTGTCAATTTCTCTTCGTCGAGACCTCAGATGGATACGTGTGAGTCTCTTAAAGTCTTGGTTCGCGTGTGCCCACGGAATGTTAAACTTCCAGGTCATCCATTCAGGCTTCAGGGTTTGCGTTTCCACGGTAAAGGGGAGGTTAATCTGGCGATCAAGGCTTGGCGTGGTATTTAGAGTGAAAACAACGAAAACGTGGAACATTCATTTGATACATTCTGTGTTCCTCGGTCACCTTGTTTCCCGACGGAAGGCTAGAAGAGTGGTTTGAAAAAGATTACATTCCCCATCGACTTCCATTTAGTGAATAACGTTCCCAAATTTTCCCAAGAGGCACCTGTAACTTGGCCGTTTGAAGGGTTAAAGAAAGCAGCAGCAACTCATAAGAACGACTCCACGCACAATCCTCTGTGGTAGTAAGGCCTAACAAATCAAATACATTGCACCGAAAGAGGACTCAATGGATCGTCCCGATCTAAAGCTCCCGAAAACAAAACTGTACTTCCCGTACAGACAATCCCAACCAGTGTCTGTCGGCTGTCTCTGAATGTGTTCCTCGTAAATGTATCTACACACAGACACGGTAAAGTCCTATTCACTTAGAGAAAACACACACACACCACCCTGACAACAGTTAATGGATTATAATATCGTAGACTAATTCTATAGGACCGCTCCGCGTGTAAACTAGCTATCGGCCGTACAATCATGTCTTTAAGAGATTAACCCTGTTTACTTTCTTTAGTCTCGACCCATTCTCGAGGGTCAGTCTTAAACCCTGTTTACTATAGTTGGACCCTTTGGATCTGGGCTCACATAGTGCCAGATTTGTCGCTGCCAAAGCTCGAAGGTGGATTTTGGGGCTGCTGGGTAGGGGGAGGGTTGGCTTTTGGCAAAACAGGCGGTTTGGGGCGTAGGGCGGGTGGGCGGAGCGTAATGCCCATGCGTGGCGAGGCGATAGGCTTGAAGGTGGCCACCAGATCGTTGGAGCGTCGGGATGAAGGCCCGGGGAGCGGGGGAAGAGAAGGCAGGGGGCTCATTGGACTAAGGGGACTCGGGGAATCGGAGGGGCTGGATAAGCTGGAAGGGGTGGATCCGGATGGACAGGACGGGCTGCTTTTCACCTGCTCCAGGGTGTCCAGCACCAGGTCGGGAGCCGCGGTCTTTCCATTCTGCCTTTCTAGCTCACGCAGCTCATTAAAGGCTAGACTCATGGTTTCCTCTAGGTCCTGGAGAGAAAGAAAGAGCACTTGAGAACCAAAAGCTTAAAAGAAATTCTTTGATTTTTTTACTTAAATTTAATACCTATATAACTAAATATCTTGCAAATTGGATATTGTGCACCAAAAAAAACCTACTTTTTTTATATATTTTACTAAAAAACTGAATGTTACTAATGTTATCCCATTAAAATAATGTTATTAAAAAAACAAAATATTAATTACAAAATCTTTCTTAAAAATAATGTTCCAAAAAGACGATAATACTATAATACTTAAAAATTGTTCAAAAAAAGAGTGTTACAAACGAATTCACAAAAAGAGCATTATTAAAGAAAGATATTTACCTAATGAAATGCAGGAACATGTACTTATTACAATTAAAACCAAATATTATTAAATTAATAAAATGTTTATTTCATAAACTATTTTATCATAACATTTATTTTATACCTTTCTACCATACATTTCTTGAAAATAGGTTACAAAATGTTTTTATAAAATAACTTAACAAAAACAATTATATTTAAAATTTTGTTACAATTAAAAAAAATTCTACCAAATATAATTTTATTCGTAACAATAACGTTACAAACCTGGGCCATAGTGTGTGGATTCAACGTCTGTGTGCGTTGCACGGGTAACCCACAATGCAGTGTGGATGGAGACTGTAGAGACCGTATCGGTGGACTCTCTCGTTCCCGCTCCCTACGCAGGGACTCGTGTCGGCTGATGTTGGCATTGACCGTTCCGTTGGACGTGCCATTGTGACCCGTGCGTCGGTGGTGCTCGGGACTGTCCAGGGCAGAACTGTTCCCACGCAACAGCTCGCGGGGGCTAAAGTGACCCGTTACGGTCACCGTCACTGGTGGCGAGCTGCGTTCCAGTCCGTTGCCGTGGCAGTGCCCTTCGCTTAGGCGACCAGGCACCCGACGAAGGAGGGCTTCCGTCCTTTTCCTGTGCCTGAGAATATTGCAGAATATCCATTAAAAAACATACACAAAACTGAGCAGGAGGCTGAGGAACATCTCAGGTTTTGGAATGTGTGCACACTTACCGGCTGATGAAGGTCTCTGGTACTCTTGGTTCCGTAGGGGATGTCAGAGACCGTCTGGAGCTCACTTCATCTGATGGTGTGGTACTGGTCTCACTATCTGTTTTCTGGCTCAGTGTATCCGACATGGCCTCATCTCTAAATATGTGTCATTCAGGAATATTTAATCTATCATTTCAAATTACATTGAGCAAATTGTACAATTATAAAACTCACTCCTGTAGTGTGACATATTGATGTGGTATAAGTCCATCGATGCCGTTGTGACGTCCCTCCCACCAATCTTCAGAAGCTCTCTGAAACAGCAGCAGCGTGGAACCTTTTTTAAAGGTGAGCTCCCGTCCAGATCGCCCAACGTAGTCAAACTTTGCCAAGGCCTCCACAGGCTCAGCTTCTAAATGGAACACGGCATTATTGAACCGGACTCTTAAATACTAAGTGACTTACTGCTATTGCAGAACGTGATTTTACCCTCCTCGCTTGTCTGTGTTTCTGTACCTCCATCCTGTTCTCCTTCCTCAAATGCTCCCGGCTCACTGTACGGACTTTCACTGCAATGGAAAACGCAAAATGTATGGTATAAAAACTTTGACCACACTGCAAAAAGATCCAATTGTCAAATACCGGTATAATAATATAAAAAATATAACTACAATCTCACAATAAACAGATTTTTTATTAATTTAGATTATTGATTTTTATTCAATCCCATAACTAAACAGAGAAAATAGAGAAATAAACTGTTGGATTTTTTATTTGGTAAGTAAAGAAAACAAACACTCACCAGTACTCAGTATTGCTCATGCATTTCTCGTAAACCGGACCCTCCAACTCTTTGGTGTCAGGAAAGATGGTCTCGTGGTGGATAATGATGGTTTTGACGACTTCGTTGACTTGCGCCTGACACGAGACCTGGTCCAGAAGATCCGGGGTGGGCATCAGGGTGGGCCCGAAACAGATTGCCAGGTTTCCAGGGTCCATCATGTTCTCATCACTATACTGGGACAAACTGGGAACGAAGATAAAGTTTAGAATAACTACTCTAAACATAAAGTGATGGTTCACCAAAATATATAATCTGTGTCATTTACTTACATTTCAAAGCTGTTTAAAATACATTTTGAAGAATGTTGGTAACTGGTATGTTGTTTTGCTTAACTGTACAATTGAAGTGTATGGGTACCTTTGAGTTCTGTTATCAAGTTTCTTCTAAATATATTCTTATGTGTTCTTCAGTGAAAAATAATTCATACGGTATGATTGGACAAGAAGGTAAATAAATCATCATTTAATTGTCATTTTAATGTGTCCAAAAATATTGTCTATCTTCCAATTATGCATCCTTTTTTTAAAGTATAAAGAAGAAACAAATATCAGAATGAAAATTCTTTCAAACTTCAGTGCTGGGGGATTATGTGTTGTTGGATGGTTACATTATCAGGTAAAATTACGCTTTAATAATCACTTTTTTTTGTGGATGACTCATAAATTCCATAATCGCACCTTCTCTCTTCGCACCTTTACCCAACACTTTCTCTCTCGCTCAGTCTGTCTCTCGTGCCATCTTACCATATCTCTCGGCACAGAGGTGGGAGCGGATTTAATTTCCGGTGTGAAAGTGGATGCTCAGTTTAGCCGCTTTTCTCCTATTCAATGAGACACTTGAGCTTTCCGATTGAGAGAAAGAGTTTGTCTGCGTGTGAGCGTTTGAGTACAAATGGTAATGAATATTTCATACACAAGTACATGCAGGGAATTGCATGCGCGGGACGGGGTTTACTTAGCTCTACTTTGGAGCAAAACTGTCCCCAAAAGTCTACTAAATCTATATCTGTGGACGACCTCCAATGTAGAAATAATTCATAAAGCGAGGGAGGGATGATTGCAATGCTCGATCAATAAAAGCCGGTGCTAAAGAAATGCATCCCAATGGACTTGGGTGTTTTCGTGAACACTCACTGGTTGAGGAATGCAAACAGGTATCTCATGACCACCAGCGTGGGCCGTGGCGTCATCGTCAGGATCTTTCGGATGGAGAGGGCTCTCTCATACAGATTCTCAGTTCCTGTTGAAGGTTTGTAAACAAGGAAAAAAGTCCCATGTGCTCAAACAGGCAAAGACTCATGAAAAGACACCAGCTGTCTAATTTCCTTGGGAAACCGGAGTACTTAACACTCTGTCATTTCCCGAACACCATTTCCCTCACCCCCTTCCTCCCATACACCTTTCCTTTCTAACTCTCGCCTCAAGCACGCTCAGCAACACAGGAAAACAGGCACTCACGGACGCAGGCGATCAGATCGTTGAACTTCTCCTTTGGGAAAAGCGGGTTGTCCAGGTTACGGAAGTACATTTTCAGCACGCCTGCCACCGAGTTGATGTCATGGTTATTCTCCTCGTCAGTCAAAGGGTCGTTGCCTAGGAAACAGTCCGTAAGATAGTCAGTCAGCGTAACCGTGGTGATTGATCTTTCTAAATGAAAATCTGGGATTTGCATTGGAGCTTGCTGAAAGCCAGTGTTAATAATTAATAACGATAAAAATGCTAATCTGTTATTAATACATTATGTTCATTCATCATTTATTTACACATCATAAGTCTTAGACAATTTTCCAAATAATATAATATTTTTGTATATTAAATAATATTTTGAAGAATAACATAACCAACAACTTAGAGCAGACATAATTGAAGGGCTTTTTAATCTCATTAGAAAATAAAGACAAACAAAAGAAATATATTATATATATTATTTACGAAATAAAACGTATAACAAACCTCGTTCAAAACTATTCTTGATGTCATTGACTTCCACCTGTGACCCTGAAACCCTGAAAATACCCTGATGTTGCAGACCTGAAGGAAAATACAAAACCACAGTTCAACTTATGCCAAAGCACATCCACATCAGATCTTACTTGCTATTTTTATACTGAACAAAAGATAAATAAACACGTATACCCACCGTACAGATTTATAAAGCGAATACAGCTTTCAACAATCAGAGGAATGGCCTTCCCAGAGTCCTGCAAACAGAAATATCCCAAAATCAAGACCTATATTTCAGGTTTGGAACTAACACACTCAAAAAAATGTTTTACTGTGTTTTTTACTAGAATAAGAAGTACACTTTAATGCTTTAAAATAATTACATTTGTAGTTTAGATTTTGTAAATAATTTTCTATATATAAATATATTATTGTCTTTCTAGTTCAAATATTAATCAAATATTTCTATTCACCAAAAATATTATGTGTAGATTACAAAATCTGTATTTATCTGATAAATACACTTTTTTAAGTGTATGTAATGGAAAGATTTAGAGAAGTTAAAAGTTGGATTTTTAATCAATTATTCAACTATTTTTCATTTAATGTTTTTAAAAGACCTAATCTTGTAAACATAACTGTTTATTTTCGTGTTATTTACTTAACCACGTAAAATATTTTTAACAGCGATTTTGGAAACACAACACATTGGATATACCTGGTTTCTGCTGTGAGAGTTTCGGCGACGGCTAAAAAGGGGAAAAATAAAAAGAGACACGTAGTGAAACAAGAGAACGAGTATTAAAAAAGGTCACCAGGACCTTTAGAAATATCAAGAGGATTCATAATAGCAGCTGTAAAAGGGCATTTAATGAGGAATTGAGATAATAAAATATACCTGGTTGTCATGATGTCTGCTCTGTAGCCTGTGGACAAAGAGATCATATTAGATGAAGTGTATCAACCTTCACACAGAAATCTAATTCAGTTGTTAATGATTTCCGTCACACCAATGAAATGAACACATGATCTGCATCTTAATGCTGTCAATCACTAATGTTGAACAGATCGTCAGGCATCGATGTGGATATTGCATATTTTGATAAAATACACTTTAAATATTTTTCATGTTTATAATTATTTATGAATTGGCAAATTTGTAAAAAAAAAACTTCATAAAATATTATGTATAAATCCCAAAACAAAGAATTTAATGTTCAGTATAAACTGACCTTCGGCGATGCTCCTCTTCAGCATGTCATGTTTGGCCTGTAGTTTAGCGATGAGATTACTGCCTTCCAGATACTCTTTGAGTTTCTGTAGTCACACAAATACACACAGTCAATAATAATCTAATTACACAACTAATTGATGATGGAATTAGTCCTGGTCATCCTTCACAGGCCATAAACTAAGTTTTAAAATACTGACGTTGCTTTAGGGCAAGACGAGTGCATTGATCCAGCAGACAGAGCTCTACAAATCTACAGCCATCCGACATGAAGCAAGAAAACTGCCTGTGTGTTTTAAGGTTTAACTAAGAGGTTGAGATAGGGTGTCTTGTGGGAATATATTTCGCTTTTTATAAAAACAATAAATGATCAATGATTAATGAGAAAAAAAGTATATTAAAATATTGAAATATTACAATTGCAATTAAAATGCAAGAAATTAATTACAACAAACAATAACAATTACTGTTGAAATGCAATCAATCATCATTAAGGTATTAAAATAAATCGTTATAACACTATTCAATTGCAATGAATACTTAATTTGTAAACCATTAAAATGCAATAAGTAAACTATTTTTGAACAATTAAAGTTCAATAAATCATTATTAAACTATTTAAATGCAATAAATTAATAATTTGCTAAAAATATTCCACAAATTATTATTAAACTTTTAAAACATTAAATAAATTATTATTAAAATATTGCATTGTAATCAAAAACTTATTAAACTAATAAGGTCCAATAAATAAATGATTAAACCATTCAAATACATTACAAAAAGCATTAAAAAAAAGCATACAACGAAAAAGTTTTTAACTATTAAAAACTGCAAGAAAGAATAAATTATGAACAGATGACAATATTGTCTTTCCAACTCCTGATGCTGCTATGAATATGGAGCAGTCTGTGTTTGTTTTTGCATGCGTTGTGAGATTTACTGTGAAATAGAAGAGCTCGGTCTCCTGCTGGTTGGCGCGTCTCTTGGCCAGGCTGGGTTTGCTGAGGTAAGTGTCTGATACGCTGGATTTGACAGACTCTGTGGAACGGCTGTGCTGGAAGCTCTCGGACACATCGTAGTCCTCCATGTTCACCATGTCCTGGACGGTGCTAAGGGTGGCTTCCGACGTCTTTTTCACCTTAACGTGTGACAGAAATATACATTAAAGAGATGTGTATGAAAACTTTCATATCATAACATCTTGAGAGTCTCCAGTCACTGCTATAATATAGCATTCATCAGCAACACTGTCCTGCCCTTCACATGCTGAGAGCTGTCCTGCCAACAACAGGAGATCAACAAGCACCCACGCCAACTGAGATGAAGACAATGTGTACGAATGCGTAGGAGAGTCTATAGCTATGATTGGTGTGCATATATAAAATCCTATCACATAAAGAGGGAAAGAGAGGGGAATGGAGAAGTAAAATGTGTGTACACATGTCATCCCATTTTTATCCTCGACGGGGTACCGCAGCTGCCTCGGTGCTCATTTTTGAGGACAGGATTTCATGTAAGTGTGTGTGTGTGTGTGTGTGTGTGTGTGTGTGTGTGTGTGTGTGTGTGTGTGTGTGTTTGTGTACCTCCTCATTTTCAATCTTCAGCGTAGAGAGGCGAGACTGCAGCTGTTGAAACCGGAGAAGCAGCTCGGCCTGCACCTGCGGCAATGCAGTGATCTGATTCACCTGAAATATTGTTTATAGCCAATTTAAAAAATGATCACATTTCATAAATCATCTAAATCAATGGATATTCATGTAACAATATTATCAATAGCATGAAATCACAACAGCAAAACTGTCACATGACTATATGGAAAGTTAGGTCTTCCTGGAGTAACACTTACAAGATACTTTCCTTTATTATAAGGATTTTAAAGTCAATTGACTCAATTTATATTTGATCTCCCACCTATAAGCAACAGTTACAATTAGAGGATAAAAAGGACAGAATATCAAATTGTAAAATATGTTTCAATGTCATCATTTGTCTTTTAAAAATATTGTACTTAATATCGTACCGCTGACATTTTACTGATCTATTATCGTACAGTGAGATTTTGATATCGTTACATCCCCATTAATGTCAATAACCACAAAATATTTCAGTTTTTTTACAAGATGGTATTGTAAAAACAATTTAATTTGAAATACATTGTCACAATTTTGTATATTAATGTATTACTTTTCATCTCCATTAAAAAATAATTGTCTGTTAGATTTGTGAAAAAAATGAATACACCAAATTGATATTTTTCTGTACATTCATTTGTACAAACTCTCTCTCTCTGTTCATTCATTTATTTTAACTCTCTTTTTTAACTAAATATACATTTTTAGAACGATTATATTAAACACTAGGTGGCGTGTGACCTGATCTCCCATGTGTGGTTGAAAGTTGAAGCGTGCAGGTGGGGTAAACGCTGTGGGGTGAGTCTCCATAAAGCGTTGACGGTCACTACTGGGGTCCAGCCCCTCCACAGCCCCCTCTAAAATATCCAATCCCTCATGCCGAGACGTTTCCATGCTGTATTCCGCAGACAGGTAGGTCCGTAACGCCCGACTCAAGCCCGCGTGGTAGCCCAAATCACAACACTGGTGACAAAGAACACATTGATGTTTTAACATAGTCGGAGGAATGCAAGCGGGGCTGTCAATCATAAATAATTACTCAAAATAAACCATTAGGCATTAATCCAGAAATGATCCTAGACACAGCTTCTGTTTTCAGGGATAATTTGAAGGGAATTTATCCAAGCTTATACTATATCTCACTTTCCACCCCCACACATGCTCTCTATTCCACCCACCCACGTGACAATAATTCTCCTGCTGCCTTTATCTCAGTGTGAGCAGGTTTGACCTCCGTGAAGGTCGAGAAGACACGGCCAGATACTGCTGACCGTGTTCAGCCTGTTGCAGGGTTTAATAAGCAAAACACACGACACAGCAAACACTGGTGCAGGAGTGATGTGTGTGAGGAATACATTCCCTCTGTATGAATGTGGAATCCGTCACATCCAGCAGACTCTTCCAGAATGTGGGTTTTAAAAGTGTGTATGTGTGTGCACAGTGCACAGCATGAACATTATGTTCTATGCATGGAGCTGGATGCTCCAGTACAATGTTCAAACTCCATCGCACATTGGAATAAACCAAATCAATGCGAAACAAATTATTAAGAGGCAATTTCTTATTGACTTAACTTGAAGGCTACCTTAATATTTGTAAACCAAACAACTGGTATAGTATATATATATTATAATTTATAACATAATCCATATATAACGATGTATAGAGGATGACGACATAAAAGTTATATGACCAAATTTCCAGTAGACATATGCAAACTAAAATCATATAAACTACATAGAATATAAATTGATATATAGGCTAATTTCGGTCCAGGCAGGTGAAACCATCTATATATTACAGTATTGTTAAATTGAGCAGTTTGCTTATATCGAGCAAATTTATTAATAGAACATTTCTGATAATTACAACTTAATTTTTTTAAGTGGCAGTTAAATAATTGCAGATTACTTTAAAGCTCAAACAAAAATTAAATGGTCTCATTTACTTGCCCTTATGACACTTTAGAACCTCTTTGACTTTCTTCAGGAGACCACATGAGAAGATATTTTGAAGAATGTTGGTTATTGACACCCGTTCATTTGCATTTTTTCTGTGCCTATACGACAGAGTGAATAGGTGGCACTGCTGTTCGGTTCCCAACATTCGTGAAAATATCTTTGTGCGTTCATTTATCTAAATATCTTTAAGCCAAATTATGCAATTTCCAAAATCAACAGCTCAACCTATACATGATTTGAAGTTTACTATTGAGAGTTAATGAAGGATAACAAATAAGTTTGACATTGCATATTTAATACTCCAGAGTGCTATACAATTCATTTGTGTAATTTATTCATAAAAATATCTTCCGCACAAAAAAAAAAAAATCAAAAACTAGATTTTTGAATATTAATGATTTAAACAAGGTTTTACAAGGACAGTGAAGATATAAACAAGAATTTCCTTCCTCCAGTAAACCGGCCTCTCTCCTTCTACTGTTTCTGAATGTGCTAATGTGTTTTGTAATTACAGTCTTACACTGTAACTGGAAGGATTGAATAAAGATCGAGTTTGTGTATAATTAAAAGCAGTGGAGGCTGCCCTAATTCATGATTATTAATCGAGACAATGCTCCATTACTTTGAATGCAGTAAATAAATGAATCCACGGCAGGAAATTGCTCCCCCGATCTGAATCGGATACTCACGTCAATCAAATGCGACAGGTCATGGATGTAATATTTAAACAGAGATGCGTTCGTCGCCTCCAGGGTCAACAGATACTCGTTCCGAGCCTTCATGACCTTCAGTTTGTTCTCAGAGTACTTGGCTTGACGCTGGAGAAAAGGAAAGAAAGATGGTTGAAGGAAGGGCAGAAGATAAAATGTTTTTATTGACTGAATATTGATGGGCTTTGTTTCCAATGTCAGTGTGTCAGCACGATGAGGCCCGTCTCAGCTACTGTATCACTGTACCGATTGATTTGTAATTGCTCCTTTAATTAAAGTTCCTCGTCTGTTGGTTAAACCCACAAATATTTCAGGCAACAGTATCATTAAATCAAGCAGGATTCATGCATTACAACCTTGAAGAACTTTGAGCTCACCCACCCATCACTAAAACCCACATGTGTATAATCCTAAAAATAAAAAAAACACGTATTCACACTCCTGGTGTTTCAATCACCTATGTAACTTTCAAAATATAGAAGATATTTTGAGAAATGTCTCGGTTTTGTTTCCATTCAGTGGATAAAGTGGAACACAAAAGATATTTTGAGGAATGTCTCAGGGGTTTTGTCTCCATACAATTGAATACAAAGGATATTTTGAGAAATGTCTTGGAAGGTTTGTATCCACAAAGTTGAATATAATAGATATTTTGAGAAACGTCTCAGCGGTTTTGTGTCTATACAGTTGAACACAAATGACATTTTGAGAAATGTCTTAGAAGGTTTGTATCCACAAAGTGGAACACGATAGATATTTTGAGAAACATCTCAGCTGTTTTGTCTACATACAAATGATCACAAAAGATGTTTGAGAAATGTCGTAGCTGTTTTGTATACACTTAAGTGAAACAAAAGATATTTCGAGAAATGTCTCTTTGGTTTCGTATTCATATAGTGGGGGAAAAAAATATATTTTGAAAAATTTCTCAGCACTTTTGTTTCCACACAGTGGAACACAATAGATATTTTGAGGAATGTCTCAGTTTGTGGAACAGAAAACATATTTTCATAAAAGTCTCTGTGGTTTTGTATCCATACAATAGAGGTCAATGGGTCAAAATGTGTTCTGCAGGAACATTTCTTGTGTTCTGCAGAAAAAGTAAGACGGTAATAACATTTTTAATCAAAATTAAAGATTGAAAAATAAATTAAATACAAATATAAAAAATATAAACACATTTTTTCCGGTCAGTCATTGAACACTGACCTTACCTATTGGGATATTTTGGCTGCCCTCTCTGTCAAATCCTGTAACAATTGCTCATTCTAACCTCTCTTCCCCCATAAGTTATAAAAGAGAAATTGATGTACTTCAAACCGAAGCGAACACTCGATCTGTCATGGGGACATTTCACTTGAAAACAAATGTTCTGAAGAGAGACTATATATAAACACAGCTTGAGTCACACATTCAGCAAGTCTCTATTGAGGTGCTGTTTTCACTGTAAATGTGAAAATAAACCCTGATGATGACGTTAAGAGTTTTACATGGTTCCACAGAAATGCATCAATAATGCAATAAATCAACCGAAGCTATAGCACACTTTCTACTTAATAATATTAAAGGAAAACCTCAAAGCCGACATAATGATGAAACCCAAAATAATTAAAGCATCACCAAAATGAAATGCATTTAATTTTCAGGTTTGATATAACTGAAAGGAATTCTATTCTGCAATAAATAGACATTCTGAAATGCTTGGACAAGCCAACAACATTTCTTAAAGGCATTTTAACCCTACTCTGCATTTCTTAAACAACAGCAACTAAAGTATGTATTAAAACTCTAAGAGCAAATCACGCAAAGACATTCTTAGAAAGCACAACCAGTTCACAAAATGAATCTTCACGGCTTTTGTAACGTGTCTGTTAAATTTAAATATAACATGTATATAGAAGTCACCTTCTCTTTCATCTTCTGGATCTTGCGGGCAGCGTTGCGTCGTTGGTGGCGATCTTCTGTGCGCAGGCTGAAGACGGCCTCACCGCCCCGGCCCTGACGTTCACCCTGTCTTTCTGCCTCCTTAAGTTTATTTTCTGCGCTGAGAGTCTCGCTGTGATACATGTGATATGTCTTCATCACCTATAGGGGGTACAGCGCCAAAAAACGACATTACACATAATGCGCAAGTCAAGTAACCGAAACCAACAGTTTATACATGTGATTCAGTTATCACACCATGTGAACTCGGTGGATTGTAAGTAAATGCTCGTCATGTTGACAAAAAGCTCGGTTGACAGATTTAATGCGTGTGGTGTGTTTTTATTTTTAGACAGATTATTTATTTAAAAACTGGAAGCTTTTAAGGTTCAGTCTTGTCAGACAAGCTAACTTAAAGACCGGATTTTCGCATCAGTATATACATTTACGCACTGTTTGAAAGGACCATCATTGTTGCTTTTTGTCTATTTTAGATGCGAACACGGGATACATATGTTTCTAGTTGCACCATCACCACACCATTAGTGACCAACATAAACATGAAAATCCTTAGCCGGTCGTACCTACACGACGATGCTAAAACGCAGACACAGATGAAACCGTCATCACAAAACAAAAAGAAAAGCAGAAATCCCAGAACAAATGACAGATTGATGGAAGAGATGCAGAAGGGATACGGGGCGATTGAGGGAAGAAGATCTAGAGAGTGTTGATAACAATGATAGTGAATGAAGTATTGATGGAATGATAAAACGAGAAAGAGAAACTTGAAGTGGAGGGATGAAAAAGTCATTCGAAAAGAAATTGAGAGGAGGATGAGAGTGAATGAGGTGAGCTCACCGTGTAGAGTTCATTAAGAATCTTCATCAGGTCTTCCTGCAGCTGGAAAATGATCTCTTTGCTCTGAAAGGCCAAAAATAAACACATTAAAAAAGCCTTGAAAATACTTTGATAACATCCCACCAATGTGACTACAGCACAATAAAAAAAAACGATAGCAATTATGTTATACAAGAATGAATATTCAAATGCATTTAATCTAAAATTGTCAATTGCAAGGGTTATTACATTTTACATTTTTATGTACACAGTTTTAATAAATTATTGCAGTTGTTTCAAAGGACAAAGGTGGTAAAAACGATAGTTAAATAAAACGGCAAAGGGACAGTTCATTTCTTTTGTTGCCTGCGTTTAAGTAGTCATCTAATGTGTTTTGTAGTCCTGTGACCACATTAACTTGGTTTCTGTCCACGAGATTAACTTAAAGTGTTGTTGTGCGAAACAGGAATTCACTTTCTATAAATAAACCATTGTGTTGCGTTCTACAAACCCAAAGACAGCAAGTGAATAATGAATGAGGAATCTAAGTGAAATAAAACTACATGCTCTTCTGCTTTTGTCCTAGAGACGATTAAGACTGCTTCTCCTAGCTAAGATTAAAAGTCAAAAACCAAGTGCATATATTTGGGCCAACAGAGATTTGGAGAGAAATGGCGGCACCAAAAGCATAATAGAAAAGTAATATTTTATTTTTATGCATTATTAACTGACAGAAACGGGGGCTCGTGTTTACCTGCGCGCATGCACATGTCCTCACCTTCTTAAGCAGACGCATGTTGTCCTCGCTGACATGCGTGAAGCGTGTGATGACATTATTGAGGTACAGGTCGCTGAGAGTGGCATGGTCTTTACTTTCTCTTCTCACCTGGTTCAGGAGCAAGTACCAGCAGTTCACGGGAGACAGCAGGTTCTGATCTTTTCTGTAGAATAATATGAACACATCTTTAATGACGTTTGCTTCATTTCAACCTAAGAAAGTCCTTAACGTGACAGGCTCCCCCAAAATTCAAATTGCTGCAGAACTGCAGAAAACACATTGAAGAGAGTGTTAAGAGCAGTGGCACCCATTCACATCTCTTGTATGGTTACAAAATCAACAAGCGAATTGATGCCAGTTACCAACATTCTTCAGAATATATTCTTTTGTGTTCAGCAGGAAAAAAGGCATACAGATTTGAAGTAACAATTTTGTTCATTCTCAAGAAACTGCTTAGGTTAATATGTAGATTTCTGAATCATCATGAGGCAAAGCAAAAGTACTCCAGCCCACAAGATCTCAATAAATTCAATCAGAGCTGAATACACTCAGGAGAGTCATTTCGAAATTTTCATAATAAATGACTCATTACTTAATATCAACACGTACTCCAGTGATTTCAAGTTAGTGTTCTTGATATCACGCTCCAAAAACACTTTCACAAACACCTTGTGCATTTTACACAATGCATTTTTTATGCACACAGGACAATAATTATGGGAATACTGTACTTTGGAAAATGCTTTAATTGAGCATGCATCTATGCATCTTTATCATGTTTGGCAAGCATCATGTGTGCAAAGTGTTCAGTAACGTCTACCAAGCTTTTGGTTATTTGTGCATGTTGCCCATTCGGTGTAAAAGCATTTTGCACGTTAAACCACCTGGTAAGGTAACACGCCATTTTGTTTCATACACTTAATCTTCAATATTAGCAGCAAAGACAATAGGAAGCCATTTTAGACTTTTTCAGAAGCCAGTCACTAATCGCAAAGCTCAGCGGGTATCCGATGGGACAGCCCCAAGAGGACCAACACAGATACTGTGCCCAGCATGAGGGACACAAAACGCAACAGAGGAGAAACTGTGAAACTCTCCCTCTCTCTCATCCCTCAACTCCTCATTTTCTCAGCAGAATGCCATCTGCATTAATGAGATGGCAAATACACAGACGCCTGTACACACTTCCACACACACTCAAACACATCCGCAATGAGAACAATAAATACAGCACAGGCATCGCCTCTCTTCTGCCATCTCTGATTTTTCAAACATGAAGCCAAGCATCACGGGTAAAATATTCCAGACGATGCCCTTGCCGACATATTCAAAGCAAAACCAAATCAGACGCAAGGCGGATGGGCAATTTATTTGGAGGTGACTGAAGGAAACGCACACCTGGGCGTTTGAATCTGCTCCGATCCGTTCAGAGAAAATTACCTTTCAATCATTCATGGGCATTTGAAAATGTTGCATGCCATGTGGACAAAAAGCTGTTGCAGCCATTCAAGCGTGATCACTCATGATTTTTCAACCGGCAGAGAAATTTTAAGGCCCTTCGAAACACAAATGCAGGTTGCTTATATTGGATATTCTTTGGTTTATCACATATATATATTTAGAGCTCTCACACTTCGAGTAATTTATTTTTATAAATGTCTAGCCAAGAATTCAAAATTCATCGTAATACAACAATTCTCAATCACAAATTTTTAATTGAAAGTAAATGTTATCATTTCTCAATGACAAATATTTTTTAATTACTTTGGTTGTGCAAAGCGAGTAATACTTTATACTAACATGAAAAACCAAAGGAACCCTTTATGAATTTTAATTGGTATATTGGGGTTTCGGGGTCCTCTCAAACTCAAAACATTTTTACATGAAACAATTTACACATAAAAAAAATATACCATGTTCAATTTATTTAAATCTAGGTAAACAAATAAGCAAATCTGATCATCACAAGTATTTTGTAAGAATTCACCAAGTCACGCATTACACATATATATATGTTAATACATTCTCTTTTATTAGATAAGCTTAAAAATATTTTTGAAGGGATTTTTTATATTTTCAATTTAAATCTATAAAATGTTTTTATTAAGTTATTACACTTTTCATTGGTGTGTAATTCATGTTATTTAAAAAACACATTTTATTCGATATTTACTATGCCACATGGAACATTTTTACAGTGCACACACTAAATAAATCTTTGTTCATAAAAAAAAAAAAAAGTAATTTGTCTTCTTCAAGATGTGCAAGACAGATGCACTCACTTGTACTGCTGGTGGTCCTTGGTGCTTCTTGTCTTGGCCATAAAACGCTCGGCGAGCTTCTCCAGGTTGCGTGAATATTCGCTCTCGATCTCGGCCTTTTTCCTGAAGAAATCCTGCAGGTCCTGCAGGAGCTGAACTCTCATATCCGTCTGTTGCTCCAAACATTTCTGCTGCTCCACTAACTGTGATCGTATCTCTGTTAACACACACACAAACTTATTTTAGACAGTGTTAATAAAATGACAAATTCTTTGGATGGATGACATGATGGCTGCAATATAACGACATCACGTAGTGTGTCTTTGGGTGACCTGAACACAATGTGGGCAGTGATGGGTGAAGTAGTGTTCTCTGAAGCAAAGGTTTTCTTCTAACAAGCCGTGCAAATTCTTCCTTAACAACACACTGGTTATCACACTCGCTGCCGTTGCCAAGACAACAGGTAATGGAGTATCCCATGAGGATTAGTGTGTGTGTTGAATGGGAAGGGGCATTATAGATTCTCTATCCAAGCTCTCATCTCCACTTCCTCTCCTGACATTTACCAAAGGAACACTTCCTCCGAAAATGATCATTTTTGTTCTGTATGTCCATCAGATGGCCGCTTCATTTTCGGATGAACCATCCCTTTAAAAACGCTTTCCCCTCCTGTGTTCCCTTAACCAGTTTTCTCCTTTCTCCCTCACACGTTCCCCCTCTCTCTCTTCAGTCCAACTGTTTAATGTCACACTGCCTCTCTTACAGCAGCTCGAAATAACAGATGAGACAGCAGGCTTGGCATGAGCTCTGGGTGGGTGTGAGGGTGTGTGTGGGAGGGTGGGTGAGACTGTGAGAACTGGGGACCTGTGCATTCGTGGTGTGTTCGGCATTAGTGATATAAATATGAGAAGCAGTAAATCTTACAGACACAAAAGGTCATTTGACACATGCTTTTCATTTTCCAATAGGATAGTTTCCCTAAAAATGGAAATTCATGAATTACAAAATAGACTCAGAAGAATCAGAATCTTTATTGCAAATATCTAGTTGTTCCAAACCTGTACACATTCTTTGTTCGCAAAGAAATAAATTCGAATTTGAATGCTTGCAACCGGATACATTGACTACAATTGTAGGTAAGATGAAAATGATAGTCAACATTTTTCTTTTTGACATTCTTCAGAATATCTCATTGTTTGTCTAACACATCAAAAAATAAGTGATTCTTCTACTATGGTAGTCAAGCCTAAAAACTGTTTGGTTACACGCATTCTTCCATATATCTTTCTATGTGTTCTTCAGATCAAAGAACTGAATATAGATTTGGGACAACTGAAAGGTGGACAAATGCCAATTTTTCATTTTTGGTAAACAATCCTTTTAATGGGCTAGAACCGCACTCAATATTTTCTGATTAAGCGCAAAACAATTTACACGAAAAAGCTTTGAAATTAAGTAAATATTTGGTTCGAATGTTGTGTATATGCAATGTTTACTTCTATAAGAATTCAATAACTTTATAGATTATATTACAAATACATATTTGTTAAATACAACCATTTTTGTTACATAAAATTAAAACATATTTGTAGCTTGTTTGTTTAATTTTTAATCAATTAGTTTTCCACAAAAAAAATCTATTCAGTGTTTTTTTTTAAGATTATAGTAGGTTTATACAACTTAAATTTAAAAAAAATTTACAGTGCACAAAAAAATAGAATTTGTTTTAAGTCTAAGTACAATAAATACTATTAAATAAATTCTAACAACTTATTAATTACATATGATAATATAAGACATAAGTATTATATTGAATAATAAATATATTACAATAAATTATTCTTGATGGGTTAGTTTCTGTACATCAATTTGCATTGGTATAAAAATATACCGATGCCCACAAAATTTTATTTTATCAATTATTCCTCTTTTATAAATTTTTGAAAAACAATGTTCTTCATTTACACAATATTAATAATGGCCCTTGAAAAGTCTAGTTAATTTATCTACATACAATAAGTGTTTATTTTTATCATATTACATGCTACATTGATTCTGACATGTTTTAAAAAAATTTTTTTAATTGATATTGAGAAACAAAATGCACAAGTAACACAGTTTCTGAAGTTTCAATAACTATTAAATAACTGTTTAAATAATTGTTATACAATAGCAATATCACAAATATCTTAAATCCCAAAATGGTGAACTGCATGGCAGTTTAATTGGACTGGCTTATAAATATCTGTCTATCATTAGGAGAGCCGGGATTGACAGAGTGCTTCTGAAGAACATCCCAAGGGAGCCGATATCCGAATGCAACAAAGCGTATCTTCTCATGGACTGCCCACAGGCTCCATCCTTTAATTCTACACTATACATGTCTGTCAACTCAAAAGCATCCATTGAGAATGTCTAACCGGTATTTAGCTAATAGGCTTTAATTTAGAATGTCTTTCTTCCTAAGCATAGTCGCTTATAGATTAAATAATCTATAATAAAGATTATTGGTTTAGAGACGCTCATATACATTGACATCTTTGGTTCCCATACATTTACCCTTCAATCATCTCTTTTATTTTTAGTCCTCTAAAGTTTCTGTCGATGTCGTACATGACCTTTGAACTTGTGACCGCGGTGAGCACGTCTGATACCCTGCAGCATGCGCCCGACCCAGACTGTCTCCATGGCAACAAGGCTTCTGCTCAGCAACCTGAGAGCGTGAGGAGTGTGCTGGCATGCTGTATAGCAGCACACGTACGACTGTGCGCATACACATATTCACATGATCTAAGAAAGAAGGAAGTCTATACCACAACAGCACAGAAATAAACATGTAACCTACACAAACACAAAAATTACCCATTTGTTGTGTCATAAGAGAGGGAACTTGAACACTTTACAGACCTTAACTCATGTCAGCTATTTTCTGTATGCTAATTTGGCCCATCTCATTTCTTTTCAGACAAAATTAGTGTAAATCTAGTTAAATGTGTTATTCTTGCGACACTCCTATCTTACACACAAAAATGTTTCCCCCACATTCTCATTAGAAATTCTGAATCATAAGCCTCCAAGTCTGAAGAATCATATGTCAAAATGTCCCAACACAGCAGGGAGTGTGTGTGTGTGTGTGTGTGTGTGTGTGTGTGTGTGTGTGTGTGTGTGTGTGTGTGTGTGTGTGTGTGTGTGTGTGTGTGTGTGTGTGTGTGTGTGTGTGTGTGTGTTAGACTAATGCTCATCCGCATGTGTGGAACTCTGTGGAAACCTCAGCAGATTTCCACTAAATTAGGTTGCCCGTTATTCACGAACTCCTCTTGCGTGTCTATTAATTAAACAGCATGACTAATTGCAGTTTTTGTTCTATTTGTTTTTAAAATGTCTAAAGCTTTATTTGTCACATGCAAACGTAGCCATTATGATATGAAGTGAAGTGCTCGGTACAACACACCTGAATATGCAATAAAATAATAAAGTTTAGGCATACACAAAAGAACATAAGTAGAAAGACATCGGAAAAACTGTAGGATTTTTTTGAATAATTAGAAAAAGAATAAAGATAAGATATGGATATAAATCCAGCAAACAGCAGAAGAACAACTATTCTCAGTTTATTAAGCATTCTACTGGTTCAATCTAAATTATTAATTTCATTTTTCATTTTCTGAACACAGAAAGTTTAGAGTCTGGAAGGGCAATTAAATGAAAATCTTTGGTTAAAACGTAACACGTAGACAGTCTTTAAGCAAGACAAACCAATTCTGCATTCAAGAACGAAAAAAGACAAATGTTTTTTTTTTTTAAATCACACTGCAAAAAAATTCTATTTTGTGCAGATAAGATGAAATACACAGAAATCTCTTTGGAAAATATGACACGGTTGTGTTAAAAAGGGACTGTTACTTTTAAATTTAGGAGAGGTGATAAGATTGTATCTATATAAGAGATGGCAGGAGAAAAGACATGAAAAACACAGGGCAGTAAAGTGACATCATACTGAAACAGTTTTCCCTAAAGTGGAACAATTTTTAAGAACCATCATAAAGAATCATCCACAACGAACGAGTCAAACTTATAAAATCTATTAAAGTTAACTTAAGGATAGATTTAGACTTTCTCAAGACGTGAAACCAGAAAGGAAAGTCAACGCCAGGCTTCAGTTTGGTACCGCAGTACATGTGGTCCTCAGTCTGTGGTCCACACGGCTTTAAACAGATTACAGGATCAATATCTATACTTGATTAATGAAACTTACAAGACTTCCATTATAAATACATGCAGTGGGTGGCTGTAAAATCTCTCTAGTCTCATCGAATATTCAGCCCTTACCAAAGTGCCTATTTGTTTGCTGTCTATTCTCTAACAAAGGAAGTGAGGCCATATGTTGTTTCCAGTCATTATATTGAAATATGACCGGCACTTAAATGCGGATTCATAAGGAGGGGACAAAACTGTACACATGTACATACATTACTTGCATTCACCAACTCCTTTAAAATCCCTTGTTGTCGACATCTGGTCCTTGTCCACCTCTGAGCATTGGCCATCATCTTACATCCACCAACACCTTGAAATATTTTGCTTCAATGTCATTTTACAAGTATTGAATTTCCATAAATAATTGCTTGAGTGAATTTGTAAGTGCTTCATCACATTGGGATGGACTTAAAGTGATAGTTCACCCTAAAATGGAAAGTCTGTTATGTATTATTCAGTGGTTGTTCCAAATTATAAATATCTTTGTTTGGTTGAACTCGGAGAAAGATATTTGGAAGTATGCTCGTTTCTAAAAAGCTCGTGAACCCAATTGACAACAAATAAAAAAATGAAATAAAGTGATAGGTAAAATTACTTTTTGTTGTCCAACATTCTTCAAAATATCTCATTTTGTTTTCAACTGAATTAGGATTTTTTTTCCAACAACAGTCAATGGGGCCATAAAAGGTTTGCAAGCATTCTTCCAAATATTTTTTATCTGTGTAGAAATTCATAGATTTAAAAAAATGAGATGAAAATGAATATATATACACTTTCCTGTTGATATTAAACCAATAATTTATTTTCAGTGCAACAAAGAAAATATATTTTTAAAAATGACATAAAATCATGTATTCAAATTGAGGAATTGAAGTCAATGGGCTTTATTGCTGAGAGGTTACCAACATTCTTCCAAATATCATGTCAAAACAAGACATCAAAATAATTCTTACATTTTCCTATTTTTGTGATTTTGCCCTTTAAATAGACAAGTAAATGTGTATAAGCATGACCACACAAAGCAGTTTGTGTCCATGTTATCTGTGTACTCCCGCACTGCATGTTTCACAAGTGTCTAAAGCTGGTACACAGATAATCAAATGTCACATGCCAAACGATAATCTCTGACTCTAAAAGGCACAGGACACAATTCTTATTGTCAAATCTGAATTAGTCGTCTTCTGAATTACCATTTTTGTTCGCATCAGAGCAGCAGAAAAATATAGAGATGTTCCATATTGATCTTTGAATATGGGGAACATTTCAGATGCAAAACCCATATATCTGAGATACAATACATTTTTGTGCATTTCACTTTTTCCTTACTAGGCCTTAGACTAGAATTCTTTACATTAAAGATCATTCCCTCCCTTGAGCGGAACTCTCTGTTCTTCCTAGGCACACGCTCCGCCCCGAACACAGATTCCGCTCATCCCATCCATCAAAGATGGCCAAATAAAATGAACTATTGATGCTCAAACAATATACGTTCACAGGTGGTGACCCTGCAACCTCCAGCTAAAGCAAGAGAAAACACCTCTGGACCGACACACTTCATAACCCGATAAAGAGCCATCGAGTCCCTGGCGTAAACCATTTTATGTCACTCTATAATGGCTTTGAAGGAGGAACCTGAACGAAAAATGAAATGTCTTGTACGCATGTGGATCCCCAAGCAATGATTCTGATCCCGACTGTCACACCAGATGGAAGAAATGCATCTGTGGTTTCTATGATGCGTGTTTGTCGGCTGTGCCACCACACGTGTGTGTCTGTGTTGGACTGGATGGCAGCCAGAAACGCAACCCAACATCAAATCTCAAGAGAGATTAAGAACGGCATTATGGCAATGTCACAATGTATAACAACATGTATCTTGCTTCTTCTGGTTAAAATGTTCAAAATCGCCAAACCTTACGGGATAAACCTGCTCATACACAATTACAGTAAGAGTAGTGCTCTGAGATTTTGTAATACAAGCTTTCCTTGCACCCCTCGAGTGCTTCAACAACCTTCTCATTGCAGATTTTCTGCTGACCGAGCAAACATGCGATTTTGAGTAATGCGCCCGAGCGCGCATGCGCACGAGAGGTTTGTTTTTCCACATTACATTTGCTCCGAATCCTGTGTGAGTGGGCAGGTGGAGTCAAGGTCATGTGCCTATCTTTCTTCCAACTTCCTTCCTTAGAGAAATCCATTTCCAGTTTGGACACAGTCCAAACTCAAGCACATCGGGTTGTGCTGGAGGAATTGTGTAAAAAATTTCTCCAAAGACGAATCGAACCCATGACCCCTGAATGCGTTCAGGCAGTCGTGTCACACGCATGGACAAAAGGCATTTAAGTGCACGATAGGCATTTGGAAAAGGTCACCTTCCCAATCACAAAGTCCCGAATAAATCAACAGAAGGCACGATGACAATTAAGCACATGCCCGTGTGAATGGCAGCGTGCATGTGCATTACCGCTGAGAATAGCAATGCTATCCCTCATGATCATGAACACTCAATCTGTTTCAATCCATCCTTGGTCACAGTACTGTATGCCACACACTGCCGTACGTGTGGTCCATACTAAGCAGCACTGCTGCGGCAGGAGGATTCCCTGATCCTGCTCCCTGACACACACTTACACACACACACCCATCGTTTCCCATTGGACATTCACACAGGGGTTGGTGGTTGAGTATCCATGGAAACATGTACAATGCAGCAAGAGCCTGTTGCCAGTATTGTTGGAAAAAGGAGCAACCAAGAGTACACATGCGCCTCGAAATCCCATCCCTTACGAGCCAGGCAGAAGAGGCGCAGTGGCCCAAATAGTACACCGATCCATCACCATCTGATACAGGTTCATGAGTTGCCTAGAGACCACCCTTACCTCAATCACCATTGGCCAATGGTAGCCGAGAGTACAACTTTGGCCTTCTTGAGCTCAAAAGCACCACGAACGACGCCACTCATTTTCTCAAACCAGTATTTTACTCTTGGCGTAGTCTAGGTGAGCACACCTTCGCCCTGACTACAGCTCGAGCACTGGAGACAGGGGTTGCCATGCAGGTTGCCATGGAGGCTGCTGCGCGCCCCTGTTCCATTCCATCGATTAAACGAGTGCGCGCACACAATCAGACGCCCCGCTGGAAGGGCAAACACACCATAACAGGGCGTTTTACATATTGACGTTTTTTTAACTTCATTCAATCATGAATGAAGAACACATAATCAAAATGTTCAAGGCAATTCACTCTCTTTTGATGCATACATGGTTTGTTCAGCAATTAAATATTTATAAATGATGGCCAATTATAGTAAGGTGTGCATCACTTTGTAAAGCAAATGCCTGCACGGAGCTTGAGCATGGGATGCAGAACGATCCCAAAGGATGCAGAACATGCAAAAGGATCCCAAAGGATGCAGAAGAATGCAAAAGGATACATAAGGTTGCAGAAGAATGCAAAAGGATACATAAGGTTGCAGAAGAATGCAAAAGGATACATAAGGTTGCAGAAGGATGCAAAAGGATGCAAAAGGATGCAAAAGGATGCAAAAGGATAAAGAAGATCCCAAAGGATGCAAAAGGATGCATAAGGATGCATAGGGATGCATAAAGATGCAAAAGGATAAATAAGTTTCCAAAGGATGCAAAAGGATGCATAGGGATGCATAAGGATGCATAAGGATAAAGAAGTTTCCAAAGGATGCAGAAGGATGCAGAAGGATGCAGAAGGATAAAGAAGATGCATAAGGATGCATAAGGTTGCAAAAGGATGCAAAAGGTTGCAAAAGGATACGAAGGGTGAAAAAAGATGTAGAAGGATAGAAAAGGATTAAGATGCATAAGGATGCATAAGGTTGCAAAAGGTGAAAAGGATGCAAAAGGTGAAAAGGATGCAAAAGGTGAAAAGGATGCAGAGGATGAGAGTGAGTCTCCAGGTACCGGTCAGGTGTGAGACACTTGTCTTACCTTTCACTTGGCTCTCATACTCGGTGATGATTTCCTTTTCCTTCTTGCTCTTCCCCGACATGACGAGCAGGTGTAGTCCAGATCTCTGGCCGCTTCTGTCTGAAACCTCTCCGCTTTTCCGAGACGCGTCCCTACTGTGACCGATGCGTCATATTCTAAGCACGGGCTCCGTGCGCGGTCCGGTCCGGGCGGCTGTGGTCCGTAACGCAACGCGATGACAAACCTCGCACCCGGCAAGCTCAAGGGTTCAAGGGAACCTTCATCACCAAACCAAGGAATGAGCGGGTTCTGTCTCTGGTGCGTGACTTGGAATGCCCAAATCTGTGTCGGGTGTGCGCGGTCTCCACGCTCCTGTCAATGGGTGGGCGGATTGGGGCGTGCATGCGTGTGTGTGAAACACAAAATTGACAAACCCTCCAGCCCTGTTATTACGTCATGCCCTCGCGCTATTTTTAGGAGCTGCAATGGCTAGCAATTAGGGTTAATTGGTTAATTGGGGCATCAATTAGGTGAAAAGAGAGGAACTTGACTTCTGAGATGAGAATGTGTTGACAAGGAAATAAAAAGTAGATAGGACATACAGAAGAAGCATTGCAACTTTTTTCATGAAATAAAGCACAATGTTATAGGTTGCTCAGTGTCCTAATTAGAAAATAATAGAATAGAATAGAATAGAATAGAATAGAATGGATTAGATTAGATTAGATTAGATTAGATTAGATTAGATTAGATTAGAATAGATTAGATGACAATAAAATAGAATAGAATAGAATAGAATAGAATAGAATAGAATAGAATAGAATAGAATAGAATGGATTGGATTGGATTGGATTGGATTAGATTAGATTAAATTAAGTTAGATTAGATCACAATAGAATAGAATAGAATAGAATTAATTAGATTAGAATAGATTAGAATAGAATAGAATAAATTGAATTATAATAGAAAAGCATAGAATAAATTTGAGTATATTAGAATAAAATAAAATAAAATAAATTAAAAAAATTGAAAATAAATAAAATAAAATAAAATAAAATAAAATAAAATAAAATAAAATAAATAAAATAAAATAAAATAAAATAAAATAAAATAAAATAAAATAAAATAAAATAAATGAAATGAAATGAAATGAAATAAATTAAATTAAATCCAATTAAATCCAAATAAAATGCTATACATGCTATACAGATGACATGCTATACAGATGGGTTATGTAAAGTGTATGTACATTATAGAAAGATCTATGAACATATGAGCATATTTTACATTATTGCAATGGATAATAAAGTGCATGAATGTTCCAAGTCTGTAAACAATTATTTAAAATGAAGAATCCATATTTATTCATGTTCTTTAACTAGTAAACTGTGCACTGCAAGGATGTTCATCCAATGCAAAAGTGACATACAAACCATACAGAAACTGTTTTAAAATGTGCATCCTGCCCCCTTCTGGAAGTCTTGTGCAGTCACAGTTAAAATAAACTAGCTTTCCAGTGTCTACCCACTTTGACATAAAGTGGCATAAATGGTGTAGTATGTGCTTTAATGGTCACTTACGTCACACAGCCCCACATCACCCTGGATCAGCAGGGGGAGACAGAGAACAGAAAACAAGCAGCTGTAATACTGATATGAGATCAGTTTACAGAATGAACTGAGTGTGTCCGCAAGGGGTGTGCACAGTATCTCATCAAGGTACAATAAGGTCTTATTGAAATGCCACTTTGAATTACAGTAATTCCTTATGAATTTTCATTTTAATTAGATTATTGTGTCTGGAAAGGACATTAGGATCCTTCCCATATACATGCAGTCAAAACTGACACACAGAAGCAAACACTAATATTGTGATTTATTATATTTTACATGTACATTCATTCATTTAGAAAATGGTTTTAGACAAAGTGAAAAAAGAGGATGCCTTTTACACACAAGATTTGGGACACTTCTGTATCATGTTTTTTTATCCTTTTATCAAAAGATGAACTTCCATAAACTTTTGATTCGACAAAACACAAATATATCATTTAGCAAACACACATGTTTATTCATGACAAAACATTTAATATAATAAAACTGTTTTTGAACCAGATGACCAAAAAATTGAGGAAAGAACAGCCAATCAGAGCGCAGAATAGACAAGGACTCTTTTGAAATTCTTTAAGAAGCTGATTTACACTGAAGATGATCAAATATAATGTTTAATTTGATTTATAAAGTATGCTATATTATATAATCCCATAGTTCTCCTTGATTCATTGTATAATTTTGTGGAAAATGTGAGTTAGTGTCCCAAAACATTTTTCTTGAACTGTAAATTTTTTCAAAAAAAGTCTCTCTCTCTCTCTCTCTCTCTCTCTCTCTCTCTCTCTCTCTCTCTCTCTCTCTCTCTCCTATTTAAAACATACAGATTTACTTATGATTTTATTGACTTCAGTTATGTTAGACTGTTCAAAATGTATCTTTACTTAGGAATCAATTTAATAATATTTCACATCACCTATATGGTCAGAAACTTGATATACATTGTAACACACACACATCAATTAGTACAATTCAGGAAATGTGTTTTTACCCACACCCAAATTCTGCCAATGAGCACTTAATATGTAATGGATACTTTATCACATGAAATTCTCATTCGTAAAGTATTTCTCTTGGGTATCTTACAACACGCTCAGTTCTATATAATCAGGACACAAATGTTCCCCTGGGCCTTTCCAGTCTCCCTCACTCAGTAAACGATAGTAAAGCTTCTGAGCTATGGGTTTAGTGTGTGAAAGTATATTTTAACGTCTACTTTCATTTATAATCGATCAAAGCCATGCCTTATAGCAGAACATTTGCTCTGAGCAATGCTTAATGTCCTGTAGGGTGAATGTTTGGTTGATATGTCCTTAAGATCTTCTCCTGTTTTCTTTCATTTGCAAAATGAACAGGCAATTCATAAAAAATATTGTCTTTACATAGACTTCTTTACATAACAATGCATAACTTTGCAATTATTATAAATGCATGGAAAAATGAAACGACAATGTATGGTTTATTTTAAGAGAACGTATTTGAAAATGTCGGCATAAAGCTAGAAAAATATACTGATGTTTCTATATTTCCCAAAGGATAAAAACTGATTTTGGCCTAATATTTCTAACTGGACAAAGAATTGACAGCTATAATTTATTTAGATTTGGTAAAGGAGAACACATTATGCCAATGAGACCATACACTTTTAATTCTAAAGCTTCTCAAGCGTGTACAAAACCATGGGGCTGTCCTCAAATGCAGATATTTGATAAAAAGCGCTTTTGCTCACACACATAAAAAAGTCCAAAGTCTTACAGGTTTAAGACAATAGACCATATGGAGATTTGTGGCCCAAGGTTGGGGTGAACATACAAAGCAGTACATGTGAGTCTCTATGGGATCGCGTGTCTGTTTATTGTATAGTTTCCTGCTAAAGCTTATCGCCCAACACACAAAAGATACCAGAATCTCATTACCTTGTTTGGTCATGGGAAAGACACCATTAGTATGTAGTAATTGTACAGCTTTAACTGAGGACAAACACAGACAAACACAAGGTTACTGGATGTACAGTACAGCCTGTCCAAAAATACATTCTCCTTTCCTTGTTTCGTTTCTTAAGTCTGCTTGCACATGCACATTAAATAGACTTAAAGTATCTGACCAGGAGCCGTTGGTCGCCATCGAAAAGCATCTAAACGAATCATAAATAATTAACACAATATTTCAAGTCTTTATGACCATACGATAGCAAGAAAACCTTGTGTAATGTTATGATCATTGTCCAGACAACAAGAGAGGGACCACGCGTATCAGTGCTATAGCTACAGGCCATACAGTCCTTTAAAAACCATCTCGCCAGACCGTCTACTGGAAAGGCTATTCAGGTCACTTAAGCACTGTGTTTGATTTTTTCTTCAGTTATAACCCCGAGCGGATCATGCCAGCAGAGATGCCTGACATCCCCACCAATGTCATCTTCTGACCTCTATGGCTCGTGAAAGTCACGCTGGGCTTTTCTCTGAGTGTCACTGTTTTGTGTAAGCTCATGGCAGGGGTCAGAGTTATAAAGGATGAATATCACCTGCCCAAACTAGCAGTCTCTCCTTTTTCCTTTCACCCACACGATCATTTCCTGCTGTGTAACCTCATTAACTATATCCCTCATCCCGGTGGCCTGATCAGAATTACAGCCCATGGCCCTCCATCTCCGCTGCCATGACAACGGGCTCAGAAATCCTGCGTTGCCCAGCTGGAAGGGCTGGCCCAAACGTCAAAGTGTGACCTGTTGCTATCACCTTGTCAAGATGTTTCAAACAATAAGATGGTTCTTAGGACTTGTGATACGAGAAGTGGTAACACAATGCACCCAAAAGTAGCAGTAGAGGGCGCCAGGATATTTTTAGTATGCATTAGATCAGGGGTTTTCAAACTTTACCATGCCAGGGACCCCCAACTATGATGGACCGTTTACGATGACCCCCTTTCTAAAATACCTATTCAACCATATACAATATAGAATATTATAGTTCATAAAGAGGCATTTAAACTGCTGTGTGACTAAAGTAAATATCATATAAAATAAAATAATATTAAAAATAGTTGTCTATAATATGAATAACTTTGATGTGGCCAAAGAGAAACAATGCTTATTTTTTACTGTTATTTGCTTTCCAAAACATACTGCCTATGTGTGAAACATGTACAAATTACTATAATTTTTTAGATATAAAAGAAAACTAATGTGTACATTTACAATTTAAAGATTTTCTGGGGACCCCTTTGGGCTTTTTGGAGGCCCCCTGGGGGTCACAGGACCCAGTTTGAAAACCCCTGCATTAGACAACATGCAATAAATTGATAATTGTACGCGGGAAAAATGTACATTAAACAATATACTTTAAAAACAAAAATGATTCCTGATCATGAGAATATGCATTGAACTATATGATTAAAAACGCACAAATAAAATGAATGCATATTTGTTTGATAAACACATCTTCTTAAGTCACAAAACAATGTAAAAATGCCATACCTTCATCTCCTCTCCGTGGATTATTCCCAAGACATAATTTCTGTAGAGAGGTGAAAAGGGCTACATGTGAAAATATGACATCATAAAAGAAGCTGCTCAACGGGAAATTAAAAAGGAAAAGAGGGATTAAACTAATGGGAAAGGTTTATGGCCTACTGCCTAAACAAATGAAACCGATCTCAGGTAGGTTTTGAGATAACCAGAAGGATCTGATCACACTTCTATTTACATTTGACATTCATGCACTTGGCACTTATTTCATCCAAAGTGACATTTTTGACCTTCTTTCATTTCTGATCTGAAAAAATGTTGGTATAAGAAAACCATTGGTCCCCAACGACTTGGACTGTTTTTGTGACTTGCCAGTTGAAGTCAATGGGGACCAATGGGTTTTGATTGGCCCATTCTTCAAAATATCGCAAGTAAGTCATTTGGGATTGACCTGAGAGCAAATAATGACATCCTTTTCATTTCATGTGAACTATTCTTATATATACATTAACATGTAGAAACAATACAAAAAGCATTGTGAGTGACAAAGTGAACTGACATCCACCCGTGCAGGAGATCTGGAGCAAGACGTCTGTCAAGGATGTATGATTTGTATCTTGAAAGTCTGGAGTGTTTCAGACTGTCTGTGTGACCTGCTGGGTCAAAAAAACAAGGGTTAGATCTTATTCATGCCACTGGCAGTTATTCCGACATGTTGAAGGCCTGCCTTGTCATATTTCATTTGTAGGAACTGGTAACCAGAAATGTGTTTGTTTTACCTTAATACTGCTCTATGTATTTAAAGATTTAAGAAAACATCTTGGGATGAGCTATTCCCTTCATGGAAAAATCTTTCCCTCACACAGAACTGTAAGTTAGCACTGAACTTGCGTTTCTTGACAACATGAGTTACAGATCTCATTGGGAATTCATTTTGGAAGTCAACGAAACTCTCTCCGAGAAACCAAAAGACAAAAGCTAAATAAAATGACGTGATGGAAGTGACAGAATGGAATGCGCAGACAACCACGGCGAGACGTCTTAAAGTCCCTGTGAGAGGTGAAGCATGAATTTGGGATGTCTTTCGAAATATGGAACAAAAACAATTCAATCGCATATGAAATTCATATTGAAGAACACACAAACACAACAGCTTCTTTGATGTTCGAAGCCAAAAAATAAAGAACTGTCAAGAACCTGCCAAGAACCTGCCAAGAACCTGCCAAGGTATCGTTATCACGTTTCTTTTCTCTCTATTTCAAACACAAGCATAATATTACATAATAAAATATTTCCACCACTGTTGTTCTTCTACAAGCTCTTCTCTTGAATGCGCACGCCATGTTCTATATGCTGTCAATCCCCTTTTCCATCAGAGCAATCAGACAATCAAGAAAGTGGTATTTAAACAGTGATGAACGCTGGGAAAGGGCAGCATATATAGATCTAGAGACGAGGTTGTAGGGAATGTCAGATTCATTAAAGCTGTGATGCTTCATGGCCAAACATCTGAGCAATTTCCTGTTTGTGTCGATATAATGGATCTCCCAGTCATGCGTAGACTACATGTTCATGTTGAAGGTTAATGTTAGCACATACACTCCAAAAATTTGACTGCTTTTACTTGAATCAATTTACACAAAAAAATTAGCGAATTTGAAATGTTTGAAATTGAGTAAACATATTGTTTAAAAAAAGTACTGTAAGTATAAAAGTAAGTGAATCTCATTATCTCAAAATATTGGTTGATTTAACAAATAGATATACGTTAATTAAGTTAATAAAAATGTTTCATTACATAAACTTAAAAAAATCTTTCTACATTTTTGAGAAAGTGACTAATTGACTTTTTCCACTTATGTCCTCTATTAGGCTTTTTGGAAGATTTTTTAATATTAATATAACAGTTTATTTTGTGATATGTAAAAAGCCAAGTAAAATTTTTTTTACAGTGTAGGGTCCGGTTTAGTGAATGTCTTAAAAACATTAAACCTGCTTGTCTGTGTGCATAACCCTGACGTCAGGGTTATAGATATGGTACTGTTTGCATAGAGATATATGGAGGGGATTCTGACACAGCCTCAAGTGATTTCTTGGTCCTTCATTTAAAACATTTTTGAAGATATTCAGTATTAAGAATGTGTGTTGTGTGCTTGGAATGCATGTAGTGTAAACTAAAAAAAAGAATTTGAGGAGTAGAAAATGATTTCCAGCGAATGCACAAAGCTTGTTTAATCAGGATAATGACTGTAAACAAAAACAAGCATTTGTGTTTACATTACATGCCTAAATGGCATAATGTGCATTTTTGGGTTTGTTTTTTATGTTCAGCAATAATAATATATGAGATGTATTCATCTTTTGAAAATGTATCCTCATATTTTTAAATGGATGGAAATTCTGTCATCATTTATTCAGCTCTTATCCTGTCAAATCTTTGACTTTCTTTCCCCTACAGAACAAAAAGACGATATTTTGAGAAATGTTGGTAACTTAAATCCATTTGAAATGGTTTTGTCGAAACAATAGAAGTAAATGGGTGACCCTTGCCAACTTTCTTCAAAATATCTTCTTGTTATTAAAAAAAGAAAATCAAACAGACACACACACACACACACACACACACACACACACACACATACACACACACACACAAACAAACATATCTGCGCGAATGAAAGATAAAAGGCTTACCTCAATGCTGATGACAGCATGTATAATGTGTTGTCTAGGTTTATTTGTGAAATCAGATGCCTGTGGGGCGTAAAGCAGAGAGAGCTGTGATTGGTGGGAGAGACCTGGATGAGACAGAGGAACATTTCAGAACATCACACTGAGATTGATCCAGTCTGAACATTCATCTGTTCTTCATAGAGAAAAAGCTAAAGAGACAGAATTAGCAATTGTAATTTATTCTCCATATTTTGACAAGGCAAGACAGGGTAAGAGAGCGGGAGGAATGAAAACAAGACCAAGTGAGAAGAGGCAAGATGAAGCCCAGCACACACCTAAAAAATGAAAAAAGATATGATGAGAATCAGAAAAGGGTCACACGCCTCCTGGAACAGACAAGAAGAACGATAGCTGGTACAATTCTGTCCCAAACACACATTTTGGACAGATGTCCTCCCCCATTTCCTCATGCTCCTAAACATTATACATTCTTTACTCCAAGTGCTTTTGATCACAACAATATGGAACATAAAGAAACAGCCCATGTGCTGAACAAAGCTCGCGTATGGGCCCGTGGAGACACAATAAACCAGGAATCTCCAAATGCTTGCGAAATCTGTCTGTACTCTTCAGTCTGGAAACGATTATCGAAATTAAGCTTCCGAAACAAACCTGGCACGGATCTATCCTGTCTAAATCTTGAACAGTTTGAGACTTTCAGACATGTGTGTATTGATGTATGACGGAGCAGAATGCTGCGTTTCTCAGTTTAAATCCGAGATTTTACATCCCTATGTATACGAAAGTTTTCTCAGAGGTAAAAAGTTAAGCTGTATGATGAACTACCGAAGAAACAGAGCGAGAGTTTCACCTGTCACGATGATCACGGTGCACATCTGATCCACGTTGGCATTTATTGCCATATTGATTTACACCGCGAGCCAAAGTTTGAGATAATAACAAAGATGACTACTGCGTTGAGAGACGTAATATGAAGTGACATCACGACTCTGACTTCTAATCCAAAAATCATTCCGGCCTTCTTATAGCTCTGCATTTCAAGATTGTGTAAACACAATCGCCGTTTCCCTAAAAGGCACCGGCAACGTGAGGTTTGGCGTGTGCCGTGGACCACCCTGTCAAAACTTAAAAGCTTATGTTCAGAAGAAACAGCTCTTTCAGGAGTTCTGTACAAACAACATCAACATCCCGAGGGCCGAGCTCTTAAAGGAGGGGTCTCATATTGCTTTATGCATCATAAGTGCTGGAGACTGTTAAACATGTTGAGTTGTCATGTTCAACGTGGTCCATTTGTTCAAAACCGAAGTAGTATTTTTGTGCTTTATACATTCCCCTTGTACAGACTAAGGCTACGGAAAGGTTCTTCCAAATGTTCGACCTATCACCGTCATAAGGTTACAAGTTATTTATCGGCCATTTGTCCGTACAATCTTGCATTCCAGGAGAATTCCCGATTCTACACCACAGGTACTCGAGATTAACATGAGATTGACAGAAACTGCCTGTGAAACTTCTGCTTTAAAAATGAAAATTGCAGTTGGAAGAAAAAAGGGTTTGATGCCCGCTGTCTTATGAGAACCTTTGAGACACTTTAAAAACAAGAGGGAATATTTGGTGTACTGCCGGCAAAAGATCGTGACCCTAACTCATGTGCAAAGACAAAGTTCCCTTTATTAACTCAGCTATTTTTGTTCGGATGAACGTGACTCTTTGGAAGTAGGACAGATGTGTGGGAAAAGCAACACGTCTGCAAGCTTATTGTAACGTGTGTGAGATGTCTGGCTTGGCGGTCTGGTCACATCACGGCTATCACTGCTGTTCCCGCCCCGAGGAACAAATAATAACATCTTGAAGACAGGCAGAGACACAAAATGACCGTCAGCCCGACAGACTGATAAAAACAAAAGACACAAAAAACATCGTAAGGATGCTGAGGAGAGAGAGAGAGAGAGAGGCCAAGGTGTAATCTGAGATCAGGGTCTGTGGATGTCAACCCCTTCTAATAAAATAAGGATCAGATAAAAGAAAGATCGGCTTTCATGAAAGCCCATCAAATCTCTTCAACGTCTATTAACAGACCATTAGTTCCCAAACACTTATGTCCAATCTCACAACTATCCTATATTTGTCTGATCTTGTAGATGCATAAGTGCATGCGGATGTATGTTATCGTGCTATTTTTAGAAGTTTTCATCGCAGACAAATAGACCTCGTTGACGTTTTGTTTTTCAAATGTAATTAATTCTCAACAGTGCCATGGGATCAATTCTCATGATGTAAACCAGAGGCGGAACGTTTTAAACATATGTTCTGTTAACATCCAATGTTATGAGAACAGACACAGTCATGTTAAATGCATGTGCCTGCACAAGACTTCAAGATAGTTTGTAATATTTTAGAGAAGAAACATGAATTGAAATTGGCGTAATGGAAACACAAACTAAAAAAGTGCTGGCATGTGGCGATGCATAAAGATGGCAATCCTTTTTGTTTAAAGAAAATCTATTTTTAATCCTGTAAATTATAAGAGTAACGTTAATTATTGTTGTGCAGAAATGCTTAAATTATGTGTCTATCGGCTATAAGTAATATTGCACGAATGGACATGAATAATATTATATTTTAATATATTAAACAATATACAGCACCATATATTATTCTACAGATTTTTAGATCAGTTATAATATTGTATTTTATTTCTTAATTATTTTTATACTTTTGTGTTTTGTTTCAATTTTTTTTATATTCTATTTCATTTCATAATTATTTTTACTTTAAATGGTTAAAATATAAGTGTTATCCAAAGGCATATAAAAGTGACATTTCCATGAAAAATAGAAATTCTTTCATCATTTACTCTTGTCATGCCAATATGACTTTCTTCTACAGAACACAAACAAAGATATTTTGAAGAGTTGGCATAAGTTGGCATACAACAGTGACATCCATTCACTTCTATGGTATAGACACAAAACTAAAACAAGTGAATGGGTGCCAGCTAGTCAGTAAATATCTTCTTTTGTGTTCTTCAGAAGTCATGCGAGTTTAAAAGACAAGAGAGTGAATAAATGATGAAACAAATGTAATTTTTGGGTGAACAATCCCTTTTAAATATAATAAATAATAAGCTTATATTTAGAATTATAATTCTTTAAATGTTTGTCCAAATATATATAAAACTCAAAGTGCCTCCCTGTACATCTACACACATAATTCAACTGTGTGTGTACAATTTTGCTTGTCAACATAGCTACATTGCAGTTCAATATAAATGCAAATTACAGTCCATCATAAGTTGACCTTAAATAACCTAACATACATACATGAATACATGAAGGCCTTTAGAAGTTGAAAGCTCAAACATAAATGGACAAATCCAGCTGATCTGCCCATTTCACAAACATTACAGTCAGGATTTAGATTCCGTTTAATGTCAATGTGAACAGTAGTAACCGAAGAGAATTTGAGCAGGAAGGCATTCCCTACAGACCACATGCTTTGATAATAAGAGAAACACGGCCTGAGTGGTGAATCCCTACTGAGTTGCTGATGAATGTGTGTTTGTGTGAGACCCTGTACTCCCCGGCCAGCTGAATCTCATTCCCCAAAGCACCAAATCAAACCCAAATGGCGCACAAATCCAAGCGTTCCCTATCTCCCACGTGTCCACGTCTCTTGATGCGTTCCGCTTTCTTTTAATCTCCCTCTCATTCCTTCTGTTCCACATTTATACTCCGCCTTCCTCCAAGTTTCCCACATCAACAGCTTGGTAATACATTCCTATATTTCGGCATTCCCAGCACGTTTCTGTGACCCCTGACCCTGGTTTCTTTACATGATGACTACCCCGAAAGGACGGGAACTTGCCAAGGACGATCCGGTTCTTTCCTCGTGGAGATGTGCGTGTCCAACCACAACATGGTGGGTTTAAATTCCCAATTATGGTGACAGTTCACCCAAACATGACAGTCATTTTCTCACTGTCTTGTCATTCCAAAAGAAGGTCTTTGAAGAATGTTCCTAAACAAACAGCAACGGCACCCTTTCACCTCTTTTTTTCTGTTGCTGTTCTGATGTTCATTTTTGGACGAACTATCCCTTAAAAAACACTAATGTTACAAATCGACACTGTCAACTTTTGGACTCGTCCCATATTGGCCACGAACAAGCATATGGATTTGTGACAGAAATGTAAGACAAGGTTTACACACGGCATGGCGTACACCGATTAGCAGATTAAAGAGATTTGGATTTCTATTTTTTGGTTGGTCAGCAACAGATGTCCGAAAACTGGTCCAAAACCTGATTTGGAAGAGCACGACTAAAGGGCTTTCGCTGTTCTCATGACAAACCTATAGCCAGAATAAATGATAGAAAAAAAACTTTAGACGTCTAGGTTCCTATGCAAATAAAAAGTTGGAAATAGCAGTGTTTTGTCAAACTTTCTCTCTTCAAAAGTTTCAGGAGACATTCTTATCCAGTTTTAGACACACAACTTACATAGAAACAAATGTTATATAAATTATAATAGAGCTTTCATCTAGAGATGAACCGGAAAAAAATATCCCAATGATTATTCAGATTGATATCTGATGAAAAGCCAATATGATAGTTAAGCAGTTACAGTATATTTATTTGTAATGTCTTGAAATTAGGTTGAATTAAAAAAATGTATTCCTATAATTATTATTAATATTATTCTAATATTATTTTCTAAATTTTGCATTGTATCTGTCACTACGACAAATTCCTTGTGTAAGGACACCTGACAATAAAGCTCATTATATATATTAAGGGTGTCATGATATAACTGTATTGACTATAAGCATGAACTTCAAATCATGAAATATTGACATCGTGTTAATTTTGGTTGTGACAATATACCGGTTTTGGCAATAGCCATGATATTTCCCTTTGCATTCCAACAACCAGTGTTGCATCAGAAATACTTTTCAGTTCTTCAGGAAACATTCAGAGAGTGTTAACATGCTAGTCCTCCTTCATAAACATTTGCCATAGATTTAAATGTACAGTAAGAAGGAAAATATATAGATGTCACAAAGTAGGGATAAAGAGAGAGAGAGAGAGAGAGAGAGAGAGAGAGAGAGAGAGAGAGAGAGAGAGAGAGAGAGAGAGAGAGAGAGAGAGAGAGAGAGAGAGTGAGAGAGAGAGAGAGAGACAGAGAGAGAGAGAGGGAGAGAGAGAGAGAGAGAGAGAGAGAGAGAGAGAGAGAGAGAGAGAGAGAGAGAGAGAGACAGAGAGAGAGGGAGGGAGGGAAAGGGAGAGGGAGAGGGAGAGGGAGAGGGAGAGGGAGAGGGAGAGGGAGAGGGAGAGGGAGAGGGAGAGGGAGAGGGAGAGGGAGAGGAAGAGGAAGAGGAAGAGGAAGAGGAAGAGGAAGAGGAAGAGGGAGAGAGAGAGAGAGAGAGAGAGAGAGAGAGAGAGAGAGAGAGAGAGAGAGAGAGAGAGAAAGAGAATTTTGATTTACAGGAAGTAATTACCCTGACTTTTCACTATTTTTACATTATCGGCCAAAAGCAGAAAAATGCTTTTATCAACCAAGACCGATTACCGATATACTGGTGCATTTCTCCTTTCATATTCTCAGAAGTCTCTTTTAAAGCTCTAACTAAGTTTTTGTCACCAAACATCACCGTTCGGACGTACTTCTGATAATCAAATGTTTAAAATGCTCTCCCATATTTCACATCCTGATTTAAGCACTATGATCAAAACACATTTAAAAAATATAAAGACAGAGCTTGAAAAAAATCCTGGGGTGGTTTTGGATAAAGTTCTTTTGAAGCCAAAAAGCAAGATACAAAGAAATTGCTTTTAGCACTTCTGAATGTATCATTTATAAAAACAACTCTGAAAGCTTGCCGTAAGTGAAAGATAGTGAAACATGTCAACATTGTGTTGGACAATTTGTGATTGAACATCACAACCCTGGGTTTGGAGAAAAAAGTTCTTCGGTGACCAAATATAATGACAGTAATCAAACTCAACAACATTCACCTTCACTTTTTTGGGTTACGGCGGGCCCAAAATGACTCTCTCTAAAACTTCTAAGACTTCTCCTGTTTGTTTACAGAGAAAATCAACCAATCATCAACATGATTATCCAATCATTTCGTTGAGCTGAAGGAGGTACAAAACCCTGTAATTATATGAATGCTATATAAACGTATATGCAGTCAAATGATGAAAGAACCTGTTTGCGTATTCACTGTCTGGCTTAATCTCTCAAATCCTATTTAGACATGCACATTACTTACTAACGGGAAGATTTTCTGCACTAAAAAGATCCGAAGCATACAACAGCGAGTGGTCCGTCTTTCTACACAAAGCTTTAAAAGACAAAATATGGAACATAAATAAGGACGGATGACTCCTTATTTTAATAATAAAGAAAAAAACTGCACTGACAATGCGTGAAGTCCAAAGCCATATGGTTTAGAAACAACATGAGGCAGAATACATGATGACACAATTTCCCAACATGTTTTCCTGGCCACAAGTTGTACCCTTTACTAATTTTTAATGGCGTTTCCTTGATGTTTCAGTTTTTTCTAGCCGTGTTTTTATTTCATCAAAACCTTCAACTCAAGTCATGCAAAATTGTGGACATCTTAAACCGGGTTCTAATGAGCTCTTCCCTTCATAAGCGTGATCTGTAAGTAAGGTCAGGATCACAGGGAGAAAAACTCGATGCCTCTCATCTGGGGTGCTTAAAACAGAGACTTGTAAAACTTTAAAGCCGAACTTTGGAAAAAACTTGCTCATCTGTTGTGGACATGCAAAGGCTTTGGGGACCTATTCACAAACATCTGCGACTGTTTCGTGCACTGTATTTCAGCACAAAACACTTCATTGCACGCATCTTATTCACAGGCTGCTCACTAAACATGGCCTAGATAAAACATAACAGATAAAAACATGTCGTGAACAAATAATCGTATTGATTATTTCTTAATATTATTATTTCTTATGATAACTACATTGTGTGGCTTGAATGATTTCACATGTGCCAAACTCACAGATAGAAATCAAGCATAATCACAAGACTGACGCATTCCTCTGGCAGGTGAACTTCATTTGAAAGCTCCATACGTTGATAGACGTATGGAGGTCACGTTTTGTTTAAGGGATGCAGCATCTAAAGGTTCCCTGGCATTAAAGAACGAGAGCGTGCGACACGTGTTTCTCATTTTCTTGTGGAAATGCAAGCACATGTGAGGTACGAACATCCAAGAAGAACCCTTATAAAGAGTGACGCAGCCTGTTGGCTTTAATATCATTTTAAATTGGATATTACAGTGCAGAAACACAGAGGATGGCATGCAAGTTCTTCAATGGATTCTTCGTCATCTGTGCTATTATGTATTGTATTTACTCATTCGTGGTATAACTAGAAAACCAATAAATATTGCTTTGTTTTGAAGTATCATGGCAAAAGTACATATAAAATCGATCCTGTAAGGCAATCTTGTTTCAGCCCTCTTGTGCTATTGACTTTGAATTTGTATTAAGTGTATGTGGTTCAAACATGATTATTTTTCTTTTAATTTTCTGAATGTTAATTTTTTTTAAGATATGTTCACTTTCATGCTATTGAAACAGTAATATTTGTAAATGTAATTAGGAAAAGTTATTTATGTGACCTCGATATCTTTATCAAAGTTTTCATGTGTTTTGTCATGCTGTCAGTCTTTCACATTGCTATTGGACGACTTAATTTTACTTCTGAATAAATGTACATTTGAAATGAATTTCCCTCTGGTTTATGTATGCACTGCTTCAAAGCTGAATCTCACATCATGTCGCAATGGTTGCGTTTACAAGAAACATGTGCAAACATCACCAAAGTCTTGTCATTTACCAGTGGAAAACTTGACATTTAACGACTATTAAATATGCGTGGAAGGCACCTACTTATAAGTGTAATCTTAGGATTTGAGATGTTTAAAAAGCGATTTTATCCAGAATACATGTCAGGCAAGTATGAAATTCTAAAGAAAACCTTAAGGAATCATTCAAAAATTGAAATTAAAGGTTGGTTTTAGGATTATTCTGGTTCCCTGTTAGAGAGATGGATAAATTAACATATAGATTGGCAAAAAGATACAGACAGGTAGATGGATGGATGGATGGATGGATGGATGGATGGATGGATAGATGGATAGATAGTTTGATGGATAGATAGATAGATAGATAGATAGATAGATAGATAGATAGATAGATAGATAGATAGATGGATGGATGGATGGATGGATGGATGGATGGATGGATGGATGGATGGATGGATGGATGGATGGATGGATGGATGGATGGATGGATGGATGGATGGATGGATGGATGGATGGATGGATGGATGGATGGATGGATGGATGGAAAGATAGATTTAATTAATTTGTTAAAGTAATTTAAATTATATAAATTATTAAGTAAATAGACCTAGTTTGGGTTTTACTTTAAGTTTTGGTTGCCATTGCTCAAAAGAGCTGGGCTTAGGCTAGAGGAGGCACAAGTCATGCAATGTGTTACTCAAAATTTTGAGTAGTAATTGTGCTAAACCAATATGAGATGTTTTCTAACTTTATTTATGTTTCAAAAAATATTCTATTATTAAGAACAAAAGTAAGTGGACTTTTTTAGATTCAGTTCATGTTTTTGATTTCATATGTGTTTACTTTAAGTCATATTTATTTAGTATTTTCACAAATATTTGATGTATTGAAAAAGTACAATTTACTTATTTCCGGTTGGTAAGTTTTATTTAAATGATAGCTGTATTCTGTATTTAAGTAATAATCTCAAACATTATTCTATTTCCAGAAACCACCAGACTGCTTTTAAACTGCTTCACTTCTGTTCAATCAATTGCCTTGATCAATAGTCGACCACGACCATATGACTCATGTTTTAAAAGTATACCTGCGGGAGATCCTGCTTATGAACGATTTGAGCATAAAACAGCATGTCTATGAAGAAATCCATCAGATTTTTGATTTCTAAAGCCTCAGCCTTAAGCATACAACCTTACGCATACATTAACAAAATTATTCTCTCGGAGATCGTGTCTGGTTCAAGTGATGTGCTCAAAATCTTTCTTTCTTTCAAAGTTCCACTGATAAGAGATACAGGTATGAATTTGACACAAAAATCAACAATTCATTCAAAACCAAAACTGTGTTTTTGTTTCTATGAAAAGAAAACCCTTATCAGTTCCCTGGTGGATGACATTGAAATGTTAAAGACCAAAAATGGATGTAATGTTTGCAAGGTCAGCGATCCTGTCACTACTAATTGACGAAGAACATAAAAACTGAAAATAAAGATAAAAGGAAATATGAGGTTGGTAAAAGAACAGTGAGTCACCTGTCAGAGATGTTCATTATGATATGATGGTAAAATTAATATGGAAATTATAATAGACTTTAAGAGAAGCTGACGCTGTATTTAATTTAAGACATCTTGATTTTCATAGCTCCCTGTTTTTCAAAAGTGGAAAGTAATTCATAAAGCTTAGAACTCAAAAGAGCAAAAATAATTATCACATTTTACCTGATATTAATTCAAGAGCAGTTTTAAGATGAATGAACTTTTTGAAAACTCAAATAACACTAGTACTCATTAATATCCATTGAATGGACAGAAAAAACTTTACTTTTTATATTTCTCAAAAAATACATGTGAAAGAGTCATGTGCAGATTTTGAACACGTGCATATGAATAGATGATCAAAGAATTTCAAATCTCAGGTGACTTATCTATTTCTAATTATAATGGTACTAAATTTCCCTAGTAAATAACATTTAGCTTTAAAATTTGTTCAAATTAAACAAACATACAGTTTAAATGTTGTGTATATGTGAGTTACACAAATAAGTAAATCTAATTATGGTATACATGGTAATTCACTAACAATATTAGGTGTATGTATATGTTTGTTAAAAAAAATATGATTTTCTATTGTATAAGTGTAATCAAATATTTCTAGAAATTTAAGAGAAATAACTGTTGGATTTTTTAAATTAAATTAGATATTGTACTGAAAAATCAATTTCATGTTCTTAAATTATTTCATTAGGTTCATATAAATTAACTTTCAAAGCATAACTATTTTTGATATATCTACTAAGCCATGTGAATTATTTATTACAGTGTAATCAAATTACAAATCAACACTTATTTAGTCTAAACTATAACTATAAACAGCTTTAATGTTTTTTACAATACGTATTCTCTGTTTCTCTTCCAATTTTAAATAAGAACAATATATTGATAATCAAACGTTTTAATGAAACGTGTGATAGAGAAGTCTCTCTTTACATCTGTCTTTAAAAAGGAATCAAAAGCTACAGGGAAAATAACAGACATCCTTCAGAAGTGGATGTTTGGCCATGGACTCAATCACCTTTCATGCTCCCCGTCTCATTTTCTTGAGTAAATGAATGCTTAGGGAAACATTGTGAATCTGATGATATCCGACCTCAGATAACACAGAATGTCTTATGTTTCTACAGTGAGTTACATCACCAGCGTTTAAGCTGACAACTCTGGCATTCGGCAGAAAGAGCCCATTTTCTCTACCTCGACCCACATGTCCTCTGTGAGCATTTTCTGGAAGGGAAATGATAGTCATTGACATGATTGAAATTTTTACATGATTGGATTTTTATAATAGGAAAAGAAAAAGAAGAATCTGATCAAGTAAAAAGGGAATATGTTATAAAACGAAAAGGGAGATTGTTGAAAAACATGTTGAAAAATATTACGTACAAGAACTACCAACAGCCTACGTGAACGTTGTTACGTATAATTATGAAATTATAAAGACAACCAATCTAAACATGTCACCTATTGATGCATCATTGACCAAACAGCTTCGTGTAACACAAAAGATTTGTATTTAAGTTCTTTCACAAAACACATAAGATATTAAGAAGAAGGTTGGCATCTTAACAATGGCGATGCCAATTCACTTCTATTGTATTGACATAAATCTAAAACAAGTTACCATGATTTGGTTACCGACATTCTTCAAAATATCTACTTTTGAATTTTGCAGATGAAAGAAAGCCGTACATTGTTATGACAGGGTGAGTTAATGATGAGAGAATTTTCAATCTATCCCCTCTAGGGTCGAGGGAGCGGCGGAGCCGATCTCAGCAAAATGTCATCTTGAGAAATGACAGCTAATTTTGACAAATTAATTGAAGCATGATTAATACGACGTTGCGCTTTGCAGACATCAACACCCGAATAAATTAATCACCGCAGTCTGTTATAACTCGCAAACTATTTCATAACCTTAAATTATGATTTACTCTCTCGGACACCTTCTGTTGGGCATTGACATGACAAAATTCCCACTTCAGAAAATGCTGAATCATATAGCCTAAAGGCTTTGTGCATATAAATTAGACATTAAAGCTCATTTTTATTTTTTCTTTACTCATACGCTCCCGCTCACACTTCTCAGTCCCATGGCTTCAATACAATAAACCGAGCAAGGGCCTGCCTTGACAAAGATGCTGTTCTGTGGCAACCAAAGGTAACAAGATTATGGGATACGTAGGCTGAAGATACAGACAAAATGGAGAACTTATGATCCCTACATCTGTTCTTGCTTTAAAATTGCCCTCTTGTTCTCTATTAAAGAGACAAATGCCTTTTATATCTAATAGTCTTCTTGTTCAGCGCTGCTCCCTCTTCAACCCTTTATCTGAAAGTAATGAACGCCTGCTTGGTTATAGCCTTTAGACAGTGAAAGTTTACGACGCTGACTGCAACAACGATCACTTTGGGTGTTAACATTTAGGCATTCTAACACCGTTTACATGACCAATGCATCCAAGTGCACCGAGGCTTACTAGTTGACCTCTTAAGACAACCGTAACCTGACGAATGGCCCTGTTGAATGGATTCAACATGAACATGCAGGCATCACAAAAAAACATTAGCATTCTAGACGTTGCACTTTAGAAAGCACTTATGCTTTGCCACATCGGTGTGAAATCAAACACGTAAGACACACGTTTTCAGACAAAGAATATGAACAAAATATATGCAATATGCCTTACTAAGCCCTCCGCCGTTTTAAAACTAAAAGGCTTAAACAGATAGTTGCGTCAACTATAGTGCATTGTTGCATATGGAAATACCAATTGCATAACTGTAAAAAAATTAAAACATTTTTCACAGGACTTAGAGCTTCAGAAACGCAGATTTTTGACAGACATGATCTTACTTTCAGGAAGTCATAATTTACTTATTTAATAAAATGATTGTAGAAACTGTTGGCTAACTGATCATTTCCAATGGGGGCGTGAGTTAAATTCAAGGCCCTTCGTTTGTTTGTTTGTTTGTTTGTTTGTTTGTTTGTTTGTTTGTTTTTATGTTTGTTTGTTCGCTCTAATCCAAATATTAGGTGTTATGAGTATTACACATCATAAGCAACTTGTTATGGGTGACATGAATATGGTTTATCTGTCTTTAGCAGTTTTTCTGATATATTATAGTTAGTTATCCACTATTGTTTGGAAATACTTTAGGACTAAGATGAATTTTTGGGGTAGCTGATTTAAAAAACCTTGAAATGGTCTGTAAGGGGATTTTAATATGAAAAAGTAAATGAAAAATAATAAAATATTTGGAGAAAAAATCTGTGTTTGTTGTAATCTATACAAAATGGAGAGGTTTAGTTTTTTTAGTATAATAAAATATTTAGCTTTGTGTCAGCATTTAAAGGAAGAAAAACATGCTCACTTTAGCCCACAGACTAGTCATTTTCTTAAATAAAATAAATATTGTTACCTGAAAGTAACATTAGATGTCCATCAAGCAAACTGCGTTTTATGGAGCTCTTTGTGCTGTGTAAAATTGTATAATAACGTCTTTGTATTATTATTAAGTTATGTGTTTGGCATTTCTCTTTGCAACAATGCACTATAGTAGACACTTGTTCGACTGCTATCCTTCACAGCCTTATTTTCGATTCATAATTGCGACGGTTGAATAAGGTATATCTAGGATATTATCTTAAATTTCATGTTGATGGAATAATTGGCAATTAATAATGCTTATATTTCTATGTGCCTTCTGCTAATCATAATGTTTAGACCAAGTTTTACTGGTGCCCCTTTAACATCAATGACAGCGTAACTACCAGATGAGTTCACCTTTTATATTCTTCATGAACAAATGTGCATCTGTGAAATAGATCGGGATGAAAACAACCTTTGATAGAGCAAACATGAAATGCAAATGTAATTACAACCCTGTTGATGTCCTCGCTTTAAAAAACCATTGCATAGTCTCTCTCTCTTACACACCTACAGAAGCCAATTTACATTTTCACAAGGAATACATAACAATCAGATGATGTGAAAGGTCTCCGGCAAATATATAGACAAGGCAAATGGTTGAGGGTCTTTGGGATGTTTAATGAACATGCATAACACCACACGCTTGTGTTACACAGTCTGTTTAAACAGTGTCTGATGAATGGTTCTGGAAGCTCTTCTCCATGAACATACCATAGACTGTGTTCAGATACACTTTATTGCCAAAAGTTGGAAGAACAGTGAAAAATTCCCATAAACACACCCCTAAACCCTGTGGACGGCCTTCCCAGAAGGTTTGAAGCTGTTTAAAAGGGAGGACCGATGTCATATTGAACCCTATGGGTTAGGAATAGAATGTCACTTAAGTTCACATGTGAGTCAATGCAGGTGAGCGAATACTTACGCCAATATAGTGTATCTATACCACCATGAACTGCATTTGCAGTATGCACAGTATGATGCCGTTCTGTATACATGAAATGCTGGATGATCTACTGCATTTTCCTTTTCAAACTAAACTACATGCTGGAATGCAATATCCCATTATGTAATCTGCCTTTCCATATATATTTATGTACTGGCACAAGTTCAACATTGAGTATGTCTTAAGTTCAAGAGTTTTCATAAAGAAACAAAATAATGGTATGTAATGATTACACTGGATTATGTCTGGTCTAACCAAACAATTCAATTAATTGAATTCCTGGATATGAGCATTTTTGAAGTGAAGTGACCAGACATACAGCCAAGTACGCATACTCAGAATTCGTGCTCTGCATTTAACCACAATGGACTTCAGATCTAACTCGGTAATCTGTTTTATTGACATATGTCAACATCTTGAAACAGACATGAATAAGAAGTGACGTGACATTAAGGCCAAGTGTGGTGAGCCATAATCAGAATTCGTGCTCTGCGTTCAACCCATCCAGAGTGAACACGCACAGTAGTGAACACACACACACCGAGCGTGAATACACACTCGGAGCAGTGAGCAGTCGGGGCTTTGGTGCCTTGCTCAAGGGCACCTAAGTCACGGTATCCACGGCCCGAGACTCAAACCCGAGGCGTCAAACTCTCTAACCACTAGGCCATGACATCCCAACATTTTTGGAATACCGGCCAAAACAGTAGATGCATCTTTCTCCTCCTGTGTTGACATCTCTATTCGACAAACCCACTCACACCCATTTCACATCACATCAAATATTGAGAGACGCACACCTGTTGCACAAAAACCTCTTTCCTGGCTTGCCAATAGAAAGCCATGCAAACATGTATAAAATGAACACAACCAAATTGAATTCAATGTTAATAATACTGTCATGAAGCAGATGGTTGCCTCCAGAGGGCGGTTCTTTACTCTTCCAGCCCCTTCTGCAACGTGGGCTGGATTTAAGGAATGCATCACTTGTCTGGCCACCTCCAAGTTGTGTTCTCCATCTCAGGAACCAAACGTGGCACTGCTGTGTTTGGACTTTTGGATGAAGTGTGACTCCGTGTGGATTGTCCTCCATGCGCACCATGAAGCCCAGGGAACCGAGGACCTCTCCAGATGCCTGAAGCTCCATCAGGACGCCCAAGTTCAGCCTGAGCTTCCAAAGCAGACCATGTCGAACCACAGCACCGACCCGTTCGGTCGGAACGAAGAGGTGGCCAAAATAGAGATCACGGTGCTGGGCATCACCCTCTTCGTAGCCGTCATTGGCAACCTGAGTGTCCTTCTGGCCATGCGCAACACCAAGAAGAAGAGCTCCCGCATGCACATGTTCATCAAACATCTCAGCCTGGCAGACCTGGTGGTGGCATTCTTCCAGGTCCTCCCGCAGCTCTGCTGGGAGATCACGTTTCGGTTCTACGGTCCTGACTTCCTCTGTCGGATCGTCAAGCATCTCCAAGTTCTCGGGATGTTCGCCTCCACGTACATGATGGTCATGATGACCCTGGATCGCTACATCGCCATCTGCCACCCTCTGAAGACCCTCCAGCAGCCCACCAAGCGGGCACACATCATGATCGGAAGCACCTGGCTCTGCAGCCTGATGCTCAGCACCCCTCAGTACTTCATCTTCTCCCTGAGCGAGATCCAGAACGGTTCTGAGGTCTATGACTGCTGGGGTCACTTCGTCGAACCTTGGGGCGTTCGGGCGTACATCACATGGATCACCCTGGGCATCTTCCTCATCCCTGTCGTGGTCCTCATGATCTGCTATGGGTTCATCTGCCAGACCATCTGGAAGAACTTCAAGTGCAAGACCAGGCGTGGAACCCCGAGGAACCCGGGGATGCTTGGAAAGGCGTCCGTCAATAGTGTCACCATCATCTCCAGAGCCAAACTGAGAACGGTCAAGATGACCTTCGTCATTGTTCTGGCTTATATCATCTGCTGGGCACCCTTCTTCATCGTGCAGATGTGGTCAGTATGGGATGTCAACTTCTCATGGGATGGTAAGTGGCCATGGGATTTCCATTCTGCACAGTCAAATAAGCCAAATTCCAAGATGGAATGGCTCATGGTTTAATAATTTGTCCTAATGGTCTTTGGATTGTGAATACTGATACATTTTGATCTTTATGAAATCATGGCAAGCTGTTTGAGCCATCAACCTTGATGTCTCCAACAACTGGGCAAAACAATGGGAATGACGCATGATGGAATCTATTGTGCAATACTCTTACTCTTTTTTCTCTTATTCAGCTCTATTAAACAATCACATTGGTATAAAACACCTTGCAGTCTCTATTGTATCTCCGATTGTTTCATTAAAAACAGTATTATATTCGGGCTGCGCGATTAATCGAAAAATAATCGAGATTAGAATGACAAATTACGCAATTATATAATCGGCAAAAGCTTTATTACAGTTGTATATTTGTGCTCATTTTTGTGCGTTCCACTTAATACGTCAGTGAATTAGAGTATATGTAAAATTGATAAGTTATTCATGTTTGATTTGTTACTTACAACTCCCATAAGTGTAGATTTACATCATATTTAGATTGAGATGTTTAAAATTAAGCTGCTTTACTCAAAGTTCACGCAAACATCTGAACTTCTATATTAATCGAACATAATAATCGCAATTACAATTTCAAGGCGAATAATCGACAATTATGGTCTTTGTCATAATCGTGCAGCTCTAGTACACACGGACTCTATGTTCAGTCATAGTGATGACGGCCTACGTAACATTTCCAGTTCTTCCGTACTATAACCTCTTTATTCTTTCAGATTCCGAAAACGCCGCCGTGACCCTCTCTGCCTTGTTGGCCAGCCTCAACAGCTGCTGTAACCCTTGGATCTACATGCTCTTCAGCGGCCACCTCCTCCGCGACTTCTTAAGCTGTTTCCCCTGCTGTAGCAGACCGAGGACCTCGCTCCGGAAAGAGGATTCAGAGAGCAGCACCAAAAGAAACACATTTCTGACCAAGTTAGCGACTGGCAGGACGAACAAGGATGGCTTCGATTCGTTCAGGGAGCCGTGTAACTCCCGAAAGTCCAGTCAATCTACAGGGCCAGACAATTCCCGAAAATCAAGTCAATGTGTGGCCTTTGACTGCTCGTGTAAATCAAATCAGAGCATGTTTATGGAGTCCTCGGAGTCCCATGTGGCGGGACCAGAGACACTGAATTTGACTTGAAGATCATATGGGGTGATATGTTGTGTCACATAGTCGTATGGCTATAATGCAACAATATGTGGTGGAATGGCAATCTGCTTTTTACATAAAGGTTCAATGCTGCTTACCAGTACACGTAATTGGATTTAGATCAACAGATGCCCAACGAACTAAAGCTATAAAACATGTCCATTCATGTGTATGATATATTTACTTCAGAGCACATTATTTTGTGATGCACTTTTGTCTTATAAAGTCTGTGACTTTGAATTTTGCTTATTGCTGTGCTTTCTATGGTAACATTGTTGATGGGAAATGATGCCTCCTTCCTTGGCCTTATCTGTTTACATTAAGGACGTAAAGCTCTTTGATTTACGTGAAAAAGTGTATTGTGTCTGCACTAGTAAAATGATTAACATCTGACAAAACTCTCTCGGGGGATTCTGGGAAAATCCACAATCGTTAAAAAGTAACAAAAACTATGGTTAATGAAAAATCTGTACAATTACTTGAAATTGTATTTTAAAAAGTCAATGGCACGTCCCCATATAGACAGCTACAGAAAGGAAAAGTTTGTGTTTGTGTGTGCATGACCAAACTAAATGTAATAACAGCACTCTTAAGAATGATACAGTGTTTTGTTCTCATGTATATGTAATATATAATTTACATGTAAAAAGCTCTCTTTTCTTTTGTTGTGTCGAAAATAATGCAAAGAGAATAAATATCGTATAAATATAGAAGATATATTAATAGTGAAATAAAACAGTATGTTAATGTCTATGGTGGCCCTGTGTCTGTGTAAATGTCTATGAAAACATGTTCGAAGCTACATCTAACCTAAATGCAACACTTGATAGGCTGGCACATCATTAAAGTGTTAAAAACATAGAATTAATAAGCAAATCCCCATTCATTAGTAAAAAATGATATTCTTCCTTTTTTTCAACATCCAGTGACATTTTATATATACTATAGCGGGTGACATTTGAACTTTTAAGTCACATTAATGTATGAATTTATGGCATTCCTAAGCAAACTATCGCACATTTTTCAGATTGTGTGCCCAAGAGAGAGAGAGAATGTGATTTATCCTTCTGCATGTTAAGCGGGATACTTTAAGCTCTTCCAATCTCGGTTAGCGTTTAAACTTTTCTTCACCCCTCAGGGGGCTTGAAAATCTCTCCACGTCTCTCCCTTATCTGCTTAAAATGAGAGCCGACCCCAAAGGCCCCGGTGTCCCGATCCCAGTCTTATATCAAGTAAATTCTGACTTGACTCGGATCTGAAGAGCCATGTCACGTAATGTAGGTTCCATCTCAGGACCCGAACACCGCTGCCAAGCAATCACTGTTTTATTATTGGATTGTAACCCAATTGACAGGTTCTATATCTGGCTCATCTGTCAAGCTAAATGTTGCGGACAGGTAAAGCCTGTCTTTCCCTTGAATTAAACAGAAAGGGTTCTTGTTTTTTTGAGCAGAAAATCTAATAACGGTAAGGGCCATGTGGAATTTAACAGACTTTAAAATAATATTAAAGAGCCGGAAGGTTCTTATTAAACAGGTCAACGGCACTCGACGTGCACACACAAATGAATTAAACTCTGCATTGTTGCATTTGATCACATGGATGTCTAAAATTCACACAGACCTATACATGTATCACCATGGTGGGTCTCAAAATTAAATATAGAAAGTGCAAGACTCTATGTATTGCAGAATAGATACAACAGTTAAAGTGAGTATCATGGCTTGCAATCAAAGACACTCCTACAAAAGAGTTTTTCACTATTATGTCTGTTACACACATGCACACACGCACGCACTTGATGCTACCAGCAGGTTACCAGATCTGTCTGTGGTCCATAATGAGTATGGGGTCACTGCATATTTCGTGTCCTCACATGCCCCTAAAAGAGCATGAAAGGTGACATGAGTTCATAGAATCCAGATGATGTAACTTTCCCTCTACATATTTTTCATAGTTTTTTTATGTACCGACATGTTTGTATTTCATTATTTGTATTGAGACTCATAAGCATGAAATGTTAATCATTAATCACCCTCTCATCATTTCAAACCTGTAACGCTGTCTTCTGCGAGAACACAAAAAAGAAAATTTGAAAAATGTTGGCGACTCAAAAGCAGTGGTGTGCATTCAATTATATTGTATGGAAATAAATAGAATTCAAGTGAATGGGTGCCAGTAAACAAGATTCTTCAAAGTATCTTTTTTTTCGGAAGAAAGTTTCTGCCATTAAAATAATGATAATATAATCCAAATTTTATTCAAGACTTGTTTTGTACCTTTGTTATAAACAGTACAATATTTCAATGCTTGTCAAAATATATTTTTTTGTGTTTTGTGTTTTTTGTAATAATATATTTTTATTATTATTTTATTATTATTATTATTATTATTATTATTATTATTATTGCATATAACCATTTTGCAAACCTTGGCAATGCTGTCTTTTGTACCAATGTTATCAACACTGCAATATATAAATATTTGTAAACAGCAAGATGTAAAACAACTTTACAAACCCAAAAAATTCCATTCACTGTTATTCTGTAGCTCTGATCTACCTTACACAATATACTAAATTGTTTTGCAAGGTTAAGAGGAAGGAAACCACATTGTTTTAAACAGGATGTTTAGCATGGGGTTAATGGAAGATCTTTATAAATATAGAAACACTTTCATCAAGCAAAGTCACAATAATGAAAAGAAACCATATCCTCTACACATTACATACATGTTCCTAATGCCTTCCTCTCAAGCTTCCTCTGTCTCCATCACCTAGTATCTGCGTCTCTTACTCTCAATGTCTTTCTCCTCATTATTGTATTATGTGTTTTCCATTTTCTTTTCACATCACAACACACTTCAACCCTGCTCTCCATTGAATCCACACACTCCAGAACTCAGAGTCTTCCTCCACAATACCTCTTTTCATACATTATCCCTGGCTTTATTCTTGTCTCTCTCCAGTAACCCGCTGCACAACATCATTGTTTTTTCCCTCTTTGTATTCACCTGATCTCCCCTTGTTTATTTTTCCACAGCCGCTTGGTTATCCTCACCTCAGCACATTCTGTTTTTCTCCTTAGTATTCCTCCTCTTTCGAGCACCTGTTTCTTCGGCCTCAGATGTTCTTACCTTTAAAGATGTGAAAATATGTTCACATTAGACATTACATTATAAAATATTTTAGTGTGCATACAATACAAAAAAACGTTTGTGCAACGGAAAGCTTCTCGGTTATTTATGAAACCCTATCGCCAGGCAATGAACTTTTAGGAATCATTATTTCAAGAGTGTCGGATGAACATGCCACATTTATTATATCTGTTATTTAAGAGTTTCTTCTTATACCTTTATTTTTTCCTTTCAAACTAAGTGATTTAATGTCATGCATTATGTAATTTTATGTTAGATCACTCGTCATTTCTTCTTTCTTCGGCAAAGGTTGTCAAACACTGTATTGGATGCATAAGATTTCAACTATTTATTAAAGAAAAATGAAGAGCTGTCTACAAATTAAGACAGAAAATCCAATGCTTTTAAATTTTTGCTTAAAGGCACAGAATGGATTAGATTCTTTTTGTTTTAATGGCTCAAACTTTTCTGATCTTTCAAACTCCAGATATTAAACAAATTTAAAAAAGGAATGCCAAAAGAACATTATCTTTATAATTAACATTATCATTATTGAAATATAGTCCGGTTCTGCTATTTCAAAACTGATTTTACAAAAAATCTTTGGAGGTTAGTGTTTGTTGAGACTGCATCTACACAACAAACTCAGAGACACACAAAGAACTCAGACAATATGATGAGAGCTTTACCCGGGACTAAATAGATCATGAAGACCATATCCATTCCTCTTGTATTCCTCAGGCAAAGGTACTGTTGTCATTAAGGGATTTATTGTATTTTGAGAGTGGGTCTAACTTTCCAAATAAGTTTTTAAACCACTGTGGTTCAGATGAGGTCTGGTAATGATGGTATGTCTGTTGTAGTCCTATGAAAAACCAAAGGGATCACATACAGACTTTTGCTGACCTCTGGGCTTCACATATGATATAACAACTATCAAGATTGACAGCCTGTAACTACTTATATTTATAATAACACAACTTTTCTATAAACATACACAATATATTTGCCATTATTACATATGAAGAGCTATTTTCTAAAACTGCCAAATATAGGAAAATATGAGTTTGTCGTGACATTTGTGTAGTTAACCTATTCTCTGCTTCATTAATGTGTCAGGCCAAATCTCTATATTTTCTTGTTCAAAATGTAGTGCAAGATACAGATTTTCCCCAAAAACACTATAAATGCCAAATCTGTTTTAAGTCTAAATGTCGACGAATAATAATTTGTTCAATGTAATCCAACATGGCAATGCTTTGGAGTGTTTATTTGTGTTCAATCTTTAAAAATGAGTGATTTAACTCAATAACTGTAGGTAGAAATGGAAGACTGGACATCTGCATTCATTTGATGTATATAAATTAATAGTAAGAGTCCCTGATGTCATACATTTTATGTTTTTTTGTTTTGTAAGACATAAACCAACATTTTAAAAATAAATTAAGGATGCTTTTGTAGCATTTCTGAAAAAAAAACTTGAATTTATAATCTAAAATATTGTTGCCTTATTTTAACAGAGTAAATTGATAATGAACAAAATGTATGTATCTAGTTAAAAAACAACATGAGAAAACTGATGATTTTTGTTGTTTTGAAAAGAGCTCTTTGTATACAACACAATTAATATTAATGTTTTTTAAATAAATAGTAATATTTTTATATAATATTTTTATTACAATTTAAATCATTAAAATGGTAAATAAATTGTATTAAATGATTAAACATGAACAAACAAAAGTTTTAATAAATACAAAAATTAAAATGCAAATGCCACATATGTATATACATATATCAAGCAAGCATGAACTTTTATATTAATTATTCTGGATGTGATTAATAGTTTAACATTCCTAATAAATACATAAAAAATATTAAATTTTAAAATCGATAAATATTAATTAAAATTAATATTTTAATTAATATTTATTAATTGATATTGATATCTCGTTTGTAAACACGACTGGGAGGGGCTTGAAGGCATAAACGGCTCTGATTGGTCAAGAGCACGTCGCTTCCTGATCACATCACGCGAGCGCGCCCAATCACGAGCCGTTGTAGCGCCCAGGGAAGCGTTACTAGCTGTCCTCGCGCTACTTTCGTGTGTTTGTTGTGATGTAGTTAGACGATAGTGAACTTTTTATGACGTATAAACAACATGGCGAATAAAGGCCCGCTATGGAAAAGGGTTAAGTCTTACGCT
>CM065678.1:11037779-11119270 GCA_033220385.1 Triplophysa yarkandensis
TCAAAACAAGCAATGCCTTCTTTTAGACACGCTGACATGGCACAACCCGACTACAGAACAACATCACAATGGATCTTCAATAGCTGAGCAGGATGAAGGAGAGGGCAGTGCACGTTGCCCGAAAGCAAGAGCCGGACACTGTTCGGCAGCTGTTGCCACTCGTCTGTACGTCTGGAGTGGGCGAGATGGATACAGAAAGTGCAATAACTATCAAGTCTGCTGCAAAGATATGTGGTACCTGGAGACAGGTGAGAGATGCAGAGGTGATGTTTGTGGATGGAGATTCTTGCCAAAGAAACAAACTGTAAGTTGTACTTTATTTGTCTTGCGTGTAGAGAAGCCTTCCACTCCTGGTGCTGTGGTCCTTGTGAAGTCTACAATCAATATGTTGCATGTTGCCTGGCGTCCCCTACCTGCAGCTGAGAGTTATTTGCTCCAAATGCAGCCTCTCACTTCTTCCAGTTCCCCATCCAAGTCAACTCCTCCACCAGACCCAGGAGATGGAAAAGAATCTGTACAGAAAGGTATGTTTCTTAAACGCTATCCTTGATAGCATGTGATAATCATAAATTTAAGGAGAAACAAATGTGAAGTATACAATAAATGCACAGGCATTAGAGGTTCCTTGCTTCCTCAAATACTCACTTCTTTGTCTATCATCTTTCTAGACTCCAAGTCTACGAAAAACGCTGAAAGTGGAAATTCAAAAGGTGCAGGAGAAAAGGACTCTTCAGTACAAGTGAGATTTCTGCATATATAAGTATAAAATAAGTGAGAACAGTTGTCTTTGCTTAGTTGAGGTAAGCAAGCATGTGTCCTGCTATCCGTAAACATAGGAAAGCCTTCTGAAGCCAAAAGATGACGTTCGACCCACAGGAGAATCAAACCCTGATTCTGATGTCCAGCCTACAACACAGTCCGGTATATGAATGTTTTTCTCAAATGTATTCTTACCATTGGACGATCATTTACACAGTGAGTTTAGAGCAAGCGATGCATTACCGTTTGCTTGGGTCTTCACTTTTAAACCAAAGGTCCACACACTAATACATCACTGTTTCTCTTCTGATTTATAGAGCAAGATCCCTTACCTACCCAATCTCATCACGTAAGAATATTTGCTGTGTTTATTTAACCTATAGCAATTCCATAAAATACACTGACACGTTTTCTTTCGGTACTTTCTAGCCTGAGAATACAGAGGACTCTCAGTGGTTTGATGTGGGAGTGTTCAAAACATTGTTTTGTGAGGTTACACACTACTTCCTGCCTTCTGAGGGTGCTGACCTGGCATCGATCCTGTACAGTCAAAACTTAGCGGAAAGCAAGGTCTGTACACAAATGCATTCTTCTTTAAAAATAGAGTGTATGTTATGGAAGGTGTTTACCTGTGCTCTCTGATAGTGGAAGCTGCCAGGTCATCATAGTTTTAACGGTCGTGAGAAGCAGGAATTAGCCTCTGGAATAACATACAGGCTCAGGATCGCCGGACTGAACAGCTGTGGTTTGGGTGACTTCAGTCCAGTCAGTGAATTTAAGACCTGCCAGCCTGGATTTCCAGGAGCGCCATCTGCGGTCAAAATCACTAAGGTAAAACCTTTCCTTTTTAAGAACATTTATTTACAGGCCTTTATACACCATACCATAATTTCTCTCTTTCTTAGGATACTGGCTCTGTTCATATCACCTGGGAACCTCCCACCTCTCTATCAGGAAAAATCCAGGAGTATTCCATGTACTTAGCTGTGAGAAAGAGTAAAGGAAACAGTACAGAGCGAGCCGGAGAGCTGGCTTTCATCCGAATCTATCGAGGAACAAAGACATCGTGCACGGTCAGCGAAGCTCAGCTGAACAACGCTCACATTGACTGCTCTGCACGGCCGGCCATAGTCTTTCGCATCGCTGCTAAGAACGAGCAGGGATACGGTCCTGCCACTCAGATCCGCTGGCTGCAAGGTATGCGTGCATTTCATCATTAAGAAACCATTCTGAGCTGCCAATTGATTAAAGATAAAAAATATTACATCAAAAGTCTTAACATACAAATTCCTGTGTGCAGTACAGTCCTAACAGCTAAATGTTTCATCCCACAGACACAAGCAAAATCAAATCCTCAGTGACGCAGCCAGACTCGGTTTCTCCATTGGATGAGCCTGATACCACATGCAAATGAACTCACCGAGAAAACTTTGTTGCTTTCTCCAAAACCGGATCTTACCTCAGTGTCCAAATTACTTATACTGATGGACCAATACTGTAAAATATAGATGAACACTTATTTTTTATATTGAGTTTTAAGATTCGTTGTTGTACATATTTTATCTTTTGCATGTGACAGGCGGCACTGGAGAGTTTTGAGATCCTAAATCTGGTTTCGGAGAACAAAATCCTAATCTTGGGAAATGAGCCACTTCCACTTTTATAATGCCATTGCTTTAAATATTCTTGTTTACTTTAAGAAACGGCATAGGGCTTAAGTTTTAACAAAAACATATTCTCACTGCCGCATCTTGCCTTTTTATAGACCACTTTCCAAGATGAAGAACACACTTTTTTTATTTAACACATACACACATACACACACAGACACACATATATATTTTAACATGGTTATAAATGTTCTGTTGGTGGTATTTCGTTTAATTGTTTGTGTAGTGTTAAAAACTGAATTAGGAAGTTCTACTGGAGCAGCATTGAAATACTGTTTGTTTTTACATTTTTTAAAGTGGTCTATACAGTATATACACATATTTATAAGATACCATTAGAACTCCTAACCAAGACCTACTACACTAGTCAACACAAAGTGGACCAAAACCTTGTTTGAATAAATTTGAACAATAACGGTTCTTATCTTAGGACTTAAAACTTTTTTTGATCCACTTTGTTTTGACATGATTGGCAGTAATCGTAATATACTCAAACATTACCATTTGTATAATCCATGTAGGAGCAGCCATTTTTAAATCCATATTTACATCTATATACTTGATCATATTGCATTCCGTTACCATGTCACTAATGTAGAAAGCTACAACATGACATAATTTTAGGTACCTAGAAAGATGAACATGTTATTTGTAACACAGCTTTTGAATTCTGAATGTTTTTGTGCTGTCTAATTTTACCCTGCATTAGTGTTTTGCTACAAAAAAAGTTAAGCACATTCCTATAATGGCTACATTAGGGGAAACTCATTTTAAGCAAAAGTACTAGAAATATTTTTACTTTTACAAACCCTGTTTAATTTATAACATTTGTTGAAATCATCTGAGCGTTCATTAATAATGTTGAAACCCAATCAAACGATTCATCAAATTTAATATACATTCAACTAGATAAACTGAATCTAAAACAGTATTTAAACATTTTTATTAAGAAAAAACAGCATTACAATAATTCACATGAAGTTATTTAAGACGTTCTTCAAACGGACTTTAAATTAGAATTTCCTTTGCTGTCAAATATGAAAATTCTTCATCTGTCCATCATGTTTTCCCACTGCCCCACCCCAAACTCTAAAAAACGTTAAATAGAGGAAACAACTGATGACTTATAATTTAGCATGGCCTGCACCGAATGACCAGAAATAATCAGAAAGGTTTCGGAAACAAATTGGCTTGAAAATAATACTGAATGAATTAAGAAGACATCCCTTGAGTGAATGTACAAATCCCTGGCAACAGGCACTTTTATCCCTGCTGTGATAACCAGGCATCTCTTGGTCTTCCTGCACTGACCTGCAACTTTGTAAGAGATAAGTTTGTCACTGAACAGGCCGAAGGACAAGGTCCACTATTTTCTAAAGTCACGAGAATTGTATCTGCTGAACACCAGGGATCTAGAGCATAAGAAGAAAAAACAGAATAAAAGACCAATTCATTAAGTACTTATAAACTTTATGATTTTGAGTGCAGCACTTAAAATGTTCAATCATATATTTGGGACAGCAATATTTTTACCTGCTGGTATGAGGTGGTGTACACCATCACATTCTGCTGCTGGCCATCTGCTGTGATCAGTCCTGCAGGTATCTGACCAGCTAAAAGTCAAAAAGTACATGAACACTAAACATGATGAGAATGCTCAAAAGCCTAATATCTGTATGATGTATACTTTGATGACAATGCTGGTCTGTATTGATTATGAATCTGCGTTTTAACAGTTTTATAGACACTTGTATGAACGAGTTTGCACTTACTAAAAGTCTCATCTGTAAGTTCTTCTCCGAGCCCCTCAGTGACGGTTACAGGAGTGATGCCTTTCTCACCCTTCATTGCCTTGGAAACATAATATATGGTGATATTTTATTTGTACAGCCTATGCTTTCTTTTAAAAAACTTCCACTGGGGTCTGTATTTGTATGGGAGTTGTTAGATAAATAAGACAAAAGTGTGATTGTGCCGAGATCAATACAGAACAGTAAAAATTACCTCTCTGAACTTCTGTAGGTAGAGTTTAAGGGGCTCGACGTACATATCAAACCCCAGCGTGGACATTGCAAACAGGATGTCCTCTCCGTTTATAGTCTTGCGTTTTTCTTGATGGCATCGCTCGCTGGCTTCGGACGTAATGAAGCTGATAAACTCGCTCACGCACTCCTGCACGCATTCCTTTGCATCTTTTGCAATCTGTGATAAAATTAACAAACATGGCATCCGGGCTGGCTCATAAGTTGCACCTACCAAAGAGACAAACCTACCTTTCCAGTCTGCGGGATGGCGTTCTTCATGATGCGAGCCACGTTGGCAATGGGAAGGTAAATATCTTGCTCTCTGAAATTGTCCTTGCTTCCGAGTCCATCTTCGTGGTCATTAAAACTTTCGTCGCCATCATCTAAACGAGGAAACGAGCGAGCGTGTTACAGCACATACATGTTTTGATTATTTCTTATTGGTTTTATACACATGTGATCGATGAAAACACCATGTCGGTACCATCCTGAGTCTGTAAGACGTATGTTCCTCCAGCCATAAACTCTCCTGTTATTCCTAACTGAGAGGTGTCAGTGGTGCTGTTGTCTCCTTCCATCTGAAAACAAAAATAAAACAATGTTTCTATTATTAAGTGTTCATTATTGTATATTTACCATTAACAGAATAAAAAACACAGTTTAAAGTCATGTGCTGCATCTATTGTTGAATAGAGACACAATCAAACCACATAAAAGTCCTGTTTTGTTTTATAAATGTGTACAATACAATTAAAAACATACAAAATAAAAATGTTAATCTATAACAGTTGACATTAATTGTATATAAATATAAAAAATGGTTATTTAATTCTCTTTACATAGCCCATCCCTGGCAGCCTTTGTTGTGATCAGTTAGCATAACACCAGCTCATGCTAACACACGTCAGACCGGAAGTACCTCATTTTAAACACATTTACTCACTTTAACAACAATATTAATGTCAGATAATTACAGTTTTATCTACACATGAATTTGCTCATCCCTAAAAGTGAGAAATGTCCCTTTAAGGCCTCGTTTGTGTGCAGCCTCCATGTTTTCCCACAAATAAACCCTTTCCCAGCTTCACACACTCATTCTGATAAGATTTCCAGCATTTATTGGCTCATTCAGGCCGGTTTACGGTAAAAAATGTGCCGGTAACGATCACTTTCACCCGTTAAACCCGAAATTAGGCGCTGAAGGGAATCATTTGACCGGAGCCCCGGATACGAACCTGACTGACGCTCGCGCTGTAACTTGATTGGACGGAAGCGTGCACGCGCACGAGAGTTTGTGCCCGCGCGTCTGCAGGAGCGACTGTTGAACGCCAGAGGGCGCAATGTTCATTTGGGAAAAATTAAAACAGCTTTTCTTTGTTCATTTTTATTCTTTGTTATATTTTTAATGCTATGTGAACGAAAAATAATGTATATAATAATTTATACTTTTTAAAAAATATATATATTATATAGTTTTTTTTCATTGGTTCGCATGAAGTGTGGAATTTTGAAGCATGCTGGACAAACTTGAAAAAGTATTATTATTATAATTTAAATGAATCAATAAAATATATGAAAATGAGAGCTGTCGAAATGATTAATAAAAACCAAAATAATTTATAAACACATACAAATAGCAAAAAAAATTATAAACGTTAATATATCATATTATATATATCATGTGTGTATATATATGTGTGTGTGTATATATATATATATATATATATATATATATATATATATATATATATATATATATATATATATATATATATATATATATATATAACATTTCGATTTTTTATTTTTTATTTATTTTTTATTTTTATTTTATATATATACATATACATATATATATATATATATATATATATATATATATATATATATATATATATATATATATATATATATATATATATACACACATATATATACACACACACACAAATATATATATATATATATATATATATATATATATATACACATATATATACACACACACACAAATATATATATATATATATTGGCAAAAGCATTCACTCTCACTCTGACTGCTTCAGCATACAGCAAAAGATTTTTTGGATAAATCGAGGCTCCCAACTTGGGAAGAGTTTGGATCGGACCCGTTCCTCTTCCAACATGACATCAGTGCACAAAGTTCGGTTCATAAAGACACAGATGACAGAGTCTGGTTTGGATGAACTTGACCGGCCTGCACCTCCACCCGATAGAACACCTTTGGGATGAATTAGAGCGGAGCCTGAGAGTCAGGCCTTCTCATCCAACATCAGACCTCACAAATGTTCTTCTGAAAGAATGGGAAAAATCCCATAAATACTCCTAATCCTTGTGGACATCCGTCCCAGAAGAGTTGAAGCTGTTATAGGGTGGACAGACATCATATGGAACCCTATAGATTACGAATAGGATGTCACTTAAGTTCATATGCGAGTCAAGGTGATACTTTTGGCAATATAGTGTATATACATAAACATATTTTATTAAATTATTATTATTAAGTCAGGTAAAACATTTCAATGCTCATGAAACTGTAATGTCCTCAAGTGCCGTTTGAATACATTTTAAAAGCTTTAACAAATCACACTTAGTCAAAATAAAAGCACAACCTCATTTCACCCCTAGTCCTGGCTGCGTTTACTGACTCTAAACTGGCACAGAAGTCACACTTTTATCCACATCATCCAAAAAATCCTGGCCAAGTTCTTTGCATTAACCGCAAGCCACCCAACACACTTTAATGTTGTAATTTTCATTCAGCTGTACAGCAAAACTCCTCTCTGCTCCTCACACAATCTCAGAAGACATAAACATCATGACCTTGTAATTCTGGGCTAATTCCCTGAGCACTTCCTCTGGGGAATGGACACCCTGAAAGTACTTTTAATCAGCAGGTCCAGGATGCAAAATCTCTCATGAATTTTAAACGTTTGCACCTCACTCGGCACGGAATGCTGCGGACCATGAATGCATAATTAAATTAAAGTGACTGCTTATTGAGGAGGAAATGTTGTGGGAATTTATATCTAAAACTTTGGCTTACTTATCAATTTGAATTGAGAGAATGAACACACAGAAGATTACTTCTAAACAACTATGCATGTTTTATTAATTAATTACAATAATAATAATAATACATTTAATTGCTTCTTGGCCCATCCATTGGCCCAGTTGTCTTTGTTTGGTAAAACTGCCTGAAAAGGGAACAACGTATGACTAGTTCCCTAAGCTTAAAAGAGTAAAGCAAGTTTAAAATTCAATGTGTATTGGTTTGATATGACTACCATATTATAAACATATTTATTAATTATTAAACAGGTTGTTTGGACTTCCCATTAATTAACATACTATTTATAGGGCTAACAAAAAGCATGACTAATCTTATCCAGAATAAATGTTTGTGTTTTTATAATATATGTCTGTTTAAAATAAGAAGTACACAGACACAGAAATAAATTTGTATCATTATTTACTAGGGCTGACCAAACAATTCATTAGGATTAATCCCATCCAGCATAAAAATGTATCTTTACATGATATATTATTTAGATAGTGTGTTCTGTACACTTTAAGTTCTTATTTATAAACACATACATGTTAAATACATATGTGTGTTTTTTACTTAAATATTTATCTACATAAGACAATAACATATGATATTTTTTCTTAAGAATACATGTTTATGTATTTATAAATACAAAATGCAATAATTAATAATTAAGTTAATCTTTACATATATATATATATATATATATATATATATATATATATATATATATATATATATATATATATATATAGTGTGTTCTGTACAAATTCTTACTTATAACAAAATCATGTAAAAGATATGTATGTGTTTATGTTTTTACCTAAATATTTAACTACATAAGACAATAACATGTGATATTATTTCTTAAGAATACATGAATATGTATTTATAAATACAAATGCAATATTTACAATCAATATATTGTAGAAATATTTTATAAATACAATATGCACAACAAAATACAACAATATTCTATTTATGGGGCTGTATGTAAAATATATCTTTTTTCTTAATTATTAATTACATAAGACAATTGCATTTGATATTTTTTCATAAGAATACATGAATATGTATTTATAAATACAAAATGCAATAATTTACAATCAATATATTGTAGAAATACTTTATAAATACAATATGCATAAAAAATACAACAATATTCTATTTATGGGGCTGTATTTAAAATAAGTCTTTTATCTTAATAATTAATTACATAAGACAATTGCATATGATATTTTGTCATAAAAATACACGTGTATGTATTTATAAATACAAAATGCAATAATTTACTATCAATATATTGTAGAAATATTTTATAAATACAATATGCACAATAAAATACAATAATATTCTATTTATGGGGCTGTAGGTAAATTCTGTTCTTAATAATTAATTACAAAAGACAATTGAATTTGATATTTTTTATAAGAATGCATGAATATGTATTTATAAATACAAAATGCAATAATTTATAATCAACATATTGTAGAAATATTGTAGAAATATTGTAGAAATACAATATGCACAATTAAATACAACAATATTCTATTTACGGGGCTGTATGTAAAATAAGTCTTTTATCTTAATAATTAATTACATAAGACAATTGCATATGATATTTTGTCATAAAAATACACGTGTATGTATTTATAAATACAAAATGCAATAATTTACAATCAATATACTGTAGAAATACTTATTAAACACATTATGCACAACACACAGAAATGCATTATTCTGTATGAGATTGATCATCCCTAATTTGCTAACACATTCTAAAGGAACCCAAATAACCCATTCTGTGCAGAACAGGACCACTGGGCAAGACATTGTCATCCCGTTCATGATGTGGGTGGACAGCTCACATTCTGTTGACATGGTGTGTATATAAAGCAAGGGGCGGAGTCTCCATCTGTAGTCTGCTGTGCGCTGCGCTGAGCTCATTGAGACGCGGACGCGCAGGCGGCAGCAGAGCCTCAGCATCAGCACCACACACAAACCCGCCGCACGGGGCTCGGCAGTCAGCCCCCGTCCCTCCATCACTCCGTGCCCAGCCATGAAACAGACGCTACTGGACCTCATGAGGATGACAAGGATCTGCCGGATGGTGCTGGCCACTTGTTTGGGATCTTTTATTCTGGTCATCTTCTACTTCCAAAGTATGTTCCAACCAGGTAGGACTTCGTGATGGCTTCATTTTCGAGATGCTCTTTTGTCTCTGACGTGCCATTCATAATCAATGGGGTGCAGCTGGATGTAGTCTGTTGCATTGTCCAGCTTGTGGGAAGATTTGGGTCAGCTGGAGGTTTGCCTCCAGGAGGGGTGGCATTGCCCCCCTGTCCAGCAGACACTTCAATGTTTGTGATTGAAGAGACACAAACTGACACATGTGATGCTCAACACCTTGAGTCCTTGATGTGTAATGTGTGACATATACAGTAATCATGTCTTGGTATGGCTGACCTTGTGTGTGTTGTGCAATACACATATTTGATCTGATAAATAATAACATTTATCTGTTTATTCATAGGTCACAGTTTGATTAATGAGGGAGGGTTGACAGGTTCCTGTGCACATTTACCCCAACTCTTTGTGTTACCACTTCCCTTCATCTTTATGTTGCCACGCGCCACGCGCATACAGATGTGGCAATAGCTTGATGAAAGAAGGATGTAGGATGTGTAATTACACCCATGCCTTACGACTCTTCCGTTGTGTCGCCCACTGCTTTGCCTCTTAACCGAAGCATGCTGTTTAATGGGGATCGTCCATTGCTCGGGGGCCTCCTGACAAAGACAATGGAAGCTGTGCAGAAGGGCACTAGGTAGAATCTGGCTTGGTAACTGGTGGCATGCCTCTGGAAACCGTGACTCATCTGCATGACCGGCTTGTGAGGGATCCCAGCAGTTCGCTGGAATGCTCATCCTCGGACGTACCGTCCCATGCGACCTGTTGTGTGTCCACGGGATAACAGGACGTCCTGTGGATGAGCTCATATGAACGTGACATTAAAGCTTCCACCACGGATCAAATGTGTGTGACTGGTCCTACTATACCCGGCGCAGGCCAATTGTTTCAAATTCTGGGTCTTTTGTACAGTGCCTGCCGTTTTGTGTTGCTTGGCAACCTTTAAATGAACATTATAATGCAAATGAGCTTTATAATTTTGCGAAATAATAATTTAATTGGAATATTAACATAGAAGTTTATTTGTTGATCTTGTGACGTAGCTTTGGCTTAAGAAAAGCAGAAAAACTGTTCGCACTAAAATTCTGTAAATATTTACGAAGCCCATGCTGTTGAGAATGCTATCAATTGGGCTTTTTGGTTACAGCATTCTTCTAAATATCTTCTATCATGTTTCGCAGAAGGATAAACATCAAAGAGGTTTGGAATGGCGATACGTTAAGTAAATGATGAAAAACATCTTATGCAAACTATCACTTAAAGCTGAGTTTGATTTAAAGTGTGAAAGAGTATCGTGCTGAAAAAAAGCTAAAGCCAGCCGTAAGCTTGTAAATTTTTTATTTATGGTAATCATACGTTTTTACTATAAAAAAGTTGTAGCTTTACAATGACCGTTATAGCCATTTTACATTTCCATCTTAAACCAAGCTTCCAACCAAGAGCTATATTTTGCCAGATTGGTTACAAACATCATGGCTAAGCTAAAGCTTTTATAACACAACAAAAATTAAATCATGGTTCATTTTCATCGCCATTTTCATCGCCAATTTCCTCGCCGTCTGCTGTTGTAGGCAGATGTTCCTATCACACATGCATCACATAAACAATGTTTAACGCAACACTCTTCCTAATGTTCAACACTGGCAGGTGATTTGTTTTCTCACTTGTGCATGTGCGTCTATGCCAGCATGCCCTTCTATCTCTCCCCGTGTGACCGGACTATGCCCTCTACCCTACAAACGTTCCCCAGAATGCACTAGCACAACATAAAACCCACACACTCACATTGTCAAGTTCCTAAGCAACTGTGAAAGAGATGAGTGACATGACCTCATGTGTTCCAATGAGTTTATGATGAACGAGAAAACCCATAGGAAAGTAAAAGTCAACTGCTTCCCTAGAGTTCAAGAAGAAACCAACGTTCAGACATAGTTACTAAAGGTCAAAAATAAGTTTTTATACTAATACTTAACTGAGCATTCTTACAATGTTCTTTTGCCGTGAAGACTAAAAAGAGACAAAGATAGAGGGGGATGAGCAGAATGGAAACAAAGTGAGTCGTTCAAAGAGAAAAGTCATATGGAATGTCTGCGGGGAGTTCAACATTCCTTACGAGTTGGTTACTCAGGCCTGAAGCCTCAGAACAGTAGAATGATCAGATAAGATCCTCTAACTGTGTCTGTCTTTCCCAGTCCCTCTGAATTCCCAGCCATTTGATCTCTTTGACTGATAAAGGTTGTGCCAACCGGAACGTAATGGCATCCGAAATTGGATGTGTAGGCGTGTGACTGCGTCTCAACTCTGAGCTTTGTTGTGTGTGTGTTTTTTTGTGCATATGCAGGATATCCTGTTTGTGTGATCCTGGTGGGCCTGTTGTTTTCTTACCATCAGTTTACCCACACACCCTCATGCTCAATCTGGACACTGGCATGCATCTGGAGAGTCCACATTGGAGTTGTTGTTGGAATCGCTGGTGGCACCGGCATAGTTCAGATGATATCCGTCTACTGGAACGAATTGAAATCTGCGTCCTATTACATGCCCTCGTTCATGCAAGCGGATGCAAACACGTGCACCTTTATTATCTGCAATAATCAGTGAAATATCTAAATACCTGTTTTGTTTTATTTTTATTTGTCAGAAGGCACGAGTGCAGACAGGCACATGCTTTCTATCTTGCTGTCTCTCTCGCCCTCCCTCTCGCTCTGATGGTTAATTGTTAAAGTAATTCCCAGCGCTGTGCTTTACAGCCATGTGTGTGAGATAAAAGGTGTGCAGATGTTTGTGGTTTATAAATCAGCCCATTTAGCTCATTAAGCTCAGCTTGCGTGTCTGCCGTGCTGTCGTGGGAGGAGTCGCGTCTTAACGGAAAATAGCAAAAGTGTCATTTGCCAAATCCAACATCTGGATGCCAGCCAACCCCATCGCAGGGCTGAATGAAGGGATGCCTGTATGGACGATTATATCCTAGACACCAACATTCCTTTTTCCGGGAGACGGGCCTTTAAATATACAATGCAATTGGGACGTTTGTGTATCTAGCATTTATAATTTGGTTTCCGAAAATAAAAACACACATTGTGACATCATCAAGACCTTTCATTGGTTCACCTAAGAATTAAATCGAAGTCATTAATTCCAGTTGTATCTCCCGAACATCAAATCCATTTGAGATGTATCTCCCTTAAGGCATAGGTAAAAAGCACACGTGTGCTCATTAGCGGCGGTGTCAGTCGGCCTGCTGCAGTCATTATGCATTGCATTGGGTGTCAGTGTATGCTGAAGCCGGTGTTTCGCTGGAGAAAGTATCAATACAGTTAGCATTGATCTTTCTTTGTGACAGCGCGTACACGGGCTGATGATGAGAGCGGTGGGACCCTTACCACAATCTGGCATTGTTTATACGGGTTACCGTGGTGATGGGGAGAGGCCACATTTTTTGTCAGTGATGGAATGAACTGGGAACCCAATTAGGAGAAGCATCCGTGAGAATAATGCGAGAAAAATAAACTTTGAGGACGCACGTCAGGAGATGCCTTTATGCTGCTGATTTATGAATCTTGGGCTCTGTTTGCGTCCTCTTGATGGTATTCGGGAGTAAATCTCAGGACTTCTAAAGAACATGAATAGTAATAAAATACATAGGAACAATGAAAAAATGAATGGTCGGAACAGGTTCCACACAATTGAATTGAGGAATACATTTCTCTTGAAAAAGTACTATATTAGAAAAAAAGTTACTTAAGTAACTTAATTGAACTGCGTTAAACCAATGTACATTATTATACTTTGTAGTTCCATAATATTTAATCATTTAACTATTGACTTTTCACTTGACTCATACATTTGAACAAAATATATGTATACACACACATATAATATATGTATTTCATCATATTTGTGTTACTGTGCCATAAAATATTCTTGTATTTATTAATGATATATTTATATTAATCTTATAACAACTATCACGTATATTTATACAGTTTTTGTCATAATTATATATGTCATATGTCCCTATTTTAGACCATGTTATATAATAGTATATCATAATATACCATAATATAATATAATATAATGTCATATAATATAATTTAATATAATATAATATAATATACAAGCATATTACTAAAACCTTTAATAATATCTTTATACCCATTTTAACTTAATTCATATTTAGATTTTGAATTATATAACTATGTAACTTCTTTTATGATCGAAATTTTATTTATAAAAAGGAATTCTTAGTATTTAATGTATTTAATGATTAAATTGACCACACCATGTTTGTCTCAATAGGAGGATTCTGATACAATCCCGTTATTCTTATTGCTGTAATTAAATAATACTAAGTAATGAGAATGCGGGGGTTCGAGTCGTGATCCTAATAGTCCTTAAACCTCTTATTTTCTCTTGTTTTTCTGTGGACTTCTTTACAACCCTCACGCGCTTAAGGTAAAGCTCAGAGGTTTTCGCATTCCCACAGAGCGAGTCTCAGGAGAGAATTAATCACGTCTTGAAAAGTGAATCATGGTTTTTAATAAGGAAAACATTGTTCTAGTGTTTATATGCGTAGGTCTGTGTGCTTGTATAGATGTGTATTTGGCTTGTCCTGACAATTGTGCTCTTTAAAAATGACTGTTAACAACCAAATGAGTGTGTTACAGTATCCATCAGCATCCACGGGTGCTCTGGAAACACTAAGTGCTTGTCCAACACATGAATGTGCGTGTATAACTCTTATGTTTGGTACTTTATTAAAATCAATGGCCTCTGGGCTGAAGTTAGAAGCCTATGAGAAAGCCCAAGTGAGATAAATGAGAAAAAACTAATTTCACAGGTTGTAAGCGATCACCATGGAAACAGTGTGTGTGATGTGTGTTTTGGGGGAAGGGGGTGTGAGTGTAAACAGGTGTTCACACGTGTGGGGTGTGTGTATGCTTTTCTATGTGTTGACGTGAGATTTCGCTTCTTAAGAATCTTCAGTCCAATACACAATGCTTATGTGTGTGTGTTAGGCCTACTGTCCTGCATCTCTTAGTCTGTAATCTTGTGGTGCGTGTGTATTTCTGTAACAGTCCGCACTACTATTGTGTGATGCATTTATGGTTAACGAAAGGGGAAGAAACATTTCTGTTGGAAAATTGAGCAATATATTTAGAGAACATACTATACATTTTGCATTTATCAGCGCTGTACAGAGCTAATAGTCTGAGATCGCTCCAATCAAGTCTAATTTTAACGTCTAGACAAATTTGGAATTTTTGGAAGCTATTTTGGGGTTGACAATTTTCCTTAATTTGTTTTGGGCTTTTCTAATTAAACCAGATTTCTGCTGGGAATTTTCAAGGTTTTTATTAGTGCCCTTGGCTTTGACATTAAGACACCCATCAGTGTGTTTCCCGGTCCATGTTGTCATGGAAACAGTCTCAGCGGTCCTTACGAGAGTTTTTGGTAAGGGTGTGATTTACAGTCCTATGCAAGCAAACTTTAATGCATTACAACAAGCCAAACAGACGCGCTACTCACTTAAATACGCCACCGCATGCCGGTTCATTGCTTTATACTGAATGTGCCTCGTTCAGACGCATGAAGCGGATCATTCTGTCAATTTTGCCATGTGAAAAGCCATTGTGCAAAATCTCATTGTGTTTGGAATTGTTTATGAAAATGAGGCTTCGTTTTAATAAGCTGCACTGTTGACTGGTTTTCAATTCTGTGGCTCTTTTATACTAGCAAAGATACGCCATATATTGGATGGTGTGCAAAACTCTTATAGAACAAAATACTGAGAAATCTTAAATGGATAGTACAAAAATATAAATTCCAAGTCCAATTTCAATCTCAAATTGCTGTTTAAATGTTATTGTTGGGTGGAAGACAAAGAAATCTGACAGATATATTGAAGAATGTCAGCAACTGAGTTTTCTGGAAGATAATTGACTAGCATAGAAGACAAATTGTGTATTTTTTGTTTGAGGAAAGAATAAAAAAATATTTTGGGTGGACTATCCCTGTGACATTTAATAAGGGGCAGACATAAGAAAGATAACTAGGAAGATACAAATATGCCATTCAGACTCTTCTCCAAGACTTGAAGTTGGCTATTGGTGTAACCCCCTACATCCCACTCTCCCCAAGGCACAGTCATGTACTACAGTATGTTTCTGAGAAGGACGCTGTAAGATTGGTGAGCACATTACTCGTGTTGTAGTACATGAGGGATGCTCGGATCCTCCGCTTTGGGAGATCTTCCGTCCTGCAGAGTATAGATCCAACCCTAATAAAATGCCCATTAGAGGCTTTCAATTACTTGAAAATGGCAGTCATGAGCATTAGATTGTGGATCTCCATAAGATGGACCTTTTGTTCACACCACACTCGCTGTAAAAGTTTCATGAGGTTCCACAATAAGCTTGTGTGGTGATTAGATGCTAAATTATGCACAAAGGAAATAAATGAAAGTGTAACTGTTTTGCACAAGCATCAATGTGTATAGAATGCATAAATGCAGTTCATGGTCTCATCTTATCACACTGGTGTGCATGAAGATGTTATGACAGTTTAAAAGAGAAGACAAGAGAATTCGTGAACATCACAGAGGTGATGATGACAGAAGGAACTCTGTGGCTGAGGTGTTCTTGTGATGTTTGTTTTCTGAGCATCTGGCTCGCAGCTGTTTGCCTCTCTTTATCGAACCAACCATTAGACCTATACCAGTTAAATGTTTGTGGACACTTGGGTGAAATATATCTAATTTGAAAAAAAAAAGTTTGCTCCAAATGTGTATGCCGTAAATGTCTCAAATTAGTTAAATAGACAAAAATATGATTCAGCAAACAAAGCTTGCATTAATTTAGTAATTTTTTTAGTTATGGATCACTTTGACTGGATACTGGAGAAAGAGAAACCAATAAGAGCGCAGAATAGACCGGAACTCCTTCAAGATGTTTGAGAAAGCATTTCAGGATAAGACCTTAAGAAGCTGTTTGAGAAATGACAAGAAAACATTGCTGCAAATTCTATTTAAGGTACACTTAATAACACGCTTTGTTTTATTTTGTAATATTTTCACATGTTTTATCTTATAATTTGATGAGTTTTTCATTATTATAAAATGTTGAAAAAATATGTAAATGAATAAGTTATTGTCCAAACAGTGAAGTTAAGATTTGGCTTCTGAGTATATTAAATTCGCTATATTTTCAAAGATTAGATATTACCCTCTCCCAATGTTCTCGTCTCGTTTTCCTCTTGTCTTCTCATTTCTTTCCTCGTTTGAGGGTGTGTCGTAAAAAGTTAGAGGTTTGTGGTTGAAGCATGTTTGAGGGAGCAGAAACTCTGACCCAGGATTGATATATATAGAGACTGGAAAATCTAGTGAATTACAGAACATTCTATTCATAGATATAAATGCTCTGAACGTACACATTTGATCTATATATCTGACACTGTCATTTAAATGCAATGCCAGCAGCAACCCAGTTTGTCAAACTCAGATGAAAAGAATAAAGGATGTTGGAAATAGTTACTGGGCACTTAAAATACCACAGCGACGGCCGTCTACACACATCCCTGAAATACATTCAAGCGTGTAGGAAGTAGTAGAGAAAGTTTGCGGCCAGAACGCACTTAAAGGGACAGTACACCCGCACATCACTTACCAACATTGTGCCCTTCCAAAAGGTCCAAAAGCTTTTCTCCAATAAAACTCACAGTGCATTTCTTTTCGGATAGATCCCTTAAGACTATTTCTATACTTTGAATATGCCATTTATATCTTTACACAACCCAAGTGCTTTAACTTTAATTAAACGGTTTCATTTAAAATGATTGATTTACATTCTGTGAACTGCAGTTTTTCTGAATCATCGTATTTCTGGCTCATTTTCATTATAAAACACTGTGGTGGTATATACAGTAAGGCAGTAAATCTGCTAAGAGATGAATATGCTTAGAGAGAAGCACTTTTATTAAAGGTTCACATCTATCCCAAACACTCTCTAAAACTTATACGGTGTAAACACTTCAGAGAGTTTTTCAGATCCCTTATTTTTGCTCTTCAAGCCGCTCAAGTATCCATCATTTTCCCCAAAGTCCCTGGCACAAACAAACGCCAGCCATCTGCTGGGCCTGCAGCGTGATGTCACCCACCGGTGTTGTCAGATGTGGTTAGTTACTGTGTTCTCTTACAAAAGTGTCCACAATGAGCTGAATACACACAACATTTCGGAAAAATTATAGCAAGGTAAAAAAAGTGTTCTAATAGCACGAATTGTATTTTTAACATGTTGATAAAACCAACCCAACGTATCTCCTCGTAAAAATACCTCATTCATACTCTCTTTAATATTTTATCGTTTTTCACAACAATCTACACTGAAAAAGAGCATATTTAAAAGCTTTGAAATTAATAAAATATACTGATTAAATTTTGTGTACAAGTAAGTAAAACAATTTAGTAAATCTGATAAACTCAGATATTTCTATTAAAATTCATCAAAAATAATACTGAATATTAGAAATAAATATTTGTCAAATAAATACTTTTTTACAAGAGATATTTGAACTTTTTAGAGCAATTATCTGTTGAAATTTTAATCAATTACTTAATATATTCCGCTAAAACAATCTGAGATTTTTTTTAAAGATTTTTTTAAGCATCATTAATTTACTATTACCTCTATCAATGTAATTACTACTTATTATATTTTGTGTAGTATGTAATTTTTTTATATTATACTATTATTATATTCTCATTATTAATTTTTATATTGATTAAATATTATGTCATAAAAGTCCTATTTTATTAGACTAGTTTTTACAACGGCATTGATACAAAATTATTTCAATCTCGTTGTGAACCTTTCCACTTGCTTTTTTAGTCATCGTACATATTCACATCAATCCTGATATACAGTAATATAGAATAGTCATTTTGCAACATTCTATAAGGTTTTGCATGTGACAGATACAACTTGAAACATTTATGCTAACACATTTGCTGTTATTTCCCGAACTACATTCAATGCATTTGTGTATGTTTTATCCGATTTGATCTAACAGGGAGACAACATGCTGTGTACCATACAAGTGGATACAACAGAAGTTAATAAGCACTGATCAATTTTCACACAGCCCTTTTTTCATTTCCATAAAAAGATGTTCAAGGTTTTGCATGGACAGAGGCAATATCATTTACAGAAATAACATATTCACAAACAACATTTTCTCACCATTATTCCAAACCAGTATAACAAACCTTCTATTGCCCAAATGTAAGTATTTATCAATGTCCAGGCATCTCTCTTCTATAGGCTGGGAGTGAATAGTTACTGTAAAGCATTTTAACACACGCTATGGTGATTTCTGTCACCGGGATGAGCAGTTAAATAAACACCGGTTCCTTTTCTCCAAACCAGGATGAGGATATTACAACAGGGACGCTTCGCTTATTGTTGGGAATAGGAATGTGAACAACGACTGCAGATAGGACATTAACTTTCTTTTCCTTTTTTCATCTCTCTCTCTCTCTCTCTTCTTTAGCTGACACAAGCACTTCCTTCCGTCTCCGCGACTACCTTATTACCCACATGGGCACACAGTGCGATGCTTAGCGACAGACTGGAATCGCAGTTGACAGCCCGCCGATAGTTTTAAGCTTTATTGCATCATCAGTGATGTCAGGGAGCACAATGATGTGCACCTCAAGAGCCGTAAGAGATTTTCATCATGCGCGTGTAGAAATTCATATCGCCTTGTAATAGAATCTCAAAGGATGACTATTGGATCACGTTAGTCTGGCTTTTAAGGCTGTCCGAGAAAGGTCAACGACGTTGTTTGCATGATATAGAATCTAATTATTCGCTCATATCTTATGTATGTACTACCACCCTGCCCTCATCATCTCTAAACAAAAACAAACCGTCTGTGTGTGGTCTGTAAATATGGCCGAATGTATTGTTTGACCGTCACTCGTGTTGTGTTTTGATGGATGGAGTTCTTGAGTGGCAGATGGCTCTCCAGCCTGGAGACGTGTTATCACACACCAGGGGTTTGCGCATCAACGCACGCCGACACAATTCTTCTCGACCACCAGAGCCCTGATTCACTGTTGGATTCAGGAGAGGGTTTTCATTTCCAGATTTTGGCCTATCTATGTGTGATATCCTTGGAAATAAAGAAAGAGACTATGTGTGTGCGCGTTTCAGCTCAGGAGGTGTGCCAAACAGCAAGTCATTAGACGTCAATTTGTCAGATTTTTATCTTCCCCTACTCTCATTATCTTCCTAATGAGACTCTGTTTGTGTGTATATTCGTGTGAGATAAATTGTGCACTAAATATCTGTTAGTGTACAAATAACCAACACCTGCCATCTTGCCGTCTCTATTCGAAACATGTCATTGCAGTTTCACGTAAAACTTAGGTTATTATAATGACTTAATTTTAGAATTTAAGAGAAATTATATTTAACAATGTCATTTAATCATGTGACTGTGGAACCGGTGTACATGCTAAAATTAAGTCATTCCAAAACTTCAGAGTAATAAAATCACCATTTCAAAGACCATTTTTCTCTGGTTTTACTAACCATAGGTATGTGTTTAGGTAAATGTGTTATATTTGTTTTATTCTTTAAACGTCTAAAAATATTTTAAATCAAATCAAATCAAAAGTTCTCTCCCATTTGCATTTAATTTAACTTTAAATTGGAGAATCCGGTTAAAAAACTGAAAAGCTCCTTCCTCTCTAACTCATTGCAACATCATGGGTTCCATCCCGGGGATTGCATATACTTGCATGAATGTAAATGTATTTCTTTTTTCACCCAAAGTGAAAATAGAGCATCATCTGCTCACATTCTTGTCATTTCAATCCTCTATGGCTTTCTTTTTTGTGCAGAACACTAAAGACATTTGTAAGAAACAACAATAGTGACACACCATCACTTCTATTTTATGAACACAAAACCAACGCAAGTGAATAGGTTCCAGTCTGTGCACTTTGAGATTGCATCAGTCCTGTTTAATGTAAAAGTGTGTTGATGTAAAGATTCTTCTGGCCTGGGTTTTAGGACCGATGCAGATTATTCTGAGACCACCTGCAATGCAGATCAAACCAGTCGAACCCCGACCAGAGAGAGAGTGGGTGTACGTACTTTCACAGAGAAACAAAAACAACATTAAACTCTGACTCTCTTCCAAAACATAGTGAGATGCTTCACTGCCTACTCCTGCCTCCTACTAAAATGAGCGCTGCCTTCTCTTCGCAGGCAGAACTCCATTTGCATTTGATTTCCGTTTGTCATTGGCGTCCTGCTAAGCTTATGTGAAATAAACACATTTGTTCTATTTATAATTAGGCCAAAAAATTCGTAATTGTTAATTTTGTATTCGTAAATGAAGTGACAGATAGTTGGAATGCATTCTGGGGTGGATTTTCTTCTGCACATGAAAGACACGTATGGCGATTTCATTCAAAACAAGATATTACAACAGGCATTAACATTAAAATGGCTTCATTCTGACACCTATACCCATTATACCATCTCCGTCTCCATAAGCAGCCCATTAGCATTTGGAACAAAGCTTTTTTTCATGAAACACACACATTTGAAAATGGTTTATAGGGATGATGTTCGACCTCTGCGCTTGAGAAACGGGAAGTATTTTATCCCGTCTCTCTTGAAGGTGACGCGTTTGTCGGCTAGTTTCAGATGTAATACGTTCTGAGGGACAATATGGATGGATGAAGATGTTGAGGGAAGGACAAGATGAATGAATAATGACCGCCCGGATCAACCAGAGAGAGAGAGAGAGAGAGAGAGCTATTGTGAGTGGGTGTTTGTGATTGAGTTTGTGTACACACATTCTGTACAAGGACACATACACTAAGATGAAGAAAAAAAACAGGTCTGAAGGAGGAGTGTGGATAATGAAGACTCTTGGTGGTTCGTGTGTGTGTGTGTGTGTGTGTGTGTGTGTGTGTGTGTGTGTGTGTGTGTGTGTGTGTGTGTGTGTGTGTGTGTGTGTGGCCATATTCAGTATGCAATTAGAGTGCTGTGTCGGCATCACGCCGCCTGGATGCTGACACACTCATAAAAAGCCACACACAGCCTAGTGAGGTATACTGCAGTTTGTAGTCATATTCACCTTTGTGTGTGTGTGTTTGCATATGCATGTGTATGTTTTCATGGGTATGTGTGTGTGTGTGTGTGTGTGTGTGTGTGTGTGTGTGTGTGTGTGTGTGTGTGTGTGTGTGTGTGTGTGTGTGTGTGTGTGTGTGTGCGCATTGGTGTGTGAGCGCATTGGTGTGTGTGCGCATTGGTGTGTGTGCATTGGTGTGTGCATGCATCTGTGAACATATTTTTATGTGTGTGTGTGTGTGTGTGGTATATAGAGAGGGAACATAAAAATAATGCTCAAAGTATATGAATATCTCAATAATATCTTATCTCTTAAAAAAATATATTTAGTAAATTGAACTTTTCCAGATATAAAAATAAAAATAAATGAAATTAAAAGGATATTAACAGAATAATAAATACAATTTGATGAGTTATGTCTGTTTTTATTTTCAAAACTGACTTTCTAAGACTTTATTAAAGACATGAAACTACTAAAGACACAAAATCGCTTTCTCAAAAGAAACTTCTCAATTTCTTAAATTCCGAATTTGCTCGCCCTTTCATCTCATGACTAAAGCCTTTGAGATGTTTAAGAGATCCCATTACTGATTTTCTTTCCTATATGGGTTTTCCCGGGACTAATTTTAATTCATTCTGGACACAGTTGATATACAGTCTGGAAGCAGATACAGATATGACCGCTGTACAGTATTCATCCCCACACACTCACATTCCCATCGGATAATTTCGGTTTGGAGAACATGACACATGCGCAGACACATGACTAAGTGGAAAGCCAGACGAACGGCTGAAGAAACTCTGTGGTCTTTATTCTGAGGTTTCCTAAAGGATCTTTCTGCCGGTTTGGAAACACTCAGAAACATTAGGACAACACACGTCTACACAATCTTTACATAAATTGTTAACACTCTTTCACATCTGTACAAGAGGATTATGGGGAATAAACACAATCTGACAAAAGAGCTTAGACACTGACCTGGGGCCAGCTCATTCATTAGGTCATAGGTATGTTGGAAAGATCATCCTGAGGTTATTTGGATGAAATGAGCCATACGATGGTTCTGGTAAACCTCTTAAACAAAAACATACATTTGTTCTTTTACCATTACACACGTTTTCCATTCATGAATAACTGATATTTTGTATCTTTGAAACCTTATACTTACAGAAACCTTTATTAGAGGTGTATTACACAATTTTTAGGATTTTATTAAAGTGATGGTTCACCCAAAAATAAAACTTAAGGTCATAAATTTCTGGGGCCCCATTATTGTATTTTTGTACAATATCTTGAATTTATCGGAAAACCTTTGAATGTTTTAACAATTATTTTTTTTTATTTTATACATCGGATAAATGTTAATTAAATAATTATTTAAATTACATAAAGTTAAAATTAACTATTGGATTTTTTTATCAATTATCTTTTTAAATTTACAAGGGCACATCAAATATTTTTATAGTTTAGTCAATGGTGTTCTAAACTATCAGTTGCCAACGTTCTTCCTAATATCAAATCTTTTGTCCAGCAGAACATAGAATAGTAATAAAGGTTGGAAACTGGGTTAGTTATTCATGACCAAACCTTAATTTCTGCGGACTTTCCCTTTAAACAAGTGTTATTTATAGAGCAAATTCCAGATTTGTCCATATTATATAGGTCCCACCAGCACGCAGACGTTTACCAAATTACCTTAGTAATGATGTTTGATATCAAATCAAATACGAATTAGCGTAAAAACATCTGAATCTGATTGTTAAAGTTGAGGGATTAAATACTTGAGAAATAAGATAATGCCAGAAGCTAATAGCAACAAGCAGTAAACAAACACACACATCACTTTAGTCCACACAATTGATTTTATCTGTTGTTGTTTAATGAAGTTAGCCTTACACATTGTAAATATAAAGTTTGACTTAATTCAAACCATACCAACCTTCAAAGCTCATTGCATTGAACAGGAAAAAAATAAAGTTGAGAACACTCATGGTTTGAGTTGGATTTCCTGTTTCAAGCAGGGAAGATAAACTTATTGTCAAGATTTCACTGACTTAGTAAAAATATTCATGTTCATTGTCGAAAACATTTCATGTGGCTGAGAAAATATCACAAAAATAAACAGTTATTAACTTTGAAAAAATCTTTAAAAACAGTGAATAGATTTTTCAGTGCAATATTTGAGTTATTTCCTCAATTAATTTAAATGAAAATAGAAGTATTTAATGAGCAAGTATTTAATTATTATGTATACTTGTAATATAAAACATTATTTTTGGTGAATTCTAATGAGGATATTCTAATTGAGAATAAAACAAAAATTTTTGAGTGTATATCCATATTTTTTTAGGACACATTTTAATCCAAATCATTTTCAACATTTATAACAGCAGGAGTGGGTCTGTCAAGTTTCACTTTCATGTGGCACTTTGTAAACATTACGTTTGGATTTCAAAACCATAAAAATAGTTATAAAAGTTAGTGATTTGCAGGTCCTCTGTAATCTTTACTATAATATTCTTTGAATGGCTTTATGTGATTTTGTATAATGTATGGTTTTGTCCGCACCAAGCTGTGATGCGGCAAGCAATGTGTTTCAAAGTATGTTAGACGAAACCCGAACAATCCTCCAGTACTATAATCCCTGTGTGATGGATGGTCGCTATGTGTGATCACAAACCGGGAGGAAACAAGCATGCTGGGAATACAATCACAATGTCATGTGTTCATCTGGGTTTGTTAACAGTATTTTTAGAAAGGTCATGTATCTCTCTCTCTTTAAATATAACCTCTGTATTCTGTCTCATCAATAGTTCTCTTGTTTGCCTTTCATTTTTATGGTTATTCTCGGCCTTTGCATTTGTCGGGAAGTTCAAAAGGATAAAAGTTTCCTCCGATTTCCACCTCAGATTAAATTAAACCATTGCGCTCCTGGTTATTTATCTGCCGGTGGTTTCCCTGCTCTCCAGAATAAAAATTGCCAGAGAGCCTCATCTATCACCAGCGAGACATTTCATCAATACGTCGGCCTACAGCTGAGTATTCAGAACCCCCGCCTCTGAATGATTCCAAACAAAGCCCAACTGTTTGATGAAGGGGTTACATCAAGGTCGGGGTTGGGGTACAGGTGCTTTGGTCAATAAGGTTGTCAGCACACAGGAAATTGAAGCAGGTGGTTGTCTAATAGCCCCCCATTTAGAAACGACTGGGTCCACCTGAACACAGGTGTGATCCGTTTAGTGCATGCTCAGGTAGCGTGAACACGTATGAAACCTCACACAAACATGTTTATTGTGTTTGCGGTCCATTGTTTCTTTTTATGAGATGTACTGATCAGCAGTTATAGGGTTTCAGTAGGGCGTTGCTGGTTAGGTTACTCAATAGGACACTTCCTCCTTTCATCTTCTATCTTTTCATCTACTAATAAAATGTCTTTTCTCGTCCAGTGATCTCTTATCAACTTTCGTTCTTTTGCAGAATACAAAAGAAGGTATTTTGATGAGCACTGATAACTAAACAATGCTTACTCCCATTGACTTTAATTGTAGGAACACAAATCACTGAGATGTTTCTCAAACTATGTTCTTTTGTTTCCAACAGAAGAAAGAGTTATTTGAATAGTATATATTATTTAAAATAATGGATGATGATCGAATTTTCATTTTTGGGTGCACCATCCTTTTAAGATTTTTGTATCCTCAACACCACAAACACTGTGACCAACAATACGTCTTCTTGTTCAGTCACTAAGTACAAAACAAAGCTAACTCCCATTGACCTCCATTGAATAGAAACAAACCACTGAGCCATTTCTCAAAATATCTTCTTATGAGTAATTTAATAGTATTCATTCCTGAAAACAATTAATGATAGAATGTTTACTTTTGGGTCCATTATCCTTTAAAGAATTCTTTTTCAAAATACCACAAAACCTGCGACCAACCGAACGTATTTTCTTGTTCAGTAATCTCTCTATTCCACTTTCTTTCATTTGCAGAATACAAAAAAAAATATTTTGTAGAACACTGACGATGCTGACCCTATTAACTTCCATTATATAGACATAAACCACCGAGACATTCCTCAATATAATATACCACAATCATTTCAATAGTGTTTTCATCATTGAAAAGAATAAACTACAGAATTTTCACTTTTGGGTTCACTATCCCTTTAAGAATTTGTATCTGAAATGCCACAAACATTGCGACCGACAATACGTCTTTTCTTGTCCAATAATCTCTCCATTCCTGTGTTAATTTCATTCTCATCCTCATTCCCATACGTCTCTGTTTCCTTCAATTCCTCTAGCTGGATTAAACGGACATCAGACGCTTTGGGAGCCTTGTAAGCTTATGGCATTAACACACTTTCAAACAATGCCCTCTGTGTGAGTCTGAACACATATGACCATTAACATTACAGAAATACACACTATAAGTCAAGATAATGTTACGCGGCATTCATAAGACCAGCGTGCCGAGAGACTGAATGCAGTACTAAATCCGTCGGTCTTGGTGCTTCGGCGGTGTGACACAGAGGCTGCTTTCATAGGGCACCTTTTTAGCCGTGCTGGTCAATAGCTTTCATGTAATGTTATTTCAGCAGTGCCGGTCACTCTAAGCGGACTGAGAAAACTAGAACTGTCAGTAACAGCATTGACATTGTTTGCACACATGCATTACCTGCATTACATTAGGTATCATTCAGGCGACCATACGAATGCCAAAAAACAAAACCTGTCCCCTTGGTTTGCATCTGCCCTCTGATTGGTTGTTTAACTGTATTTCTCTGTGTTTTATTGCAGTTATGAGGCGGAACCCGTTCGCGGTGGAGGGATGCTGTCGGAAAGGCACCCTCAACGCCTTGCAGGAGCTGTACAACCCTACCCAGGTATCGATGCAGTGGATTCTGCGTGCCACGCTTTAATTTGTCAGATGGCGGATGTATACTGTACCAGATTGCATTTTGCAATTTGCATAACTGTGTGCAAGATGAGTCATCACATTTCTATTTTTAGCCCATTTTCCCCTTAAGAGAAAGATTTTAAAGGCTCACAACTGGTTGTTTGATAGACTTCCATAATAGACACAGAGTAAACGCAAATCATCTTCTCACTCCATATTATCATAAAGTCGGCGCCGAGGTCAGCAGGAGCGAGTAACCTCTGGATTTTATGCTGAACAGCTAAGAGTGTTACTATGGAAACGCATAAGGGCCCTCTTATATCATTTCCAATGTAAAATATGTCCCGAACGGATCCGCACAACATTGATTTTGCTTTTTTCTCTTCTTCTACTTTCAAAAGCTCAGCACCTTCCATGTTTCTGTCTTCCTGAATCTTTTGTGATTGATAGCACATCCAAAGATCTTTATCGTACCAATGAACGTCCTGTTACAGACTGGGAAGGAAGATGTAGCTCTAATGGTTTGCTTTCATCTTGCTTTCAAAAACCATTCACCTTGAGACTAAAGTCTGGTTGCTTTCTGATCGTGACCAAATCGAGAATGAAATGTCGCTATAGAATTTGTAAAGAGACCTGTCTAAATACACACTCACATATACAATGTAAAAATACGTCAGGTGGCTTGGTAAATATCACCAAAATCAACATAAAATCAACATTAAATAGATTCTTTTCAGTGGAATGTATTGACATAATTGAGTAAAAAAACAAAAAATCAACAGTTAATTTGTCTAAAATGTCAAATTATTTTTGAAGTTTATCTAAAGAAAACACACACGCACGTACGCACGCACGCACGCACGCACGCACGCACGCAAACACACACACAAATATTACAGTTGATCAGATTTACTTACTTTTTTACAAAAATGTACTCAATTTAAACAGCATATTAACTTAATTTCAACATTTTCTTTTTTTACTGTAAATTGTTTCACATAAAAAATACATTGAACATTTTTTTAGAGTATGCACACACGTGCAGCTGTTCTGATGCAAATTCACACGCATGAATGAAATCCATTAGGTGGGTATGAATACATGTACAGTATGATTTGCCTTTCCATAAGTGAGCTTTCCATATGCAGAGGCACGAATGTAAAGTTCCATTCATATTTCTGGAAACATGCACCTTTTGGCTTTACCACACGTGAGCCATTTGCCATATGATACACAGCGAGGAAACAGAGTTTTATTCAGCTGTGAGACACTTTTACAAGGTAGAGCTTGAAAGGCTGTTGCTTATCTTGTGAATTTCAATACCCAACGCACACATGCACACACGCACACACACACACACAAGTTGAATTAAGGTTTACCTTCAGTTTCTGTGAAAGTACCCAGAGTCACTAAATCAGAAACACGACACTGGAGATTCAGTTGCAGTCGCCATTCACATAACACAACACACAAGTTGTTTAGTGTGTTGTTAAAGGGATAGCTCGAACAAAGATTAAAAATGCTGTCATCATTTACTCACCAATGAGTTATTCCAAATCTGTATGCATTTCTTTGTTCTGATGAACACAAAGAGATATTTTAAAGAATGCTCATAACCGTTTGTGGACCTGTTTTTGCTTGAACACAATATGACATATTCTAAGGAATGTTGGAAAGCAAAAAGTAATGTTTCTCACAACCATTGCAAGTCAATGGGCTCCAAGAACTGATACAAGCATTCTTCCAAATATATTTCCCTATGTTCAACCAAACAAATAAATGTATACAGAATTGGAACAACTAGAGAGTGAATGATCCTTGAACTTGCATTTTTGCCTGAATCACCCCTTTAATAGACCCGAACAATAAAGGTACACATCTTGTATGTGATGTCATAAAACATTTCAACAACATTCACAGCGTGAAGTAGAATAATTCCCCTTGTCATCAACGTACCATTGTTAAAACACTGCTTTTATTATTCCACTAGGAATTGTGATAGGTTCTAACACTGAGATTATTATAGCAGATTAATCTCTCTCTCTCTCTCATTCTCTCTCTCTCTCTCTCTCTCTCTCTCTCTCTCTCTCTCTCTCTCTCTCTCTCTCTCTCTCTCTGAGGCTGTTCGTCCTGTGTAAAGCTCTTTATTTGGGCTGTAATGTGGCTCTTTTAGGCATTTACTGATCCTGCTGTGTAATGAGACTCTCGCTCGATCGCTGAATAATTCCACTTTCCGTGAATTTTATCATCCCGCCCTTAATAAGGAACCCCAGGAGATGTGTTGCTTTGTTTTACATTTGGCGGTGCTTGGAATTTCAATATGCCCGATAATAAAAAAGACTAGGAGATAAAGTTACTCAGTGCCGTTTAATATGGCTTGTTTGGACTCAATGTATTGTGAAGTAATGCATTGCGGGAAACAAACACAAGGGATTTGTCCGAATATTCATAATGGCACAAATATATACATACTCTACTGTAGGGCCTACATATAGCAGAAAGGTGTTGTAAAAACAGGCAGATTGAATGGTTTTAGAGCAAAGGTGAGAAATCCTTACATCCATACATCAAAGGCATGTCCTATGTGTAAACGAGAGAGGAATCATGGGAATTAACAAAACTGAGCAAGAGCGCTTTTGGCTGACGGCTGTCATATATCACTATATAAAGATTCCTCTGTCCTTGTCCATTAAGCACAGATGTTTGATTTCTTCACAGCGTGTGTGTGATGGCTAGCACCTGAGAGGAACACGAACCCCATATGTCAAAAACAATTACACAAATAAGCCACAGATGCAAGATCAGACAGGCATATAGACATACCTGATCAAACCGTGTTAGACTCACAAACCAACAAATATCAACGTATAGTGCTGACCCATCTCTCTGTTAAACACATTTCTGGATTTTGCATATTCGGATGCTTGCGGCTTTGGTCTGGGACAAAATATCAAAAATAGAAATGATGAGACTTCATGAGAGCATCTGCATAAACTAAAATAAAACAGTTAAGGAAATAAAAATAGATAAATAAAAATTAAGTTGATTTTTTGGCATTTTATTCTATTTGTCAATATGTTTAAAGCATGCACACAGAAGAAATTGACTGTTTTTTTTAATTAAACAAAGATACTGTTTCATTTTTTGTATATAAGGGAAAAGTTCAAGTAAATCTCATTAACTCAATGGTTCTATAGAACCAAAATATCCACCAAAAATATTGGTTGACATGTTTAAATATAACTGTTTATTTTTACTAAGCCCATGAAATATTTTTTACAGTTTATTTAAAGTGGAATGAAATTGTATCATCATTAACTCTCTTACCCTCTTTTCATCAAACCTGTATGACTTTCTTCCACAGAACACAAAAGAAGAAATTTCGAAGAATGTGGTAACTGAACAGCGGTAGCACCCATTCACTTTATGAACAAAATCCAATGCAAATGATTAGGTTCCTGTTACCATCATTCTTTAACATATCTTCTTTTGGGTTCTGTGGAAGAAAGTCAAACAGGTTTGATGTCAAGATAGTGAGTAAATTATGAAAGATTTTTGTGAACTATCCATTAAATCCATTGTATGTATAATTCTGTAAAAACTAAATTTGTTATAGAAATGATAAAATTATATAACAAAATTAAATGATTTTAGCTGGAGTAGTTAACCTATTGTACAAATGGTTACTTAATGTGTATGTTATAATAAATAGAATTAAAAAAAACATATATTTTATGTTTTAGAATTTATATGATTTTTATGGAAGTTATCTTGTTCTGTTAAGAAAACTTAAGAAAAGTATTTTATCTTTGACTTCAAAATATTTAAACACAAAACAGTTTAAAAAGGGAAACTTCTAGTAGCCCGCAGTGTGTGTTTAAGGAACTCTTTGATAATCTGGTGAAAGTTGAAGCATCCTTTCATTAAACTTAAACTCCTCACATGAGAACTATAATCAAAGCATCAGATGTCTCCTGTTTCTCTCAACACATACAGTCACACACACACGGCTCTGCCATTAGTTTGTGAGCTCACTGAACTGAACGCCTCTATGTCATCCGTCTCTATAACTCACTGTAAGATGCTTTTCAGGTGCAAGAGGTGGAAAATCACTAGCTTGACATGAGTTCCCAGGATCTCTCTCTCTCTCTTTCCTGTCACCTCCTCCCTGCCTCTCTTCCTCTCGTCCTCACCCTCTGAGTCTCTTTCTGTCTCTGGCTCGGTTGGAACGCATGTTTTTGTTTGTTTTTCTCTAGGCAGGTTTACCGGCTGTGTGGGTTTGGGTAAAATAGGGTGCGTGTCCGTACATGCTCCCTAGTTTTCTGTGTGTGTCTAACATCAGTCGCAGGTCTGTTCTGATAGGGCTCTATGCACACCAGGGCCAGATTTAACCGAGTTTATGTGTGTGTTTATATGCATGCCCGGGCAGGAGAAAGGGCACATTGGCAGTGTTGGTCAGTAGTGGAAACTTCCTCTGGAAGCAAGGAGGGCATTCGACACAGCAGCCTTTCACCATCTCTAAACACTTTCTATTCACAGCGATTCATAACATCTTATCACCAGCATTCATTGCTTAAAAATAAGAGCCTCTGCTTACCAATCTGCACAATTCCAGATCTCATTCATGCCTGTAGGACAAATTAAGTAGGGCGAGATATTCCCTACAATTTCTGCGTAGGCATAAGGGTGTGTTCAAAACCACAGAGTATTTTATTCTTAGGAATACTACTTATGCAATTTTTCATTCAAGTGAAAAGGTACAATATATAAATACGTTTTATATCATTAATAGCTAGGGGATAAAAGTTAACAAAAATAAAATAAATAACAACTATATGTTTGTTGTGTTAATAAACAAAAAGTAAAAGCTCAATTATAGTTTTGTTATTATTATTTGAACATGAATTAGTAAGTCATTAAAAAGGAAAAGCAAAATGTTAAACTAATGCTTTTGTCTTTGTTATTATTTGAACATGAATTAGTAAATTAGCTATGAGATAAAAACATGAATAAAAAATGTTATTAAAGGCAAAGGAAAAGTAAAGCCAAAAGGTGAAAAAAATTATTATTAGATTTTCTTTTATTATCATTTGAACATGAAATAGTATGTTGGCAAAATCAAGAATTTAAATTACATACTATAAAAAATGCAAAAGAGTATAAGACATTATACAAATAAAGACCTAGTTCGTTTGGCTTCACTAATTTTCAATCGCCAAAAAAATTACTGTGTTATTACATGAAACAGTTTTAAACAAAAAGGGAAATTAGCTTTGAAATTAGAATTTAGAGATCTGTTGGATTTTTACTACATTTTCATACTTTCTACTGAAGAAAAATGAAAAAACGATTTCAAAGATTTTATTAAGTATATAAGTGTTAATTTTTGTGAAATTTACTAAGCCACACGAAATTGTATTATAACAGTGAAGTACACTAAAAAAATTGTTACGTATGACAATTTACACTCAAAAAACGATTACATTTTAAAATGTTGAAATTAGGTAAAAAAAGTGTATGTAAGTAATAAATAAGTAATTATGGTGAACTCATATATTTATATAAATCATATTTAATAAAAAAATTTGTGAATATTAGAAAAATATATATTAGTTTAATAAATACTTAAACATATTTGATAATTTGTAACTTAATTTATAGTTTAATTTTTTCACTGAAAAATCTATTTAATGTGAAACAATGTGGAAAATCTTTTCCATATATATCTATATACACATATACACATAAATATGGAAATGTTGTTCCACATTATTAAACAAAAATGATCGATGAAGATCACATTTGGTTGTTATATTGATAAAATGTTGTTACAGTGCTGATGCAACAATCAAATGACATCATTAAACAGTGGCACGTGGTCATTACCGCTGTGTGGCCCGCTACCGGAAAAGTTGCATCAGCTCGGAAAAGTTGATCCGGTCTCATAAAACGTGTCGTGTTTTAGGGCAGATGCTGGCAGGCTCTCTCTCTTCCCCACATTGACACCAGATCAATTTGACTGCGGCAGCACTAAATCAGGCCCGGCGCTTTAGAAGACAGACAACAGATCTGTCAAGCGCTCAGAGACCGGACGCACAAGGACACCTTTATCGGACTATGCGACATTCATAGAGCACACAGATGTATGAAGTATCTCGCAGTGCGGTATTCAGAGACTTGGCATCTTGTTCAGTGTTTACAGAGCAAACACAGACAGCTGAAAGTAGCGCAGTGCTCAGCTGGACTCACTGTCCGATCGCAACCGCAGCTCAGCGGGCATGAGTCATCATCACCAGGGCAACGGCGTGAGCACGATAAGCATTCACTTTCCGAGCTGGAGCACGAGGGGTTCAGTTTCTGTGTAGACTTCAACTAAAATAGAATGTTTTTTTAAGGGCATTGAGCTATTACTAGTAGGCACCATGTAAAATATATACATTTACATTTACATTTAGTCATATACAAATGATAATTGTGTGGTTTTTAAAGGTGTAGGACGCTGGGCGAAAGTTTTGGTACACTTACTATCACTTCTCATTTGTGTTTTTTCTATAATTTAAATGAATAATGAGTGTATCATTAATGATAAACTCATCAAAATGATAAAAAATAAAACTAAGTAAACTATGGATATTGTTTAATAATAGATAAAAAATAGATCCTTTAACATTTCATCATCTTCAGTGACTTTGCACAAAATGTTTTCCTGTCATTCTCTCAAGCCGCTTTTTATGGTCTCACGCTAAGATGCTTTTTAAAGAAATGAGTCTTTGTCTATTCTGAGCTCTGTGTGTTATTTCTTCAATATTCAGTCAAAGTCATCCATTTAAAAAACCTTTTTTTATTAAATAAAGTGTGAGTTTTGTCTTGATAAGAACATGTATGTTTGCTAAATTAATTTTTTGTCTATTAAACTCTTTTCCGACATTTAGTCACGCACCTTCAATTCAGTTTTTTTTAAATAATGAGAACATTTTACTGTTCTAGTTGGCACAACTTTTGACCAGTAGTGTACACTTCATAGAAGGTTATATCCCACAGTGCAATGCTCTTGATGTTAGCGCTCAATGAGAAATCAAATCAATTAAGATTAATATTTCAATTCAGTTTAATATTTAATGTCATTTATTTCTTTCTCTGGGAAACAGCCAAGTCCTTTGGGATGCTACAGGGCCGCTTGATCACCTTGTGTGGTGTAATAATGTATGTCTGGTGGTACATAACTTCTTACAGTGGATTTTAGTAATGCATTTTAAATACGAAATAACTCTTCTGTGTTGATGACACTATTTCATATTTATTCCTCGAGTTAAACTTCAGCCCTTCGAATGTGCTAATCTCACACTCTCTGAGCACATATAAACGGATTATAAATCTCTGCACAGGGACAGACGGAAGGAAAGAGAAGAAAGTCCTGTGGGATGCTGAACAAATGACGTCCTTTAATAATTCATCTGTCGTTTAGGAGAGCCGAGGTCATCGCGGTCACATCAGAACTTACAGTGAGATGTTAGCGCTCTCAGAAGCTTTGAATTTTGTATATTTTTGCTTTTCCCTCGGGTGCAGTTTGTGTTCGGTATCAACAGCGTTTTGAAGCCTATTTCAGGAGTGTCAGGAACAGATGAATGTGCAGTCTTCAGCGTAACTCACACAAACACACTCGCACATATTCAAACTTGATGCTTTGTTGTAACATATTGACTAATGTAGGGGCTGCTGCCAGCTGTGCTCTTCTGAGCATGTTCATCAAATTATAGCAACAGAAAAGCATATTAAATGTGCCAGATTCTAAACCTCATTTTACATTTCCTTTGATTGTGTTTTAGTTTTTTGCCAACTATAGTATGTTGTGTTTCCGACTACAGCAAACATCCGGATTGTAGTCATCCAGTTACTTCCGTGACGTGTCATCAGAGACCCGTTACATAAGTAACTGAATTCACAAGATTTCGCCTTATCCATGGCGGTGATGCACTAACTTAAAGGTCAGGAACTTCATGTGAATGTTTTTCAGACATGAGGAAAGAAGCAAGACGCATGAGTTAATGGCATTTATTTTAAAATACATGTACAATAAGCGGAAAGCCTCCTCTGTGCTTTGAAGGTGTTGGCATTATTATGCGGATGGATCCAAGCTATCTAATAGCAAAGGAGGGAAGATTGCAGAGTGGTTGGGACTATGTTCGTTCTGAACATCTACAGACTGATGGAGCACCATGTGAACGTGTGTCTGTCAAAGTAGATAGTAAGAATTAGAGTCTTTATGCATTCGTCAACGTTTGTGTTCCAAAGTGATGATCTTAAACGTCTGAGCTTGCTCAAAGAATATCCACAGTGATCCAACAGAAAAGCGGCCATCCAATTTTAATTTCCCATACATTCACCACTATTCACCTCAATTTCTACCTTTCATGACCTCATTTTCCCTCTCTTTACCCCTGTATAATAGAATGGAGAGGCAATATCAGCTCAAGCTTTTATCTCAACGTTTTCTATTATCCAAGTCCTGGTGTGTTTGCAGGCACTGGGATGGACGCTATATCATCGGCTATATATGAATGCTTCCCAGAACTGCTCTTAGTGTTTTGAAATAGCACCACCAACTGCAAACACTCCGCTGATGAGCTGTGCGTAGAGCGATGGTCAATTAAAGAAGAATAGAGTGAGAGACATTATTTCATTAGGATAACGATTTATTCTTTTCAATGGACGAATTGCTGTTTGATTCACTTCGTATGAGAAAATTTAAGGGGGTGGTGCACTGGAAAAATAAAACATGTAGAAGATCACAAAATTGAAAGATTTATTAAAACGGTATTATTAATATTACAATTATTAATAATATATGTTTCTGTATATAGCTCCTTTCAGGAAAATGATTTAGGCCTTGAGTAATATTAAAGTTTTGAATAAAGATTTTATTTATTATATTATATGTTAGATATGGTGTCATTATATTTTTACTTTATTTTAATCATTTTTGGCAATTTTGTAAGGTACTTCTGTTGTTTTTTATATCCAGTCCAAAGTTTCAAATTTTAATATTTCTCAATTATATTTTAATATATAAGAAAAATATATAACTATTTAAACATGTCATATTTCATTTCTATTATTATATTAAACAATTTGTTTTTATTAAATTGTAATATTTTCATTTAGAAATCAATTCTAAAATTGTTTTAGTGAACTGTAATATCCTTGGTGTTCCTGGCCAGCTTTTCCCTTTTTACTTTCACTGTATGGAAAAGCATTCTTGCAAATGTCTCCTATTGTGTTTCACAGGAAAAGAAAATCATATGGGGCCTGGAACAACGTGAGGGAGAGTATATTATGACAGATATACCATTTTAGGTGAACTATTCTTTTAAGAATACTTGTCTTCATCGAGGAAGCTCATGTTCTGTGTCTGCTGAGACACGGTTTGGATTTCCTTATCAAATCATCTGCCATCAGGGTGACATATGTTGCTTTATTCTAAGAATTTAATAAACTGTCAGATACTGGCCGCAAACCCCTGGGAAAATTCCACAGAAACTGCTCGCTCGAAATGATGAGAGTGGGTGTGTGGAAAGTGAGAGAGAGAAAAAGAGAGAGAGAGAGAGAAAAAGAGAGAGAGAAAAAGAGAGAGAGAGAGAGAGAGAGAGATATTGTATGTGTGTGGGTGTGGGCTTGAATAATGATTTTGAAGCAGTGTATGTGCACTTCATTCTTTTCAAACATTAGATTGCATCCAGCATACATAAACTTGAAACGCAGTCAATTCTGTCGAGTTAAGAGAAGAGAAGTCAATAAACTCCAACTTGAAATTACATTTGAGATGTGACCTTCACCGCACAAACATCAATATTGTTCTATTCCTCATCAGGTTTGCATTGAAGTCAATGCGATGCTAAATTCTAAATTGTTTGTCTGGAAAAATTCACCACTGACCTGTAAGCCTGACCTTTCACTTTTGGCCTCTGTTGAGAATACCCATGAAGGCTCGACACATCTAGGCAAAATTCCCTTTAGGCAGGGAACGGAACTTTCACAAGTCTCGGAATTGTTTGATGTGGCTAGATGCTGCTTTTGTTATGGTGTGTTAAGGCTTTAAAAATCTCTCTTAAAAGTGACAAATATACAAAGCTCCATGGCTCCCAAAACGCCTGCGTTCTTTGAGTCTTCAACTCCATAAACAGTTTCATAGGGACGATTGTTACGGTATACTGGTGTAAAACAGATGCGGTTGACTTTCACTGATACACAAGACAAAAATGACCATTTTACACTAAATTTAGGCAATAAAAAACTGTGTGTAAAGCACAATGGATTTCACATGCAATGTAGATTTAAAATCTGCTGTTCAGATGCTCCGGCTCTTCTACCAAGCATTTACAAATCAAGTACAACAATAGTTTTTATATTTATTTTTATGAAAAATGAAGCGTCTTTATAATCACTCTCTCTTTTCCATTTGGACTATTTAATCTAAAAAAGCATAAATATAATTTTGCATAGCAATTAGGCCAAGGTGAAAAAAATGTCTGTTTGTCCCCTAATCCCATCCCTAAATCTAAAGGCAAAAAAACCTAAGTGTTTGGAATGTTGGGTATCATTTAGGGACTCTTAAAGGCAGTGTCTGTTTTTGATAGTTCCGCCCCTCACACAATGTCATCCGTCGCACTTAGCTTATGTTCATCTCCACATCACGAAAAGACACTCCCCTTACTGCTGATTGGCTGAACGAATGGTTTCACACTCGGACCCGACTCAGTTTCCTTAAGCAAATTTGAAAAATCATAGACCCTGCCTTTAAGATGACTTTAAAGTCCCCCTTTTGCCAAATTTATTTTATTGTTAAATATCTTAAAGTGCAGAAAAAGTCAGCTCGACTACCTAACACCTTAAAGAAGCGTGTTTCGATCTGAAAAGTAAAGGTGCTCAATAATCCAGCTCAACCGTCCTGCAAAATTAATTTCCAACTTTGATCAAACACGCAGAAGCGAATAATCAAAGTACAATTATTAGCGAGGGTACAACTGGATTTTTCAGGTGGGAGGGTCTTCTAGGGCTCAGCCGAATGCTAACGCTGTTGAGGATTTAAGTGAAGATCTTTCTGATATTGTCTGTTGCTGGACTCCCATGAAAGATTCTTTGTATGGCAGCTCACTGATCTAGAGTCTATACCATGCTTTGAATGGCTCATGGTAGTACTGTGTCTGTTATTGAAGAATGTGGATATTGAGCTGTTGTGTCTAAAACTAAAGCACAGACTAGTCTTAGAGAGAAGAAAGAGGAAAAACATTTCTTTAGTCTTTCGGGTCCAGTTTAAGATCTCATTGAAAGAGCACACACTGTAAAACATTTTTCATGTGGCTTAGTAAATATCACAACAATAAACAGTTATATTTACTTAATAAAATCTTTTATATAATATTAAATAGATTATTTCACCTAAAAATAGCAATGTGACACAATCAAAGTTTATGTTGTTAAAATAATTTCTCAATCCTCTCATCTCCAGGCCGAGTTCTCCGCCGCAGCGGTGTTGCATCAAGCCCGGCGGGATCAGGTGGCGGACACATGCCGCGCCCACAGTGCATCCAGCCGCAAGAGACGCGTTCTTACCCCCAGCGACCTCAAGCACCTGGTGGTGGACGAGGAGCACGAGCTCATCTACTGCTACGTGCCCAAAGTGGCCTGCACCAACTGGAAGAGGGTCATGATGGTGCTGAGTGGCGGGGGGAAATACAGCGACCCCATGGAGATCCCTTCCAACGAGGCCCACGTCCCATCTAACCTCAAAACCCTCAACCAGTACAGCATCCCCGACATCAACCACCGCCTCAAGAGCTACCTCAAGTTCCTCTTTGTGCGTGAGCCCTTCGAGAGGTTGGTATCAGCTTACCGCAACAAGTTCACATTGCGCTACAACACCTCCTTCCACAAGCGCTACGGGACGAAGATCGTGAGGCGCTACCGCAAGAATGCAACAGTAGAGGCGCTGCAGAGCGGCACCGATGTCAAGTTCCAAGAGTTCGCCGAGTACCTGGTGGACCCGGCTACACAGAGAGAAGCTCCGCTGAACGAACACTGGCAGACAGTTTACTCGCTCTGCCACCCTTGCCACATCCACTACGACTTGGTGGGGAAATACGAGACGTTGGAGGAAGACGCAAACTACGTGTTGAAGTTGGCGGGGGTGGGTGACACGTTGCGGTTTCCCACGTACGCCAAATCAACCCGCACCACCGACCAAATGGCAGCTATGTTTTTCAACAACATCAGTTCGCAGCAGCAGGGTCAACTTTTCCAACTTTACAAACTGGACTTTCTAATGTTTAATTACTCTACTCCCAGCTACTTGAAATTGCAATAAACGCAAACATGGTTGCACGCTCTCGGCCTGAGATCTGTCTGTGTTCGAGCGTTGGGAGAAAGACAGTGGCGGTCTCCTCACAGGCCTGGGATCCACCTTACACGAAATGTAAAATTGTATTTATATCCGCATGGACGGTGGCTTTATTTCAAAGAAACCAAGGGGCTGTTGGCAGACTTCAAATAAGGAACAAGTGTGATGTATTATTTGCGAGTTTCTTCAGAGACTGAGGTCCTAAATCCTGTCCATTGAATTGTAAAAGAGCACCGAAAGCTCCTATTCCCAAACACCAAAAGCAATACGAGAGAATCTGAGCCATACCCGCTCAACCGGTCTATCTATTAATATACTCGAGAAGTATTATTGAAGTTTCACAGAAAGGAGCGCCTCGAGAACTTGAGACGTAATATATAATCAGACTTCCCTTTTTTAATTTAGCGCTCCTTTTGGAAGTTCCCAACGCCTGTCGCTTTACTCCCATTCTTTTGTACGCGTGTATTTATAAGGTGCATATTTAAAGAAAGGCTTTGTATGCACACTAAAATAAGAATGACCTATAAGGCACTGAAACGTGCCTTGCCGGAGGGGCGTGCCCATATGTGATTGACAAGCAGCGGCTCCCCCCACCTTGGACGCATCCGTAGCGGGAGGTCACGCGGGTTGAACCTGGTTCCCAAAACCCCTCCTCCCTTTGTCGACTTAAGGATGTTTTATTTTCTTTGTTTGCTGTTTTATGAAAAGGTGGCTGCGAGCAGCACAACGTAATGTTATTTGAATGATTGTGTGTGATATAGAGATTTAATATTTCGTTTCATGGGACGAAAAGCAGAGGCAGAGATTTTGTAAGATTTCATTTTCATGTTCTTTGCCTCGCCGGTTGTCTTGTGAGGGGTGTACGAAAACAGGCCGGACTTGGTTTTCTGAGCCGTTCCCATGGGGAAATTTCCCAGAGCCGTGTGAGTTCGAGCAAAAGACAGAGAGAGAGAGATTTTAGGCAAGAGTGTTCCTTTCATTGAATGAATCATTATGTACGATATCTTTCTCAATCTGAGTAGTTCAAAGGAACATTCTTTAAATTAATGAGCTGTCTTTTCAACATTTTATTTGTTAAACAGTGCATTTATGTTATTAAATGGCTAATTTATATACGAGATGGCTGTAAGCGGGAATATCCAAGTTCTTGCTTGTTTGTCTTTGTCACTACAGATCACTCAGAGGTGGCCCAGGGTAAAAGCTGAAAGATTCTGTACTCTCTCTCTCTCTCTCTCTCTCTCTCTCTCTCTCTCTCTCTCTCTCTCTCTCTCTCTCTCTCTCTCTCTCTCTCTCTCTCTCTCTCTCTCTCTCTCTCTCTCTCTCTCTCTCTCTCTCTCTCTCTCTCTCTCTCTCTCTCTCTCTCTCTCTCTCTCTCTCTCTCTCACATTTAGCTTCAGTAAGTGAGTGCAGCATTTAAGGCCTTGTAGATCAGGGTCTGTCTAAGACACCACACCAAACACACGTGCACTTTAAAACCCTTTGGAAGCCCCTTGACAGGAAATGTGGCAAACTCACGGAAGATGAAAAAAACATTCTGTAAAACAAGGCCATTATATCTGACTCACTCTGTCTCTACCATTCTCTGGCTATTTTGTGCCTATTGCTTTTTTGAAACTGTATTCCACTGAATACAGGAAAACAGAAAAAATAAGGAAACATCATGTCTTGAGTTTCTGACATCAAGAACAAATCTAAAACAAATTTTGACTCGTTTTTATGAAGTATACAGCCGCAGAACAATAAAAGACCATTTCAAAACCATTTTCAGTTTTTCAAAAATTACTTTTAATAAGATTGTGTTAAGGTAAAATTCTTGTTTTGTTTTAGTCTGTAACATTTAATATCACTCCTCCCAAATTAAAAACAAAACATTTCGATTTGCATTTATTTGCAGAAAATGAAAACTAGAGAAACGGTTAAAATAACAAAAAAAGATGTTCTCTATTTTTCCAGATTTTAAACACTGCAAATAAATTTTATATTTCCTTTTTTTTTTAATGTATTTTTCTTTATAGTTTGCATGTGTCTTGTCATGCTGTCAATGTTTAACATTGCTTTTGAAAGTATTTGTCGCTCCTGAGTTTTGATTTGTTGACTATAATAGATTTTAATGATCATATGAACAGATCTAGAAATGCTTATTAAATGAACATTTGGAATGGTCTCTTATATGTTTCGTGGCTGTATATTCATATAAAATAAAAGTAAATTGAAAGCTGTCGGTTTCACCTTTTGTGTTCCACAGAAGCTCGAGCGTCATACAGGTTTCACCGCACGATTGAAACAAAGATTAAGCAACGGGAACAACGTTGACGTGCAAGAGATAACTATCGCTCTCTGTCCTAACGTGTCTCACTTCGTAAGAACGCCGCGTAAACAATTTAATTCCTAAAAGCTTGACTGTGTTTCCGACAGATAAATCCCTGTTTAGGGTGTTATCTCCCATTCAAAGCCCTGCTCTCTATCTCAGTCAGAAGAGGAAATGAGTCTCTAACAAAACATATCACTAAATCCTCACGTCTTATCTTGAATATAAATCACCGGCTCAGAAAACAAAGTTTGCCCAGGGAGGATCATGCCAATTGAAATGTCTTTTATTTGATTTGTTCTGTAATAACAAACACAACCACAGTTTTTTGCACCAATGTTATCAAACGCAGTATTCTGGAAATGTCAGTTTCACAAAACACCAAGCAGCGTTTTATTTATGCCAGTGCCTTTATGCACGCTCATACACGAGCACACACTTAATTATAAACCATGGTTCACCATCCACACATGAAACACAATCACATGTTCGGCCTGTTGCTCTATGTGCCTATCGTATAATCACTGTCTGCATTTATTTATTGCTGTCGTACGCCCCACAACGCTAAACATATGCCCCTCGGTGCCGTGTGAGCGTTTCTAAGTGTTTTCATGCTAAATGCTTTTTTGGGCTCCGCTCACAGTCATTCTGGCAGTCTAATTTATTTATGCAGTCCTCTATGGAGACACACACTTCCTCAGTATTCAAGAGGGACTGTGCCGGGTCATCGGGTCAGACCCTTGCACTGTAAATGAGAAAAAGACAGACCAAGCGGACTCTGATCAATGAGCTCTCACAGACTCCTTCTCTCTCTGAATCTGTTTTCTCAATAAAGCTGAAATAAAAACCCTAGAGGTCAATTTCTCCGTCTCTGTTTTCACATAATTATTCAATGTGAGCTGAAGTCTTGTCACCTGTAAAACTGATCTTTTCAACAGGATCCACTGTATTTCAAGTCCCTCTAGTAAAACACCAAGTCTTTCATCAGACTCACACCTGGGATCTGACAGCACGTCAGCCGGCCCTTTTCACATCTCCTCAAATGGAAGAATTTGTTAAAGACCTTGTGGAATGACTTTATGAGGGTATTTTTCTATCCGTTTTCAAGTTCCTACACTATACTGTATGTTTGGGTGGGAAGCGCTTATGCTGTCATTATTTATTCACCGTCAGGTCATTCTAAATCTCTTTTTTCAGTGTAGCCAAAAGAAGAAATTTTGAGCAATGTCTCATAGGTTGTGTTTTCATACAATGGAAGTCAATTGTATGGTCACCAACAACTGTTTAAAATTACATGAAGTGGGTAAATGATGAAGGAATTTTCATCCCTACGAATATCCAACCCTAGGGGTCAGTCAACCTCCCAGGGGTCTGGTGGTTAGAGAGTTGGACTCAAGGTTGCAGGTTCGAATCCCAGTGCCAGCAGACAATGACTGAAGTGTCCTTGAGTAAGACACCTTACCCCTGTTTGCTCTGCAGTGGTGGTTTACTACTGCACAATACTTTTGAGTTGCCTTGGATAATAGCGTCCGCAAAATGAATAAATGCAAATGTCGGTTACTCTTTTATTTATTCACTCCAAGTCTAAAAAAAATCTGTGGAACCACACGTTATTTTACGAAATGTCTCAGTTAGCATATAATAAAAGCCAATGAGGGGTGTTGTATGGTCACCAACATTCTTCAAAATATATTTGTTTATGTTCAGAGAAAAACTTAGCTTTATTTATTTACCCAAGGGTATTTTTATTATTTAAAAAAATACAGTGGAACACAAAAAAAAAACTATCCTTGGTAATGTTTCAGTGGTTTTGTCTCATTTTAATAGAAGTTTATATGGGGTGTTGGATGATCACCAAATTTCTTTCTAATATCTTCTTTTGTGTTCAGGAAAAAATAAGAAGCTCAAACTGGTTTGAAATAACTTGAAGGCGTAAAGAATGAATTCACTCTCATTTTCAGTTGAAGTATTTGTTGAACATAATTCACCCCCAGGTCACTCTAAATATATTTTTAATATAACACAAAAGAAAATATTTTGAGGAATGTGATTTTGTATCCACAAAATGGAGGTCATTGTGGGTTGTTGTACTGTATGTTTGCCCACATTCTTTAATGGTTTGCTAATAACACAAGGTGTCTAAATATTGAGTACATTTTCATTTTTGTGTGACTTTTCCCTTTAACTAAGATTGTCAAAGCCAAAACTTTTGAGGAGTCACGCTATCATTAGACAAACTCAAAGCCACAAAATACTTTGCATTTTAACTTTATGGGCCCTTTAAATGAAAGTTTATTTTAATTCCCTAGATATTTTGGTGCTCTTCCAAAATATGCACAGGCTGAATGCGAACCCTCACCTTCAGTTGAGCAAAGTTGAAGTTTTCTGTGAGCTTATTGTGCAGTTTATAAATCCAATTATGGTTCCTTCAGCTTATCTGGTAAAGCATGAGTAATGCAAGGTCCTGGGTTCAAGTCTCAGCAAACACTTTTACTAATAATGTGAGATGCCTTTAAGTGGTGTGCTAATAAATGAATGTAAATTTGATTATCGAAGCTATAAGATATAATCCCATATCTAACTAAATGTTTATTTACTGAGAAACCGATGCATAGGGCACACAAAACCGGGCATCCCCACTTCCAACAAGTCCTATAAAACATGTGTTCCATTCAACCGTTTTTTAAAAACTTTGCTTTCAACAAATGTTTCTAACATTTGACCTTGTGGCATGGCATGGCCTGCTCGTGGTAAGTCCAGATGTTTCGGGTAATATAAACCCAGTCAATTTTAGAGTGGGACCTTTGAAGATGCACGAGGAAAGCCAAAAGTGTGTTGAGCCTTTGTGGCACATAGGTGTAACAGATCTGCACGTCATCAGAAAACAGTATATAAAACTTGTCATGGGCAACCAGAGGAATGAGAGTAGCAATTGGTCTTTGGTTTCTCACTTTAGTGTCAAGTTTGAGATCGCAGCCAAATGCCAAGATCTCAGAGAAAGACCTGAGCTTTCGTTTTTCTTGCTGAGCAAGCAGTTCTCATGCAGCTTGTTACCGCACCTGCTTAAAGTCTTCATCCCTCAACTCCACCCTTCACTGAGGCCTTCATGCCCAAAATACACTGATTCTACTTCTCTAGCCTATTTCCTTTAGTCCTCTTCCTCATAATTAGAGTCCTTTGGGTTTTAGAGCCACATCAAGCCTGACACGGCGATTGGCTTTGGGGTTTTCTAGGAGCATGTGAGGGGTGGCCAAGGTTCTCTGTCATTATTTATCTAGTGAATATTAATAAGAAATGTCCTGGTACAAAAATAAGAATGCATACTTGGAAATTCAATTACACATCATGTTACGTTTTGTCTAAATATTTGTCACAAATAGATTACAAGTTGAGAGAGAGTACGATTTTCAATTTATTTTGTAACAGAATGTGCTAATGATTATAAAAAGGCATGGCTTAATCATTTAGGGGAAAATGCATTTTTCAGCCTTTTCCCCTAAATGATTAAGCCATGCCTTTTTATAGTTAATAGCACATTCTACTACAAAAATAAATAGAAAATCATTGGAATAAATGTATGTCCATAAAATATAGAAAATATAAGCCAAAACAGACTTTGTAGAACATTATATGATTTAAAGCATTAGGACATTTTTAAAAATTTAAAATATAATTTGTACATATTGTGTTTTCAAAATCTAATTTGAACTAACTAATATTTGAATAATATACTTTTGTAATATATTTATAATAAACATCATACTACGTTATATAAGGACATGGGTTCAAGTCTCAGGGAACATCTATATGAATATAATTTATGGTGATAGTTCAAAAATGACCCCACAACTTTTTGCAAAGGTGACAAAATGTATATTAGTTATCATAGAAAATTAAAAATAGTTTTTATCAGATTTAGTCTGTAAACTGATTAAGCTCTAAACCCAAGCAAAAAAAATTACAAGATACACTCAAGTGTCCTTCACGTCACATGGATGAAATTGGTTAAATCATCACCGAGCAAACAACCCATCCCTGGCTTTCCAAGTGTTTCTCCGTTCTGTGAATAATCCAGTGTAATATATTTGCCCAACAGCTGAACTCTCTCAACCCTGAGCTTTTAACTGCAATCCAGTAGGAATTTCACACCTGAGTGGCATAAACCCCTCTGTACCGGCGCTGTGTGTCAAAGTATGACAGAAGACGACAACCACAGACATCTTTCTTTGAAACTGGAAAGCATTTTTCATTCTCACTGTTGTATTCATCAAGTGGAGGCCATCAAGATAAAAAGTGAACGCATGTCAAATCGAGCGGTTTAAGTTAAGATCTCACTGAACTGTGAAAGCACGCTGCATTCAAAGCTATTTCAGGTCTAAAAAAAGGTTAGATGAATACTCCAAATCAAGCCCAAAGAGTACACAGGGACTAAAGAGAGACCACAGCCAGTTAAGTACATGCTATACAAGTCTAACAGTCCTCAAAACTGATTAAAGTGCAGCTATTGGATGATGTGTGGCTTGTGTTTTCCTCTCATCTTCCCCCCGATGACCTCCAAATCTCCATCTTTTTGATATACCCAGCCATTAAAATGGCAAGGGAGAATAGTTTTGATGGAAGAATGGGCGTTGGAATGAAATAGGCACGATTCCTCAATTCTAAAAGACAAAACAATATTTAAAACAACGGATGCCCAAGTTAAAGTGTTATTTTACATATTTCACTCAAGATATTAATTCATGTGGCATAGCAAGTTTCCCTAAAATAAACAGTAATATTTACTTTATGAAAACATTAAAAGGATTTTTTCAGTGGGAAAAATTAAGAGATTTGATTAAATATTAAACAGTTAATTTCTTATTTACATAATTTAAGAAAATATTCATTGAACTAATAAATAATTTTGAAGAACTCTAATAAAATATTTTAATCTGATGTAAATAAATACAAATATAAAAAAAAATTTTTTTTTAAAGAGGAACAATGAAAATTATGCCATAATTTATTGTCATATTGAACCCACAGAAGTCCAAAAATTTGAATATGTTGGTAGCCAAACAATGGTTATCCCTATTGATTTGCATTTTTTTGTGTGCATACAAAATAATATAATATGTACAGCTGTTATTCGGCTACCAACATTCTTTAAAATATGTCTTTTTGTATTCTGCTGAAGGTGTACAGGGTGAAAATGTTGACAGAATTTTAAACTTTTTGTTTAACTATCCCTTTTAAATAAGAATACTTGGATAACTTTTAATGATACTTTGATATAAAAAATACCTGTCCAAAAGAAACAACCATGTTATCATTCAAATTTAGATTTTTTGTAATGAAAGATGTAAACCTATTACATATATGAGAAAACGATCCCTTGGAGATCATGGGACATAATGGGATACTTTACTGTGCGGGGTATGAATATGGCTTTAGTTTAATTGGGTGCTAATATACAAAACCCTGTCCCTCTGGAACAATTTGGGGGCCGTTTATGATCAGGCTAAAGTTTCAGGGTCCCCTGCTGAAATAACTCCCATTAAACCCTGAAGACAGCACAGTTCAGCAACCCATATGAACCTGGTCTGTCTAGACTCATACCACACACACAAGGTTCTTTTGTGTTACACAGTCGACATGAACATACTGGAAACATTAACAAAAATGTACAGGTCATAATTAAAGTCAAGATCGATCAGTTTTAACACAAAACCTGCTCATTCTGATGCGTTTACATGTTTATGATGCAACAAGAATCAATCCCTTCAAAATTCATCCCTACATGCATCTACTGTGACCATGAATTATAAAGACGTTTGAAGAAACCGGTGAACCCTTTGTGGCACTTGATGTATAATTTTGGCAGCGCTCTGTCATAAAAAAACATGCTACGTTTTACAGTTTGCGGTTTTACGGTTCATGATCCCCCACACGCGAACAATGAAAGTTTCTCATGTAAAGTTGGGCATGCATACACGCAGGTTCCTCATAAAACACAAAAATGCAAAGATAAGGGTTTTCATCCCTGCAAGAGGGAAACACACGCAGGTTAATAAAACCTGACATAATTATTTTAGAAAGCGGTATTCTGGGAAATCTGTTTTAGGAAAATAATTAATATTAGACAGATATTGTATTAACATTTATTATCCTTTATTAAACATTTCGAGTATCAAAAACAAGAATCCTCCACTGGTGCGTATAGAAATTGTTCTGGCATAGAAACGTATATGTTGATGACATCTTTGAATAACATTTATACAAAAACACACAAGAAATACAGACTCCAAGAGCTTTCTGGTGCATTCATTTACAGGTTAAAGGATGTAGCCAGTGAATGACACAAACAGTTGGTGACACAAAAATAAAGTTCCATCTTGTACGGTTCAGATCAGATCTCTTTTCCTTAACAAGCAGTGTCCCCTTTCCATATATATATATTTCAGATTTTAGGTAAGTAACATTTCATCCAACTGTTTCAGAGGCTTCAATGAATTGATCTGGCACTGGTTTAGTAAACATGTGCAGTTATACTGTTAGCAGAAAGTTCCCATTGGATGACGTTTGGAAGTTGTGCCACCTGGTCTGGAAGTACAGGCTGTGCACAAAAGAGCTTTATGGGCATAGTAAAGAAGTTAAAGGCATAGTTCAGCCAAAAATGAAAATTGTGTCATTATTCAACCTCTTGTCATTTCAAACCACTGTGACTTCCTTTTTTTCACACAACTGAAAAGAAGATTGTTTGAAGAATGTTGGTACCCATTCATCTGTATTGGTTTTGTTTCCATACAATGGAATAGATGCATCTGCTTTTACCAACATTCTTCAAAATATCTTCTACTGTGTGGTGTAAATGTAAATGCTCTGTAGAGGATAGAAAGTCATACAGGATTGAAATGACAAGATGATAAAATGATGACTAAAGTGAACACTTTAGATGACACCAACAAAAACAAGGAAAATAAATAAAGCATATTTTAAGGGCTTGTTTTTTTCTGATATAATATACTCGCCCTAGGAGAGGCAATGCTTTTTGTACCGCAGATAAAGACTCCGTCTTGTCTTATATACTCCCACTTTAACTGTATCCGGCAAGTGCTGAATCTCTCGATGCAGTTTATAAATCATCTCGCACCTTATAAAGAGTCATAAAATGCAATTTGCCTTGTTGCCATCAAGGCTTATCAAAGTTCCAGTTCAAGACGTACGCTGTAAATTTGCTCCCGATTGGGGCAGGAAAGCATCAGATTTGGCCCGACAGCAGCCACGCAAGGCATAAGGTGAGTTTAGGACAGCAGTCATGTAGAAGTTTGATCTGTGCGTCAAAGATTGACTTCAGTCCCCCACATCACTGTCCCGGTCCCCGATGACCCAGAGGAAGTGGAAGCTGAGAGCCAGGAGGGCGGTACCAAAAAGGTCGCCCAGGGCTGTCAGGTACGGAATAGAAAAACTGTCTGGGTCTTTCCCGCTTTTCCACATGGAATGAACCATCCAGTCTGCTATGCAAAGCAGTAAGAACACCTGAAGTGGGGAAAAGGAAAGAATTGAAACCATGAATGGCCTGTAGCATGCATGCATGCATTGCAGGAACGCATAATAGCGCCATGTGCCATGTATCAAAAAAACACAATGTTTATTTTTTTATCCCAAATATTTGTGTTTACTTTGCATTTTTCTCACATCGGTCACATATCTAACCCAAATCACATGGAGGACCCACATCCTTTTCTGTGGTTACTTTGCTCATTCCCACGTACGGACGCAACAGGAAGTCTCTAAACTAGAAGACACCCGGAGCCCACTCAAAAGTCAAGCACAAAGTGTTTGTTTATTCGCCGTCTTTGAAAAATCCGCCTCTGAAACCACAGAAAATGACTTCTATTGTAAAGCGACATTTGTGCTCGAGAAAAATCTCTCAAACCCCTTCAGATCGGAACATCACAGGGCTTTTAATCTAGCACAGTTCATTAAACGCCAGCAAATTGGCCCCGCGTTTGCCTTTGCGGGGCATTAAAATGTTATTTTGGATCAGCGCGGCTCAGCGGATGCCAGTTTGTTTGCTTAATAGAGAAATCTTCATCTCACATTCAATTAAAAGTTAAAAAGATGGACTTTTCACCTTGTTCCCCCTGTGTGCAAGACTTTCATTCGCACGAAAAAAAAATGAAGGCCGGCCATTAATCTGGATGACGGGTCGGTGAGAAACTATTTAGAGCTCTGACGGTCTGGTTAACCGGCCGGACGGCTTTCATTCATAACCCTTGTAGTAGTCAGCGCGGAGACGGTTAAAAAGCAATTGGCTCTCCGTGGCAGATTCTGAACTTCAATTTAGGTAGCAAGGGGAATAAATGGCCGTTTTAAAAGCTATTAATTGTGCCTGCCAGGCAGTACGACGGCGGTGACATTATTTCAATAATTGACCTTCTGCGTCTCTGCCTGTGAGAACATTGGAACAGCGACCTTTCCATAGATATTTGGATATCGTTTTCCTTCTTTCTGGCTTTTTATTAGGGTTTTATTAATTAATATTTGTACGGTCAGGCTGGGGAAACCAAGGGCTTCCCAGCAGCTACAGGAAAGTGATGGTTGGCTAATGTACACATGCTGTTTAGGGTTGACAGGATCGGTCTTATATCCACCCTGTGCAAACACACAGACACACTTTTCCATAACTCAAAAGAACAGAGAACACAGTCAGATACACGCTACGAGGCATCCACATGTATGCGTAAACACATTTAGCTAAAAAAAATAATAATGTGTGGCTGTTTTTATATTTTCAAATATTTTTTCTCCCTACAATGTTTTTTCTAATCATCTGGTTTTTAACGAATCTGTCTTTAAACGATATATATATATATATATGCACATTTTTTGAAACATTTAAAGGGGAATCAAAAAATCTAATATAGATTTGAATGAATAAATGAACCAAATAATAGTGAATTAATATTACATGTTAAGATATCTATTAGATGCAATAAATAGATATTCTACATTTCCAAACGCCTCCAAAGTACAGTCAAACAAATCGCCCCCACACAAACATGTTTACTTAGCTATCCAAATATGCTGCTATTACAGTTCATTCTAAACACTACAGCCTAACCCTAAAAAAACATTATCATTTACTTATGAATAATTATTCCAAATGAGGAAAGACCTAAATGTCCCCATAGAGTTTTTTTCTAACCTGGCCAATTTCTGGGAACAAAATCTACAAAGTTAAGTGTAATTAAGTACATACATCCGATTTATTAACATTAAAAGTCGTCCAGTGATTGTGATAAACATATTTATATTTGTATTGTTTTTGTCCTCGGCTATACATAAATTCCATGAAATCTTCAAATAACAAATGTATAGTTTTATTACTGACCTTGTAGCTTTCGCACTTTTACTCAAGTCTGAAAAACACTTGCGTTAAGTTCCAGACTCTCTAAGCCCCGCCTTCCAGTGTGCTCTGATTGGTCATACAGTTAAGTCTACCGTTATTGGTCAACTCGTCTTTCAGTTACTGTATCAACACCAATGACGAAATAACATCATGTGAATCCAGTTACTTCTGTAACGGGTCTCTGATGACACGTCATTGAAGTAACTGAATGACTACAACCCTGACTTTTGCTGTAGTCAAAGACATCTGATTTCTGTTTAAGATGATAACTCACTTTATTATCTACTTTAATATTTTTAATTGTGCAGATCGTTTACAGGTACTAACACACACACATACACAAAGGAAATGTAAAATGAACTTTAGAATCTTACGGGCACTTTAAAATAATAACTACAAACCCCAACCTGGAAATAAGTAATGCAAATGTGCTCTTTTAATGTTACTTTTATTATTACGAAGATAACACTAATATTTTATTGTTTATAGTTTTAATATTTCAAAATTCAGGCGTTATTTCCATCATTGAAGGCACATGGAACATAACATAATTCTTAAATTCTGTATTTGCACTTTAAAACTGATCTATTGTATCAAAACAGATGTCCAATCCTATACACATACCAAACCAGTACACATTGGAAATTCTTTAGCACACAAATTGAAAATACATATAAATTGTTCAGTGTGTTCAGTCTCGTACTTGGACATGTTGGGTTTGGAAGGTTTTGATGTTTACATAGTTCATGGCTAGGATGCAAAGGGAAACATAAATTCATGCTAATGTTAGATTTTTTCAGAAGCGTTTATTACCACCAGATCTGCTGCCGATGCATGTCTTTAAATATTCCATAAAACCAACCAGGTAAATGGTCAAATTCAGTAATAGAGGATTAGAACTTGTTACTATCTACGAACTGTATTTGTAAACCTCAAGAAAAACACTTCAGACAATTTGGCTCCTCTGCAAACACTTAGCAGCTATATATTGAAAACGTCATTTATACTTGGAATGTCTCTATTTAAAGAAGTAGCTCTTTTGTCTGGAATTCTGTGGGTGCCTTGTTCATAAACAGACATTAAGGGCAGAGGTCAACGGTTAGGGGTCAGTTTCCAGAAACCTGACACCTGACAAATGCTAGTGCTGTTTGATCCAGAAAAAGAAATTGAACAATTATGAACCTACATTTAAGGGTCCCTTAAGCAATTTTGAAGTCATGGCTACAGAACTAAGTATATAGTAAAGACGTGTGTTTGGGTAAGCAAGGACGTTCCTCTGAACGCACACCTACGCGCAAACTTCCTTAAAATACCACAGATTCCACACGCACGTAACACGTCTCCGCCTGCGCTGAATGCACTCACTGAGGTTCCCCGCGGCTAATCGATCTTAATTTCCGGCCAAACAATTTATGAAAACACTCTTTAGGAATTACCAAATGGTCACAGACACTCACACCCACTTCATATACTGATAACAGTCATGTATTGTTTGTGTGTATCAACGTTGTTTCATTCGAAGGGCAAATTGAGCTAAAAGCTCCGGGGAGCTACTAAAAGGTTTCCACATTTCTAATGGAAAAACAAATGTAGTAACTAATGCTGCTCGTTGCATATTTATCATTATTGAGCTGTAGACTATATTGTTTCTAAAGACAGAGATCATGAAATGTTTTTGGGTTGAGTCATGACATTTCTTGCTCTGACAGTTATGATAGTAAAATGATTAACAAATTATACAACACAGAAATTAACTTAATCAGATGAAAGATCTGGTTTCCGCTAAACAAAATTTGATGCAACAAGAATTTAAAAACAACTGGATAGGATGCATACAAATTCTGGGGTGTCAAGATGAGTTTTTTAATGTGTAACCCATGACGTACTAAAAACGTGATGTTTTTGAAAAAATTTGAAAAGCATTCAAGCGATAATGCAAATCTGTCATCTTTTATTCTTACTCTTATCATTACAAACCTATATGAATTTCTTTCTCTTGTCAAACATGGAAGATATTTTTTTAAATTTTGGTAACTGGTCCATGTTTACTTCGATTGTATGGGCACAAAACCAATGCCAGTTACCAACATTATTCAAAATATCTTCCTCTGAGTTCTGCAAATGAAGAAAAGCCATATAGGTTTCAAAGAGGGAGATCCTTTACTCTCTTTTCATTTTTAGGTCAACTATCACTTTAGTGCTAAACAAAAATTAACACAGAAATACTTTACTAAATAATATATTCATGGCTTTACTTATTGATCGTATTTAAATGTGACAATATCGTGCTCACCTGGAGAAGAGCAGCAGCCAAATACACAAGCATGAAAACAGGTGTCAGTGTGGTGTGACCTCTCTCCATCAGATCAATAGTGTACAGGAAGATCAGGTGACCGGGGACGACCAACAGTAGTAGTACCTGTGCTGACCGGTGATTGGCTCCTGAAATAAAACAAATGTTAAAGCAAACATATTTTGACATTTTGAATGAAATTAAATGTTAGTTTGAGAGGTCAGACAGGTCAGCTTAATGCTTTCACCAATGGAACGTGTTTGGGAAATCGATTGGAAAGTCATTTCAGTGCTTGTAAGGTAGTACCGAATTAATATTCCACCAGTGTTCTTGTTAAAGATTTGTTCTTAAGACCTGAAGTATTAACTTCTAATCCTCTACATTTCAATAACAGGAACTTTTGTAAAAGCAACAATGAATACATTTTTATCAGTGCAAATTTTTGCTGGGAATGGCACCCAGGAGCGCAGTGCCACTTATTCTTAACACTTGCATATACAGACTGCATTTAAACATTGTTTTGATGATAATTTTAGTCTTGGCTATCTGTTTTTCAAAGAATTTAAAGAAACCATAAAACGGTAATTTCCAGCTATCACTTTACCTAAACATTACCACTACTATTTTGTTGCACTGGTATCTTCCTCTTGAAATGCAAATCTAGTTTTCAACGTCTGTTTGCTATCATTAGTGGCCTAGAAATGACACACTCACAACATCTATTCCAGTCAAAAAGGTTAAACGTTTTCCATGATGATATCCTAAAATAATCTTAAAGACACAGAACATAAACAACAACAAATTCTAAATGCAAGCGCTCAATTATTCTATACTTAGGCCAATAAATGCATGCAGTAAATATCTTTTTCGTGAACAGTAAACATCACGCTCCATTAGTATCCCACGAGCCACCACAGAAGCATGTCCCTGTGCTCTCTGGACCGTGGAGGAAGAAGATTTATGATTTATTTCCCAGATGGCATTGCTAAGCTTGCAGTGGGCACTTTGCCCTGTATGTGCCTGGGCATCTGGACTGTGTCCCCAAAGACCTCTTGTTTTGTTAAGAAATAGTGCTGCATCAAAGCTACAGGCCTCTGCATCAACACGTCCTAAATGTTTATAGGAAACTTTCTTTGCAGTTTAAAAGACGGATCGTTATACACACACAAACTTTACACGCACTCCATTAACGCTAATGTATACTCGCCGATGAGCGTGTTGCTCTAAACACTGGTATCCAGCTCTCTCACTTATTCTGAGGTGAGAGACAACACAAACTGTCATCAAAGTCTCTGTATTTTGAATAAGTAAGCTTACAGCTTCAAAATTCCAAAAAATTACATTTTCACACTTTCATTTTAAACATGTATAACATAAATTGAAGAATGTTGGTCCATATGCATTGGATTTATGTCCATACAATAGAAGTAAATAGGTGCAGTCACTGTTTGGTTACCAACATTATTTGAAAACATCTTAGCAGAAGAAAGAGTCAAACAGGTTTGTATTTTCAAGAGTAAATGATGACACAGTTTCATTTTCGGGTGAGCTATCACTTTTAAAAGCACTTATTCAGCCAAGATGAATAAGATGTGTAAGATGATGCATTGAGATAAATTTTAAACTGCACTGCATCATGACTCCAGATAGAAGATAGTCTTTAAAAGTGTTTCTCTAATCCACTTCCTGCACCTGCAAAACGTATGGGGCCTAATAAATATAAAACAACGTTTTAATTTTTTAAATCTTTTAAAAACATTAAATTGATTTTTCAAAGTAAAATATTAAAATAATGAACTAAAAAATCTGAAAATTAATTGATTTTTTTTTTTAAGTTTACATAATGAAAAATAAGTATTATTAAAAACATATACATTTGTGGTATACACCAATATTATTAGTATATTCTAATAAAAATATTTGATACATTTCTGTGTACTTAAATATTCACTCACATTTAATTTATTACTTAATTATTTACTTAAATTCTAAGGTTTCTAATTTTCAATCTTCTTGTGTTTCATGTAAAAACCTTTTGCAGTGTGGCAAAAAGGCATGAAATCGGCATATGTTCATGTCTACATATCATGTTTGTGCTTGAAGATTCATGATTTAGGGTGACTAACCTGTGCCACAGAAGGTACGGCAGGGACAGTAAAAGCCTTTGGCCTCATCGGGTACCTCTCCGGGAGCGCTGTGAAGGTGCAGATGGGTAGAGATCCGGCTGGACTGAATGGCCACCAGGTTTCCACCGATGCCTACAACACAATATCATTCATATCAAACATTTATACAGACAGTAAAGAAGAAAATAAGAGGGGATGTGCCTGTAAGATTGACTTATAGAAAAAAAAACTCACTTTAAAATGAATATTAACAAGTTGTGATCATCAAACTGACAGCCAACAGTAACTCTGTTTTTATACTTTGCCCCTATACCTCACACACACACACAGACACACACACACACGCACGCACACACGCATGCACGCGCACGCACACTCATCTCTCCTGGGTAAAGAAGTGTGGTGTCCAGAACCGAGGTAATGATGTGTCACACTGGCGGTTAAGGGAAAAGATAAGCAAAGGAGAGACGAAAACAGCGACAGCGGAACACCAGACACACCAACGCATTCTGTTTTTAAAGCAACCAGGGTTGTGACTCCAGACAAAAAATATAACAGAATAGAATAAAAAATACAATGAACAAGAACTGATGAAACAATAAAACAGAGCAGCAGAATAAATCAAATATTAAATATCATCAAATACAACAGCAAGTAATAAAACCAAATCAATATGGTGAAGATTCAGAAATAAGAAAATAAAATAATTTAAATTAAAATGAAATAGAATAGAATCAAACAAAATGAAACAGGATAGAAGTAAAGCTTAACAAAATTAAATAGAATGGCTATTTGTTATTCAGAAAAAATTATCAATTAAAAAGAAATAAAAGATACAAAAAACTAAATTAAACAGAATAAAATGTTAAAACAAAACAGAAAATGAATTCAAATTAAATGAATAAAACCACATCAGAAAACATAAGAGAAGAAAGAGATGGAATTAAACTGGATAAATTAATAATTCAAATGAGCAGAAAAAACAAGCAGAATAGTAAAAAATCTAAAGGGAAATAAATGAATAAAGCCTAAAACAAGTTAAGAAAATGAAACTGAAAAACAGATTACCAGACAACAGGCATAATATTAGAAAAAATTACATGAATAACACAGATAAACCCAAAGCCTAATCTCTTTAAAAAGCTCTTATCATTCATTAAAAAACCGATAATGGTCTTCTCACTCAAAGTATTCAGTAATGGATAAACCGAGAGAGGTCTTTGCAGGGTTAATGGCATTAAAAAGTGTCTGTTTACCAACACAAAGCATCGAAATCAACACATTTCCTTCTTTATCCTTTGGCCAAACACAAACTTTCTTTTAAATTATATCAACACGCAAAAGCATGTGACATAAGCACCTGTATTTGTGACACGTACAGGTCAATTATAACACGGATGATAATCTTTTAGCACAGGGCATGCGTCTGCGCAATTACTCCCAACAAGGCTGTGTTTGTGTTTTACACAGAGTTTACCATTACGCCATGCTGTGCCACGTCCCTGCGGCTTTGCTGGAGAGACGCCATCTGTACCCAGGAGTGTGTGGGCATGTGTCTGCGGTTTAAATTAACCTACGACTATGCATTTTGCACAAACAAGCAACAAGCGGACGGGAATCTCGCATTCCCGGCGTGATGAGGTTCACTTGCTTTAAGGGATGTTTTTCCAACTGGAAATGGAATTGCAGGATTATATGGATGCTGTAATCTGGGGAACATAAGTGACTGGCTGGATAAGTAGAAAGGGTGTGTCTTTTTGCATGATTTTATGTATGATGTACTCTGGTCAGATAGACACGGAGGTGATAATTTGCTCTATTTGTGCATACCAGAAACTATTTTAAGTGGTGCATTTGTGTTGCAATTGGTTTAGCAATCTTCTCTGAATCACTTCCTGTGGGGCCAGACAGGCCATAAAAGTCAGTGTTACTCATATTTTGATCTTTTTTGTTCATCTTTCTCCCTGGGGTTCATTTATAACCACTTTCATAGAATTGGATAAAAAATACATCCAGAGACAACCTGACCTAAGGAGACAAATGGGTTGTAATAATGCACTTAGCTCAAGAGTTGACTAATAGTGTCTTGAAAGACTAATATTACAATATTTTAAGCAAAATAATTGGAAAAAAATAATTTATTTTGGTAATATTAAAAATCTATTTCAGTTAATTAATATAACTCACACTAATGCTAAATCTGAAATATTTATCTTAAATGAATAAAAACTAATATATAAACCAAAATTTAAACGTATAATAAAAAAAAAAGAACCGAATAAGTTTACAAAATTGCAAACATGTTTAAGTATTACAAACACAAACACTTTTAACATTATATGTTAAGGCAAATCACATGCTGGCAGCTCAACCTATGGTATTATTTAGATAGAACACCAAATACAAATAAAAAAATATACATAATATATTAAATTAAAATAATATATTCTAATAGTATATAACTTACATTAAAATTAATATATCCATTTATTGTTTATATAATAAAAAATAAAACTCCATAGGTCACATTTTGCCAAGTTGTTTGGTATAACATATCATGCTATGGCATATTATTATAGCCTTTATGCATTTAATAGAATAACTTTATATATATATATATATATTTATATATTTATATATTATTTAATATATTAAAATAATCTTCTTAACTCACATATATTGGTTTATTACGATAAATCATGATATGGCATATCATTACACCCCAACTGAACACACTTTAGATGTAACAAACAGATGTTTGAGCCAGAGCGCTGACAGACTGTAGACAACGTCTCTCATTAACATGTTTTAATTAAAAATTGTCTCGCTCTTTGTGGAAGTGACACACTTTTGCTGCCTAACCCATCTCCACGAGACTGAAGTACCACAACTAATGACTGCGCCCTACAGCCGAAAACCCTGCTTCATCCCAGCTTAATCCTTTCTCGTGTTTTTTATAAAGCAAAAAATCATTAAAAATCACGTCCCCAGATCCGCCCCGAGGACCAACGCACATCTTTAAATGAGCAAAATCATTACAGACATTTTATCAGGTCATAATCGTCAAAGAGGGAAGGAAAATATCAAGCATGTTATTTGAAGAGCACTGATGCGTGCCATGAACACCAAGACGGTAAGTAAAAGCTTCCTAATTAAGGTTTTAAAAGCTTTAACCTTTTAGGACACAAACAAATAGACAAGAACCAACTCGGACAGGGTGAACGGAGATATTGATGTTTAGTTGAGCCTATTAAATGCAGTATTGACCAAAAACATCAAGTGTTTGGCACAGGTGTGTTCAAATAGAGATTTAATTTACTGATATAAGTGGATTTTGTTCCAGAAGTGATAGTTGAACTAAAAATGAAAATGTCATTTGTTGACATTTAAAATCTGTATGATTTTCTTCTGAGAACAAAAAATAAGATATTTCGAAAATGTTGGCCACTAGAAACCATTCCCTTGCATTGTTGAGTGGTGAATGGATGCAACTGTTCCCTTACCAACATCCTTCAAAATATCTTCTTTTGTTGTCGGTGGAAGAAAGAAAGTCACACAGATTTGAAATAAGTCAAATTTTTTTCAGCTTCAAATGACCACAACAGAAGAACACTTTAAATAAATAGTGATTTTAATTCTCATTCACTTCATGAAAACCTGAGTCAATGGCTAGCGATTCAAAAATCTCATTATTTTTGGAAAGTCAAGTCAGTATCAGTTTAACAGCGGCTCAGTGTCCGTCATAAACCCCTAATCTCATCACACTTTCATTTCAGCACTGGAGAACTCTTATTGGTAGATGAACGCATGGTATATTGTGTGCTATAAAAGTGTGTATATGACAAAAGATTTGATCAGTAGCATTCTTGGTTTTGAGAGAGGAAACCAATTTTGGAATGACACAAAAGACACTCTAACACTCTTAGGTGACCTGTTTTTGTAACAAAGAACACATATAAGCCTTATGAAATATTGCAGAATCTCACCATTGATAACTGGTGTATACACCACGATTCCAGCCAGGTTGGGATCAGACACAGTTTTGTCCAGGATAAGTCCTCCAATACTAAGAAGGAAAAGAAACAAGATGTTTTTTATTTACTTGGAGTATATGTTTTCTGAGAAGTTAATGTATGTGCTATCTGACCTGCTGATGAACATGGCCGTGATAACAGGCTCCCAGCCCGAGTATAACAGCTGACGGCTGGCTGGGTGTTTAGAGGAGATGACCATCCAAAGTGGGGTCAGACACATGAAGAAGGCACAAACCAGAGACGATACATACGGGTGAGAATCTGAGAAAACACGAGTGAGAAGCCAGTTAGAAAAGACAAATAACATAATCAAGTTCATTTTCCAATATATGTTTTTTTAAAAGCAGATAAACAAAGATGAGTAAGAATATTCTCTTTTTTTGTGTGATTTCATGCATTATTAGCCCAACTCATCAAGAGCTCTGCACCAGTGTGTTACAATGTATGGATTGTGTTTTTGTAAGGTGACAGTTCACCCAAAAATAAGAAGTGTCAATGTTTACTCACCCTTTAATAATTTAAACCTGTATTCTTCCACAACATACAAAATAAGATTTTTTGAAAAATTTTGGGGACTGGCAACCCTTCACTTGAATTGGTTTTATGTCCATACAGTAGAACCACTGTTGTTTTGAACTGACATTCTTCAAAATATCTTCGTGTTCTGTTGTGGTAAGAAGGTCATACAGGTTTAAAATCACAAGAGGGTGAGGAAATAATAAAGTTGCCCAAAAACAAATAGCAAAATAAGAATAATTTTTTTCATATGACTCTAAAGCTCACAAATAATGACTTAATTTCCTTTGAAGTGTGATCTATAACTTTTGTTTCTATTTTACAATCTCTTTTTTGTAAAATCAAGTAAACCAAGTCATCAAACTGAGAATTCTGTGACATCATTCCCAAATTATTATTAGCTTATTATTGCAGACCGACTTCATGTAAACCTAAGTAATACAGATTACAAAAAATATTTCAATAATAAAAACAAATATTTTGAACATTAAATTATTCATTTCTATCATTAAATTAGAACCTAAATTAGAGACATTTCTTAAAAAATAAATAAACAAAAAAAATGTTAATGGAACTATTATGGGACTCAAGATTTTCACTAGTGCATTAGAGAAATGTAGATTTGCTATATTGCCCTCAATCCACTACTCACTTTCACTAATTGGATTTAAGCAGATTAAAACTAAAAAATGATCTTCTTAAAATTCGGATCAAATCTTTAGTTGTTGGCGCATCTCCAAAAGAGCATTAGTCTTCATCACAAATCCCCTTCATCATACACTTACAACCTAAATGTTTAAATCCCAAGCCAGTGTCTATATCTCCAAATTTACTGTGAGACGGTCATGACAGGCCAGCGGTTTGTTCTAATGACGGCATAAGCTGCTCTCTCTTTTAGCTATTGGGGCGGCTATGGTTTTTGGCACAGCGTGCCTGTGCTGTTTTGCCGTGCCCTCACCTGACTTCACCTCTCGGAGCAATGAAGGCTAAAAAAGGAGCCCGGCGTTGAGCCTGGGCCTGAGTGCCACTTATCACAATGACTCATCAAGCCCCATTAAACCAGTATAAACACCCAACCGCCAGTCGGGACGGCCTGCAAGTGAATTTCACACCTTAATGTTTGTGTTTTATTGCAGAAGAGGGAAAGGCGGTGAGCTGTTTATATGGGGGAGTGAAGAAAGAAAGAAGTGTGGTCTGATCCAAAATTCAGAGCTGCCTTACTGCTCAAATAGACTGCTGTCTTTTTAAGCCATATTATAATAATGATGAATTATGGATTATGCAGTGCACTATTGTATCACAAACATTTATCATTGACATTTGTTTTACAATATGTACCACCTTAAGTCTGTTGCGATGCATTGTGGGATTGCCTTTAAAAAAAGCTGATAACAAACAAATGTGTCATTTGTTTTAAAATATTAAGAGACTATTGTGCTTATATGCGTGCATTTGAGACAGAGGGAAAGAGACTTGTGCGTATAGTTTCTGTGTGTACTTGCTTTGCGAGATTGAACAGTCGGGTCATGAACTTGGTCACAACACTCTCATTGTCCAGACGCAGACTCATTAGCAGCGAAACCTACCCATAAAACATATCAACCCCACGGGCCGGCTCTGTCGAAACTTAAACACCTCACATCAACAGACACTTGTAAGTATGTGTGTGTGAGGCTTAATAAATAACTTCAAACATACCCTTTAAATCATATTTGCTTACATACAAGAATCTATTTGAGGTATTCTGGTGCCCTCTTGTGGTTTAAAACTTAATCCTTGCAATTTCCTGTAAATATCTGGGAAATTTTTTTATAAATATTGTCTGCACCAAAAAGGAAATTAAAGTGTGCAGCTTTCCTTGCCCCTATCAAAATACATAAAAGATGTCCATTCAAACGGTTAAAATGTGCATTTACGGACATTTCTTCTATTCTTCACAACCAATTTAGATTTAAAAATATGAGGCATTTTCGCCTCGAACAAGTAAAAACATTCCCTCTCTGGTCCTCTCTTACCGAGACAGTTGTAGAGGCCCTGGCTGATCCATGCCAGGATAGCAAGTGTGATGAGGTCACCAAAGCTGGCAGCAATGGGCGTAGCTACATTATCAGGGTTAATGCCAGTTTTTTTAGAGCCCACGATCACACCCACCATTATTATACCTGAATCACACACCAGAAGATATTTATTAACATTTCAAGACATTTGAAGTACACTAGATGAGTATTAAAGATTAATGTGTAATTCATACCCTGCAGCAGAGATGCAATGAAGGCTGTAGCAACACTACTTGAACACAGCAGCACTGCGTGATTCATCTGGAACTTTCCTTCAGGAATCCAGCCCAGTATCACAGCCGCTACAGCTGCCAGGAAGCCGATCACTGTGGCCTGAACCTATGAGAAAGACGATGATGAAGAAAGAGCTGTTTACATTTATTTAATCAATAAACACACTGCTGTTTAATAGTTTAGGGTCACTTGATAAAAATATTTTACATAAAGTCATGAACATATTTTTTTGTTTGATGGGTGACGTATAAATGTTACTAATTCATTAAAACACAGATTTTTTTTAATGAATGACTTTGACCAAATAAATTTTTTTTGTTTCTCCATCGTTTAGAATGAATAGTGTAACCCAATTAAAAAATGTTCTTTAGAACAAAATGTCTTTGTTCTAAAGAACACATCGAAAGATATTTGGATAAATGTTTGTAAGCAATCAGTGTTTAGTTACCATCGACTAGATTCCTAAGAAAATGTTCATAAGTTAAAAAATAAGATATTTAAAAGAATGTAGACATTACAAAAATTCTGGGTAACTTTTAACTCCCTTTTTTATTTTTTTTACTATGGTAGTCAATGGGATCTAAGAACTTCCAAATATCTTTCTCTGGGTTCAACCAAACAAAGACATTTACAAAGATTTGAAACAACTCGAGAGCGAGTAATTCATGACTGGTTTTCAATTTTTTTGTGAACTTAATTTTTACTTTTATTCTTAAATGTGAAAACTACAAATTAGAAATGAGTAGGTGACCCCAAACTTGTAACGCTTAACACAGTGAAAGACAAAAACAAATAAATCGAACACAGAGTAAAATTCTATATAATTATGGAATAATTATCCATCATTAAAAAAATAAACACACCTGCTGAGACTTTACTTTTTTATTCCACGACGATTTAATTTGTAATTATATTTTTTAACAAATTAATACAACCATTTTTATTAACACCTGCTTAAAATGCACATTCTGAGTGTGCTGTTTTAATTCTCAATAATCAAATGAAATAAAACTATGATGCTAAATATCTTACAGGTAAATACAGTGTATTTACATGTGTCCTTGTATACTGCATAGAACAGGGATGTAAATATTTGACTGACAAAGCAAACTCTAGCAATCTCACCTGTTTCAGTGCCAAGTTTCCAATAATGAGATTCCACTTCTCTATAGGAGAGTCCATTTTGCCCACATTCACCTAAAGACAGCAAAATTGATGAATACACTCGTTCTCCTTTTAACCCTCATTTGCATTCCTTAAACAGAAACCTATTGTCAGACAGTACCAACTACAGGATGCCCAACAGGATTACTGTATCCCCATAGCACTGTATAAACTGTATGTGACATTCCAAGGAGATTAAAAAATTAATTAAGTTATGCTTTAAATTTAATGTAATTAAAAAACAAAGCGAATTTAATTACACAAACTTAACCAAGTGATAAATTTAAGAAATAGACAAAGTCTTGTAAAAAAACAGCAGTATAACTATCATCCGAGGACAAGATAACAATGTTTTGGTTTCGTAATTGAAGTCTGCCACAGTGTAACAAGATAGCCGACTCAATAGACAACATGGTGAGCAAATCTGCGTGGTTAAGAAAACAAAAGAAGCAAACGTAAATGTGAAACAGCAGTGTGTAACAAAGAGACGTTTGAGAATCGGACAGCAGCTGTGTAGGGGTGAACAGAAGGACTCTGACTCCACACCAGCCGGATTTGTTTATTTTCTCCACCTCGAGAGGGAATGACATATTTGCCATAAGAACTCGAGACGTCGAGCTGAGTGGGTTGAAACCCTTCTGGGCACTCCAGTCCCAGCCAGCGGGATAAAAAACACCAGATACCAATAAAGTAAAAAAGCTTAGTCAGCAGAGCCTGTAGAACTATCCTTTAAAAATGTTATGAATTGCAGAGAGTCGAGACATTCAGGAGTCATTTCCAGGGATTTATTCCTGTGCTTGCATTCCTGACTCATATTTATGGAAGAACACCAACAGAGTCATAATCATAATAACAGAGTTCTTTGTTATACTACAGGCGATGAATAAAGTGAATCGCAAGGCCCTGACAGGTGTCTGCATGTCAGAAACACATCATCGTCACAGTCATCACTTAGTCTTAGTAAATTACATGCTTTGGAGCACTGGACCTGATCTCTGTGTGTCATTTTATAATAACATTGTGAAAACGTTGCGCGGCTGTATTACGGTTTTACAGACTAACCTTAAAAACAGGATGAGCAAGAGGTCTTGTTTGTATATGCATGTCATGTGATGTTTTGATACTAACCGCTGTGGAAAGTCTGGAGGCCAAAGTCATCTCCAAGTTTCCTTTTAAACCCAATAGAGCAGGAACCAGGATGAAGATCTCTGTGATGTTCTTAAATGCTTCCCAATGCTGAGAAATAAAAGATATTAGAGAACAGCTAATGTAAGTGGTGCTTGTTTCAAGAAACCTCAAAACGAACAACTTCAAGGTCTTTATATATAGGACATTTGCATTAAGAAGAAAGATACATTTTAAACAGTACAGTCTCTCATTCCCCCATAAAGGAACAACAATTTTATGGCATCATCCTGCACTTGAAGTACACTACTACAAACGCCATTGCCTATCTCAAGTGCCAGACCCCAGACTCGCCATCTTTTGATTCATCACCGCACCAACAAGTAAGAAGTGCTTTCAGAATCTCACCTGTACAATATCCAGCACCACCCCGGCCGACACCGTCCCAAAGCCAGCCAGGAGGAAGGGCACGAGTATCTGCAGCGCCATGGCCAGCGGCGACTCTTTGGGCATGTTTCTGGCCGTCTGCTGCTGCCCTTCCTCCTCACTCTCCTCTTCGTCGGCCTCTTCCCCTGAAAGCCTGACCTCGGGCAGCATTGGCTCCGTCTCGGCATATCGACCCTCTCCAACCTCCGACAGGCTGATGGACGTTCGGGTGCTCCGGTCGGAGTGACGCCGGGACTCGCGGTGGAAGCCGTTCTTGTCCGCTTTGGGCACGCCGAGGTCCACCATGGCCAGACGTTCCTCCTGTAGGGCAGTGTAGCCTGAAGGTACCATGGTCTGAAGCAAGGAGGGTATGGGTCTCAAAGAGAGAGAGCTCCAGCTTCCCCCGGCCTGGGCTGCCAGACTAGGCCCCAGAGAGCTGAGGACAGCACCCCCAACGGTTCGGAGGCTCATACTGCAGACTGAAGATAGGTGGGCTCATGGCCCTCGGGATCAGGAGCACGGATCAGTTGAACAGACGGGTGTCCATGACTCTGATGAAGTTCAGGCACCGCAGCGACTGTAATAAAAGCATGAAGAGAATGTTAGAGACTGTTTTGATGATTTCAGTATGAAATTAAATATGATTATGATCTTCTGTCATTTGATCTAGATGCAGTGCATGGTAAACATTCATTACATAAACATCAATTACTAAACACCACTTGGTTAACTATCCTGACTTCTTCATTTTGTTACACAAAAGAAAAGTTAATAAACACAATAACACATTTAAATAATAAATGTATAAGAACATACAGAAGTTATAGAATCATTTGAGAATAGTATGTGATGTTGTGAAAGAAATTAATTAAAAATAAACAGTAAAAAACTAAATTGTTTGAAAATATTGAATTAAATGAATGTTGTTAAAGTAAACACAAACGTCACTGAGCACTTTCCAGCTGCCACATCATAAACACTCGTGATGACGTATGTTCATGATAAAATAATTAAATTATCACATTAAATATTAAAATTACGTTTCTGTGATGTTTGAAAGTGAAAAAATTATGGCGTAGAAAAATATTTACCGTGAAATCCGTCGATGCAAGTTTCTTCTCTTTCCTGTCAGCGACACTGGCGCTATGACGTAGCCGGCGCGTCATCACCGCCGTACACTGCGACAGCCGGCACAATTCCAAAATAAAAGTCCAACTGATAGTGGATTGCTCTTTTGAATGCATCCAAATCATTCAGATTAATTTATTATAAATATATTTAAATGAAATATATTTAATCATAAGTGGATTTTATAATAAAATGGATTGTAAGGTAAAAAATCTGAATTGGAAACGCGAGTTATCAGATGATTAAAACCCAAATAAAAGTGAAAAATTAAGTTTATTTAATAAAACAGAATTTATGTATTTTTTAAATTCGTTTTTTAATATTCAACCATGACTAAACACGGTTTCCGCCTCAGAGTCAGTGACGGCGATTTGACTTTTGAACCCGGAAGTGGTATCCTGTAAACACACGTGTGGATTGTAGTGGACGAGTAAGATAACAATTATGGATAAAACACAAAATAATGTCGAGAAAACCTCTTCTAAAGATTTATTGACATGTGGTTGTGGTAAAGGTAGAGTATATTTTGTTGTTGGTTTATAACATTTTAACAGCATGTCATATCAACACTTATCAAGTCTCTAGATGTGTTTATATAATCCAGTTTGTTTTCAGCAATCTATGAGAATCTTCTGCTGACATCTAAACATGGCAATAAACAGACCCAAAGGGTGCCCAGAAGTAATGGTATGTCTGCTAAATGACTAAATGTAAATGTAATGTTATTACTTTATGCATGCTTTGATTTATGTCATGTCTATGATGTTTCTATTGATGTTTTTAAGAGGTATTACTGTGTCATAATCTGTATATTTGTGTGACAGTTCTGGACAGACTGCAGAGTTTCCTTCCCCAAATGGCCCAGGCCAATGAGACTTTAAATCTGCAGATTGAAGATTCTCCAGCTGGCTATTTTGACATTGAGTGTGTAGAAGATGCAGAGAAAGTCATTGAGATGGTAGGTCTAGTGTCACCCACATGTGCTATGCATTGTGTTCATGTTGTCGTGCGTAATGATCTGATGTGTTGTCCTGTAGGATGTGGCTCTGGTTGAGCTGGAGGATTCAGACAGAAGTGAAGAGGAGACGTCTTCGTCATCGTCATCATCATCATCTGAGGAAGACAGCTCTGATGAGGAAGATGTCTCTGAAAAACTTAAACTTCCAGGAGAAAGAAAACGAAAAGCCAACATCCAGGTGCTGGAGAACGAAGGAGAATGAGAGATGTTCATTTTTTCTGGAAGTCCAGAGGAAGATATTATTCAAGGCCCTTTAAGGGTGTCTGTCATCAGATGAATTTATGATTTATCACCTGCTACACATGCTCATATCAATACATGTCACTATGCAGAAGGTGACTGGCACTAGAGCAGTGGAATGTTTTGAAAAAGGTTGAATGCATCTTCTAGATATATTAAGAAGAAAAGTACGAATTCATTTAAAAACCATCGAAGCATTTGGGTCAAGTAAATGTGAAAACGTTTTTAAAATGTCTGTTCTTTATTGTAAAAGTGGTTTACCTACGCTCTTTGTTTTGATCACTGTCAATGTGAAGGATTCAATACTGTTGTGTAATGACATTTGGCAAGTAAGACATTCAGCCTACACAGAAGCCTAAAATACTGATAATAATGTCAAAAGCATTATGAGGATTTGTAAAACTTCATCTGATACCTGACAGCAAATACTAAGTGATAATTGTTCACATTGTAAGGATCACAGTGAGGTGTATTTCTGTAAATCGCTATTTCATATTTTCCATTAGTCCAGTCCTATAATTTAATACAAAATAAATTACTTCCCTGCAAAGAGAATCATGTTTATATTACCTCCATTCAACATTTTCAATAATCTTATGTCTGTTTGGAATGCAAAATTAAATATATAAAATAAGACCATTCGCCATTTGTAGTCAAATATATACAGATTAAAAGGGTGATGTTGAAATGCCATGCATATTAAAAACCTTCAAAATGTACAAATGTGATGAAACAGGTTTTGTAATGTGGCTGTGATTTGACACGGCTTTTAAATACTGTGATTCAGTCTTAACCTAAAGATGTATATGTGTGCTTAAAGTCTTAGTGCTACTAAAGTATGAGGTGACCCCAACCAGGCACAATTCAATCCCAGTCTATGTAGATGGACATTAAACATTAAAAAAGTAGTGTTTGGCTGTGATCAAGTTCTATTTTACGGTAGTCTGGCATGTGTGGAGACTCAACACTGGCTTGTTGTTGGGATATTGCCTGGTTAGGATACAGTGTGACAATCAATGCAGCTCTCCACACTGTTGCGTTTACCTCCTGAAAATAATAAATTGACAATTCACTTACTTTAAAACCTTAAAAAAAAACGTTTGGCTTCTTTCTGCGCTCTTAGAGGTCTGTAGGTTTATAATTTTTTTAAACGTTTTAGTCAGCGTAGGATGGCAAATCAATATCTGTCATGCTCCATAAAACAGTAAAAGAGTAAAAAAATTTAGGCACATCAGTTTAGTCATGGCAGGAAATGCTTTTCCTTTTCTATCCAACCAACCAGCAACACGACAGTTTGGCCACTGTGGACTGCGTTTATGGCTCTTGCAGTACCGGATTCAGGCTGTGTGTTTTTCTTAGTACTCCACTGTTATGGCTTTTGTCCGCAGGTACTCGTGCAAGGCATCCTCACCTGGACACAAATGCAAATTGTCCTCATGTAAAAAAATATTTTTGACATTCTGATGTTGTTTAAAAATGGGTGCTTACCAAGATCCTTTCCAAATCCAGACTGTTTGAAGCCTCCAAACGGAGCTGCCACATCGGTTTTGTTGTAAGTGTTGACGAAAACGGTTCCTGCCTCTAGTCTTTCGCTGACATACATAGCCTTATTTATATCACGGGTGAAGACCCCTGAGGCCAGACCGAACTCTGTGTCATTGGCTCTTCTTAGAACTTCATCCACATCCCTGATACAAATAAATTGGAAGTATCATAAAAATCTTTTTATGGTTTATGGTTTAAATATTGTAAATCATAAAGTCTTAACAGAGAAACATGACTTACCCATCCTTAAATTTAGACACTACCATAACTGGACCAAATGATTCTTCTTTAGCGATAAACATGTGATCTTCTACATCTGTAAACACTGTCGGCTCCATAAAAAAGCCTGTAAACATAGACATAAGCAAATCCCGAATGACATCAATCACACATCAACTCCTAATTCTTAATGTTACTTGTTAAATGGTTAAATCTGAAGTCTCACCGGGTCTCTCCACCTGTTTCCCACCATAGACAAGTGTTGCCCCCTCCTTCACACCAATCTCGCAGTACTCCACCAGCTTGTCCAGATGAGCTTTGTGATTCTGAGGTCCGTGATCTGTGGATCGATCCAAAGGATCTCCAATCTTCATTTTCTTGATTTCCTCAACCTGAGCGCAACACAATAATGTACTCAATATCTACATAGTACATGATAAAACTATAACACAAATTTTATCGTAGCATAAAAGATATTCAACGTACCACTCTGGTTATAAACTCATCATGTATGGACTCTTCTACAAACAGTCTACCTGCAGCAATGCAGTTCTCTCCCTTATTGAAGTAAACAGAACTCATGCCCTGCAAAAAACACAGTTGTGAAATGAAATCTGAATCATGTGGCAGTTGTTTTCTTCTCTCACCATTCTAACTGCCTTATCCATGTCACAATCACTAAAGATGATAAGTGGAGATTTTCCTCCCAGCTCCAGAGAGACCTTCTTCAAGTTACTGACAGCACAGCTGCAACAGGAAACAACATAATTGATGGAGTTCTTTAACATCTCAACAAACCTTATTTAGAAGTGAGAATTACCTCTTCATGATCTGTTTGCCAATGGGTGTGGAGCCAGTAAAACCAAGCTTGCGGATATCCGGGTGATCGGACATCCTCTGTCCCACCAGACCACCTGAGAGAAAGACAATCATGACATTTTAAATCTGTTTGACTTTATTTATTTTCCAGAATTTTTTACCAAACAACCCTTGACCTCCTTGGACTTTCAGTTTGAGAAGATATTTCTCAAAATATGTTTTTGTGTGTTCAAAGACAAAAAGGTATCTAGGATGACATTAGGGTGAGTAAATAATTATATCATCTTTATGATCTTTTAGTATACAAAATCTTATTGCTGCCCGCACGGGCAAAGCGTGTCACTGTCTCTAACCTGATCCTGGAACAATGTTAATAACTCCTTTTGGGATGCCTGCCTTCACTGTCAGTTCAGCAAACTTCAGTGCAGTTAATGGAGTTACCTTTAAAATTGGAAGAAAATATGTAATATTTGCATTCAGTATTTGTGGGGTGTTCTATGATTGATGTGTGAGTGTTACCTGGGCAGGTTTTAGGACGAGTGTGTTTCCAGCTGCCAAACAGGCGGCGCTCTTCCATGCCAACATCATCAGTGGATAATTCCATGGGATGACAATGGCACAAACGCTGAGAGCCAAATAACCCGTATTACACATTTATCCTTGTCACATTAACACACATACAAGAACAGTCACTCACCCAAGAGGTTCTTTCTTTGTAAAAGTGAGGTTGCGGTTGGGTCTGGCTTGGTTGATGGGTATCGTCGAGCCCTGTGAGATACATGATATGATACATTAATAACAGAAAGTTATAGAATTTCCTGGAGGTTGGCATAGTGAACACACAAACCTGGATCTTGTCACACCAGCCAGCGAAGTATCTAAAGGTTTGTATGGACATGCCGACGTGGGTTTTTAAAGCCAGGGTGTATACGGCACCAGAGTCGATCGCCTCGATCGTGGCAAGTTCTTCTTGATGCTCTTCCATCAGATCGGCAAGACTGTTTCAAACAAGTTTGAGAGATCAATCTATTATCGTGTCAATAGTGTTTTGCTTTGTGGATGTGTTAAGGTTTGTATATCTTAGGTAAATATTGTTACCGATAAAGCAGTCTGCCCCGGTCACGGGGGTTCATTTTACCCCAGGGGCCTTTCTCGAAAGCCTCTTTTGCTGCGCTCACCGCTCTGTCGACGTCAGCCACTGATGCATACGACACTTTGCAGATCACCTGCAGGATAGAGGATAAACATAAGAAAATGCCAGATGTGACCATGAATATGGAATTGATTGAACTTACAGTGCCATCTGTGGGGTTGACCGTGTTGTATGTCTTTCCGTCTTCTGCGTCCTCAAAGCTGCCGTTAATGAAACACTGGTAGGGCATTTTCACTGTCATGTTGTTGACTTCTTTCGTTGCGTAATCAATTACAAGTTCCTCCTCCTCGTCCTCTCCACGCAGGCGTCGGACGAACATCTGGATGAAGCTCTGATAGGTGGTGGCCATGTAGACATCTTCGTTTTGGAGCTGAACACCTCCGCATTTTTGCTTTATCTCCTCGACCAACCTGTACCAAACATTCACTTAAAACTTAACCTGAACAAAACCTTAATCAATTACATTGAACAAAACCTGCATCAGGTTAAAGATAAGTGTAAAACCCACCTGACCACATCCATAGAAGCAGCACCTGACTTAAAGAAATCTGTTGTTTCTTCAATACTTGAAACGTTGCTCAAAATGCTTTTCCAAATAGCCTAGTTACCAAAAAAAGGTTATCGACATGGACTAAAATAAATGTTTATTATAATGTAAAAGTACTATACACACCTTGATCTCCTCAGCCATCTTCTTCTCCTCGTCTGTAAGCTCCAAGCTAGCAGTTTCCTCCGAAGAGAAATATTTGGATGCAGGAATCATTTTTCCATCCTCAAATTGCAAGTTCTTCACCTGGAGCTAAACAGCCATACATAAACAATTATTCAACCTTGTTAAGATTTTATAGTGCAGATGCAATGCAGCAATGCTTGGAAGACTGAAAACCTACCGTTTTTCCATCAGACCCAAAAAGAATGAGCCCTGACTTGGTGATGAGTCCAGGCTGGGACGCCGCCTCCATTTCCACTGGCTGACCCGCTGGCACGGACCCGCTCAGCATTGATGAGCTGTACAACGTTACAGGCTAAAGAACATAACGCAGAAATAACAAAAAGTCTGAAACAATAAGTCTTTGTTTAGAGAAGTCTGTTTAAGTGTGTTTGGTGTAAATGCACACCTTTCCATCAATATTGACCCAGGCACCTGGAACTTTATCATGACCACGGATCCAGTTATGGATGGCCTCTGCAGACTGAGCCATGTTGACCTTTAAGTACGAGAGGGAAGTATTTATGAAGATAATAATTTCTGTCGAACACATTCTCAAAACAAAAATATATTACAAAGCTAGACTTTATTCTTCGACCCAGGGGCGCAACTCCCCGGAGGGACATGTACCCCATACTTTTGAAAATATTTTCTTTTCAATGCTTTCTTATTTAATAATCTGAACCCTTAAATGGGGAAGACCTCTAATCTGCACTCCACTTGCATCTGAGCCGGCAACTCTAGTTTACATTAAGAGTTTACAAAAGTGTCACTCAAATGTGTAATATGGGTGAATAGTGCTCATAAACAGATAACTAGATAATAAGTTAGTCTCCATTGAAATGAGTGGTGGACGCTTTTTCCACAAACAAACGGGTGGGACGCAACAAGAGCATGAAGGACTAAAAACTGCAAATATGCTGATAAGGTAAGTAATGCTATCTGATGTATTTTAAACTGAAATACAGCAAGTCAGTTATGGTTATTTATTTTCATTAAAAAATCAACGGCCTTCATAGATTTCAGTTTGCTCATTTTGTGCTCATTTTGATCTCTGGGTGAACATACAGTATCTAGATTTTTATTGCAGAAAATATTCTTTCCAATCACACTTTTGCTGCGCTGTGTCTCTGTTTCGCCTGATTTTATAGTAGTACTCTGTGTAGGAGTCAGCTGATATTACCTCAATGAAAGTAATAAAAGTGCACTATTATTTAACCAGTAAGTTATTTTACCATAAAAGCTATTGATCTGAATGAGAGCTACCTTAAACCTGTTGTGAAGTTTTGAAGCTGAATGATAGCCCTTCATCAAATGAAGACCTATTCTGAAAAAAAGACAATCATAGGAGCAGTTTTGTTGATATTCTGAATTAACTCTATTGAGTTCAATCTTATGATTGCAGTAGTTTTGCAGTCTAGTGAATAGTACAATAAGTTTATCTTGACAGGGGTCAATTTTAATAGCAATATTTATACGGAAAAAAATCCATGTTGTTTTATACTATACATATAAAATAGTGACACATTTAAAATATTTACTGTACTGGATATAAAAATAGCGTATTACACAACACACATTTTGGTTCCCTACACCTGTCAAAACAGAGTTGCACCCCTGCTTCGACCCCTAAAACATATTGCAGTTTATTTTTTGGGAAAGATAGGGAAATGTTTCAAGAGAGGTTTTTGCCTTGCCTTGGCATTGGATTTCTTTTGGATGCCCTCATAACTGGCTCCCTCTTCAGTCTGAGGAATCTTGGGGGCTTTACCGTCTGCAATGAGTTGTACAGCTTCAACCTGTTAAACACAACAACACGTTTCAAAAACTGAATGGATCTAAGTCATTGTTCAACCCACAAAGCGTTATTGGAAAAAAGGATACCATGGCCTTGATGCCCTCTGGAAACAGAAAGCGGTTATAGAGGGTATCCACGGTATCATTGGGATCTACCAAACATTCCCTCTGCAGTAAGATTGGACCGGTGTCTAAACCATCATCAGCCCAGAAGATACTAAATCCTGCTTTCTTATCGCCCTCGATGAGTGTCCTGCACACACACATAGAAACAAACCCTCCAGTTTAATAAAAATGTAACAAACACACAGGAATTAATTTTCTAAATTTAATCATATCCCTATTACCAGTTGATAGAGGATGCTCCTCTGTGTCTTGGCAGGAGGGATGGGTGGTAAATGATGGAGCCATGTTTGGGGAAGTCAATCACATTCATAGGGATGAACTGGGAGCAGAAGGGCATGACGTTCAGCTCGGCGCCCACAGATTTGTATGCCTCCACCACCTCCGGTATGGGCTCCCCCTTCACCCTCCAGCGTGGGAACTTGAACACCGGCGTCCCGTCCTTCTCTGCCACCGCAGCTGGAAGAGATCAGTTATATAAGCTATCCGCTCACATTTTAGAGATCGAAGCATGCCTTATCAAAACAATATTACGGGTGTTCGAGTCATTGACCATCGCCAATTGAAGGTTTTATTAATAAAAAGAGTTTCTCTTCAAGCGATATACTAGTGGCCATTTAAGATGGCTTCAAGAATGCTCAGCATACCACCCCCATTTAAAAAAACAACAAGGTCACGCTCTGCCTTGCATGCCACCCAAAATCTCGCATGCCCTCGCAAAATAAACCCCCAAAATAACGCCGACCCTAATGTGATAACACCTTCCCTAACTCCTCCTCGGTCCTCTCTGGGCCATCTGTTCACGAATTTAAAGAAGATTTCGGTGACCCGGCCCCCTGTTGCACCCCCACATGGACGAACGACCCCACTGGTCGGTTGTGCGTCCCACCCATGTGACACTTACCCAGGGGGTCCGCCTTCCCATCCTTATCAGGAACGGTGAACACGCCAACCACTTTATGGCCCTGCTTGCGGAGGTTCGTGTATACTTCCTGTCCAAACAGGCTCTGGCCAATCAGGGCCAGCCTCAGCTTATTTTGGCAGTAGGCCTGCGTGAAAGAACACAAAACGTGACATTTACAAATCTTGTTATTCGCTCAAAGATTATACACGTGTTATACATTCGAATTCCGTCTTGATATCATTCGACCGCACTTCACATACAGCGGACACTATATAACGTATAGGTGTGTTATTACAATGTAATAACGGTGTTATAACAGTCATGATGCACATGTGATACAAAGTTGTTGTCTAGTTAGGGACCTTACTAACTCAGTTGCCATTGGTAACATGATCTGGCCATCTTGATGACGTAAAAGCAACGTGGCACAGTTTAAACCTATGGAATGAATAATCTATATTTATTTATTTTTTAATGTATATATTTTTTAATAAAATGTCATTGTTATGTGTGTGATATTCACTGACAGCTGCCAGGTTTAATCTGTGCATTGTAATCCGGGATTAATCCGGATTACTAACACACTGGCACCTATATATCGTGACGTATGGTTTCTATATGGCACGATGACGGAAATACTCACGGAGCTCGTGGAGAATTTCCTCATGATCGTGTTCGCCGTCCACAGCATGGCGAAACCACTAAACACCGCACAAAACCAGGTTTAAAGACCCGACCGTCGCTGTACACTCACGCTCGGGGTGGACTGGTTCTGGTCTGAGTGACCCGGACCAGACTGGACCGACGCTGGAGCTGGATTCGGTGCGTGCGCGCTCCCGGCGCCAGACTGGACGTCACGACTACTATACTGGTGGATGCGCGCTCCCGTGACCGAAGATTTTGTGTGTTTGTACATAAGAAGATGTTACAATGTAAAACGTGTTTGGGTTTATTTTAGCACTGAACATGTTTTTAAAGAATAAATATTTTATTTTAATATGTTTGGGAAAGTAATTTTATTAATATGTGAACACGGTTATCTTCTTTTAATATTTTATAACTAAAATATCTTTTTCCTTTTAATTAATAATTTATATACATTTGTTTATGTATTTGTGTGTATATATTTGTGTGTGTGTGTGTGTGTGTGTGTATATGTGTATGTGTATGTGTGTATATGTGTGTGTATGTGTGTGTGTGTACGTGTATGTGTGTGTATATGTGTATGTATATGTATATGTGTATGTATATGTATATGTGTGTGTGTGTGTGTGTGTGTGTGTGTGTGTGTGTGTGTGTGTGTGTACGTGTATGTGTGTGTGTGTGTGTGTGTGTGTGTGTGTGTGTGTATACACATACACTTACACCTATACATATATAAATATACACACACACATATATATATATATATATTTATGTGTCTTTGTGTGTATATATATATGCCACGTTTCTAAAATATATTCTCAAAAATAAAAATGCATTAAAAAAGCAATTTAAAATAATTTCCCTTGCAAAATTTGTTTTTTTTAAACAAATAAAAACTGAGTCAAGATATTGATAACAGTAATACTCACTGAACAAACTTCCTCAGCCATTATGATATCAGAGAGCTCTGATGTGTGTTGTCTGATACAGTAGAAAGCTGGTCTGCACTTGGTATTCCACTCAAGGCTGTTTTGTTTTTTTGCTTCGAAGTGACCTGCGAATGGCAATTCCAGCGTATGTTTCCCTGTCAAATATCTGTTAATGTTCACCCAGATGAACTTTGAGAGGAAGAACAAATATGGTTTCAAAACCAGCCCATTCTGACACGAAAATAATGAAAATGCCCTTCCATATGAGTCCTTTAATACTCAACATTTATTATTCCTGGTTGTGGAAGCCAGTATGTGTCAGTTCCATTGATGCAATGAAAAATGTCTATTATCCTTAAAGAAATTAATGCTTGGAAACATCTTCAGAAAACTTTGTATAAAAAAACTGCAACGTGTACACCTTCTACACATAATCCTATCATTTATTAGTGTCTATAAATGTCTTTTCAATATGTGGTACACACATATTTGTTAGGACAACACATATCCTGTAGTTCAAAACAAAGCATTAAAACATTAACCAGGGATGGTTACATTACAATAAAGCTCCGACAATAATAAAAATTGCCTTAACAATAAGAGCACTGCTGGTGGACGCATAAAGGAACTTTGGACTCACGGACGGTTCATTCAGGTCTGTCTGAATCAATGCACTGACAGTATTAGGTACGGCACCAGGGTTCATGACTCATTTAAACATTAAATGATCATATTAAAACGTGCTCATAGTCCTGTAGCCAGAAAAAAGGGATAGTTCACCCAAAAATTTTAATTCTGTACAGTACTCACGCTCTAGTAACTTTCGTAAGTTTCTTTGGATGAACACAGAGGCCCAGTTCTTGAACCCCATTGACTACCATATCAGGAAAAAAATTGGCCTAAAGAACTAAACAAAACAAGTCCTATGGAGGTCAATCTGGTACAAAATATTTTGGTTACAAGTAAATCATATCATTCTCTGTGTTCATCAGTCAAAGGTGAATAAATGATGACTGTGTGTTATTTTGGGGGTAACTATCCCTTTAAATTCTTGATTGTCCATTATTAATTATTATATTAAATCCAAAAATAGGTCTGCACTAAAAACATACCTAGCACAGCATTTACTGAACATCTACTATAAAGAACATTAAACCTAGTGTGACCATGTTTAAATTTGAATAGCAATTTTGCAAACAGTTTTACAACTCAGCATCTGATGCAAACTGGCAATCTGTTTACTCTGAACATCAAGGTTATAAGATGTGAAGCAAAAATCAATAGTTTTTCGTAATAAATAAAGAAAGCTCAGTCAACCCATTGCTTTCTATGCAGAAAAGCGTATTCTCATAGTGTGCATGCAGAAAATGCTATAACCTGTGCTCAACATTCATAAATATTACAGAAAAAAACAATTCCCTGCATCAGAACAGGAGCAGAAGCAGATGTGATCACAGGAAACGAATGCCAGCACCGAACTGCACACCATCACATATCCTACAAGAAAACAAGATATAGTAAGTTCTTAATAATTTAACACTAAAAACATTGCCCAGGGGTTATTTTAGCTGTGTAAGTGCAAGTGTATACCTATCCCCACTTTGAACACCCATGGGAAAGCAATAATTTAGTTCAAGCCTAGCAATGTTTCCCAATCGTAGAATAATTCCTGCGCCGTAAGACCATCGGATACATTCTGCAAGCTTCTGTAGATGTGCATGTGGTCCCTCTCCTACGAAAACACAGTCCATAAAGTCAATTTATTGGTACATCATTTGAAAAGAAGACGATAAAGGCCAACACTCTTGCAAATAGCTTAAGGGAAAGTCTAGATCATTGAAAATGAAAGCAACAATTTTGAAAGGATCCTACTGTAGCCACAGGTTTTCTAAATGAGTAAAATAAAACAAATGTTTAAATAAAACAATAGCACCACCATTTAGTCACAAATACTTTTTATGCATAACAAAAGTAAATGATTAAAACTTTTTTATATATATAACAACTAATAGAGAATTTACAAAACAAAATACTGACCATAGTTGAGGTTACAAAGGTTTCCGGCATTAAGGAAAAAGTGGGTTCTAAAGAGGTCAGCTAGGCCACCCCGGGTTGAGCGGAATGGGAGGGGTGTGTAAAGGTGGAGCCCACCGGCCCAATATGCTTCCCCTCCAAGAAAATCTCCTGATCCGATAAAAAATATATAAATAACACAACAAGGGTAAAACGAAACTAAAGCACAATCTATAAAAATATATTTATTCTAATTCAAAATGTTCTCTGTAAAATATAACTGCACAAAATACTTAGTCATTTACCTTCACTCTGCGGACCTATACTGTGCATGCCGAAACCTCTAACACTAGTTGGACCTCCCAGGTAAAATCTGACAGAATTAAACACACAAGAAAGTTGAAATCAAGCATATACCTAAAATCAAGAACAAAATAGCAACAACGAACAAACCTGTCAGCAATGGAGGTATATTGAGCACCAATAGGAAAGATCATCCCTCCCCACAAGGATGCAGATAACACCTAGAGGAGGACAAAAAACATCAGACCTGCTGAAACTTGACAAATACTACCAATGTCCCATAGAAATTGACTCACAGATCCCCAGATGAAAGGCTTGTTAAACTGCAATTCAAAGTCCTCCTTGAGAAAGCTGGCATCGCCACCCGTGTACCCTGCCAGTTCCTAAACAACACAGCGAACACTGTGAACAAGAACTACTGTGAACTACCATTCAGCTAAAACCGGCACATAAAGACGGACAATTTAGGCACGGTGGTGTTGAATAAAAAACACTGTTGATGTGTTCTGGGCTGTTAACCAAAACCACACACCTGGCTGATCCGCAGTAAGGCACCTCTTCGGGGCAAGATGGCAGAGTTTCTTGTGTCTATTACCATAGTGTGCTAGTAAGAGAGGAGAGGGATATTTTACGAAATGAGTCACAATTTAAAGCTTAAGAGAAAAACACTGGTGCAGGTATTTTGGGTTAAAGGAAATTAAGCATCTCTTACAGAAAGGGCAGATTTAAGAGTGTGGCCGCTCTCCTCCCTCACGGCAAATGATGCACTGCGGGCCAAACATCCAAGTTCTCGCCAAACGCCTTCCCATTTTAAAGTGTGATCCGTCATCCACAGAGGAAACTTAAAAAGACACATAAATAAAAATCTTAGCTTATGACGTAAACTTCGAGTATACACCGAGACAGTTACCGTAATTTCTTACATTCACTTCTGTAGAAACACCCCGGTCTGTTTCTCTCAGAGAGCTCCAAGGAAACTGGCCTGTGACTTTGTACAAGTTCAACGTGAAGCTACAAACGATTAGATAAATCAGTGAGATCCGACACAAGATCTCACTAAAGAGATTTAATGCTAGTCATCATACTTGCGCTCATAAAATCCTGGCTGTGGTTTAAAGAAAGACAAGCCATAGGATGTTTCCTTAGTCCCGTATGAGAACTGGAAGGTGACTTTCTCTCCTCGGCCAACCATGTTTGGAAGTTTAATGCCCAATACCTGCATAAATAAACATATTAATGAAGTTGCACCACCAAAGCAAGCCATATAGCATGTTAATAAGATGCCTCTTACCATACTGCCTTCATTGTTTCCAACCATGGTGTTGTAACTTCCGGTGAGACGCTTGAGCTCTGTCACCTCAAACGTAACATCCAGTCCGTTTGGAAGCGCGTCTGATCCTGTGGATATCAGAAAGATGGGATAATAGTGCAGTGGTGAACACTAATCCATCATAGATGTATTACAGTTACAAAAAGCATTTTTTTGTATCTGAAATGTAATGAGCCTTGCGATGGAGAAATACTACTTTGTCAACTTGTCCTGCACACATGCCAACAAAAGCAAACTGAACTTTGGATGTGGTTTTCATTTTTTATGAGTAGATAAATAATCTGCCGTACTAAATTCTGCAGGACAGCTATATGCTTGAACCTTAAAACACAATTTATTTAAATGTCAAAGAAATTGGTTACAGGATTCACTGAAACCGCTCACCCCTGTGTGTTCAATCCCCAAGAGCAAATTATACTGTGTGTAAATTGTGGTAAACGGTTGCTTTGGGAGATACGCAACACGGCAGTCCAGATTAAGATTTTTTGCATCTTAATCAAGCATATAATGGACATGAGCACGTTAGGGATTACATACCTTCGGAGACGTCGATCACCACCTCCACGTCTTTGAATATGCCAAGACGAAGTAACTTCTGCCTGGCCTCGTGGGATTTCCTCATCACCTTTTCAAAAAAAAAAGAAAAGTGTGTTAGCATCGAGGAAGTCAAGTGACAATCATGCTCTGCATTTAACCCGTCCAGAATGCACAAACAATAGTGAACGCACACAGCAGTGAACACACACCCAGAGCAGTGGGCAGACATTTACCCTGCGGCGCCCGGGGAACAGTAGCGGGTTCGATGCCATGATATTGCTGGCGCGAGTCTCGAACCCACAACCCTATGGTTACGAGTGAAGCTCTCCAACCACAAGGCCACGACTTCACTAAAGCAAACCACTCTCGATCACTTACTTCCACCAGATTCCTGGCGGTAAACACGTCCGAGATCTCATATCCCAAATAGTCTTCTTTAGTTCTGCCCAGGCCCGAAACGTTGACATGCTGAACAACAACCTAGACAAGACAAGCAACATCACAAGACTCATAATGTAACATGAATACAGAACACATGCATAATATATATATATATATATATATATATATATATATATATATATATATATATATATATATATATATATATATATATATAAGGTACAATTGCAATACAATGTATTTGATGGGAAGAACTGAACTTACATCTTTATTTTCCAAAATCTCCTGTTTGGTTTCCGGCCCCGCCCCTTTCACCTCCACATCATCTAGGTGAACTCCCAGGTCTCCACCAGACATGGAGTAAGAATCCATACTCTACAAAATCATAATAAACAATTATAACACATTATGTGATGTCATATAAAGGCGTTATAGAGCTGTACATTGAGTGTAGAATGTTTACACAATATAGAAGAAACACAAACTGAAGAGGTCACACATAAACCAAACTTAATTTTCCTTTTTTAACACTTACCCTTGCGTGCACCGTCCCCATCCACACAATGTTCACTAAAACAACCGTGAAATATTAAATAATATCGAGAAATATTGCTTTATATTAGGAAGCTGTGAACCCAACCCCCTTCAAGGAGGACGCCATGACACCCAGCCGTCCGCCGAAGCTGAGCGGTGATTGGCCAGGGACGCGTGACGCAACCGAGTGTTTTTTTATTTTTAATTTTTTTATAAACATTTAATTTTTGTTTTTTTTAAGGTTGGTTGTTTGTAAATGTTACGTGTGAGTTTAAAAAAAATATAAACTAGAGCTGAGCTCCAAT